>VZTZ01024402.1:92383-336863 GCA_013400955.1 Drymodes brunneopygia | reverse complement strand
GAGCGATGGCAGGGCGGGCTGAGGGAGGTGGGGCTGCGGTCCCGCCGGCTGAGGGACAGCTTGAAGCCTTTGGGGGCGATGGGTGCCGGGTGGGGGCTGCTGTCGTGGGGACCCTGGCATTGTCCCCGGCTGTGGGGTCTCCAGGGGCTGTGGCAGCGTGTCCCTCCCTCCGGGTGAGGCTGTGGGAGCCCTGCCTGCGGGAGCGCTTAGAGTGCGCTAACAACCAATAGCCCCGCTGCCGCCGTCTTGGGTGCGCTGCCTCTGCGCTTCCCCTTCGCGCTTTTGGGAGTTTGCTGGGGTTTTTTGTGGCCACAAAGAACAAGAACTTTTTTTCCCTCTGTCTGGTTTCTTTTCTTGGTTTTTTTATTGGTTTTTTTTTGAGAGTGAGGGAGCTTTGCTGTTGAGCAAGTGCTGAGATTTTCATGTTTCCATGCTGGGAATGGGCTGGAAAGCTCTGAAAGGTGGTGAGGGAAAATGTAACCACTTTCCAGTTAAAAAAGCCCTTTTAGATGCGTTTATTTTGGTACGAGCACTTCCCCTGGGGATGTGGTAAATAAAACTTAACTGATTGTTACACTTGAACGCTGTGAAGAGTGAGGCTTACCTGCATAGGGTACAAGGCACTTCAGATCCTTTTGAAGATGGTCCAGGGAGTAATTAGACTTTGCAAGGGTTAATCTTCTAATTAGCTCTCATAAAAGGAAACAAAAATGCAACACTTAGCATTAAAGTTTTTATTTTCTGAAGACAATTGTATTAGAGGAGTATTTTTAAGTTTTGGTTTTCAGAATATCTGCAAATGTGGTTTTCATAGTAGTTTTCTTTGCAAAGATTTTCTTTTTTAGCAGTTTGCTCTTTTGCTTGTTTTTTTTCCCTACTTTTTCTTGGATTTGACTTTTAATATATTAGAAGTCAGGGAAAACAGTAGAAAAACTCAGAGAGTATTTCAGTGTTGCTTTTATTCATATGGTAATTTATAGGTATTTTTTAGTGCAGGTTGATTTAAAAGGTGTCATTATTCTTTTGAACACACATAAAACAATAAAATCTTATCAATAATGTCTTCCTCATAGTTGTCCACTATAGCTTTTAAATATGAATTGGCAGTTGCTTGCCTTAAGTGGGTTGGAAGCTTCTCATTTTATTGTAGTCTCTGTAAATTACTCTCTTCCCTGTGTTGATTTAAAACTTCCCTCTGGCAGATGTCCCTATCCCTTTTTTTCTTTGGTGCTTGAGTTTCGTAAGATTCAGTTCGTAGTGACGGCTCACTCTGTTGCTATCTCTCATTTGGTTGTGAAAAAAGCAGAGGATCTGACACTTTTTCTGAACGTGTAAAGTCTTGGGTTCCTATTCTCGATTGTTTTGTTTTCATTGTTGTTATGTCATTCCCTTCACATCCCACGCTCTGCCAAGAGCTGCAGTCTCTGAGCTCTTGGTGGCCGTCTGGGGCTGAGTCATGGTGTCTTGCAGTTCATCTGAGTGCAGGGCCAGCAGGAGCGAGCAGCCTGCTTCCCTGCATCCCTCTGCATCTGTGCTGCCTTGTTCAGAGAGTAGCCAGCTCCGTGGGGAGAGTGAGTGGTTTTCAAGCAGTGTTCTCTGCAGTAAGCACAGATATTCTGGGAATTGCAGTCCTCTAAGGGTCATGTGAGTACACTGGAAGCCATCCAGCTAGGAGAGCAGGTGGAAGAGATACCTATGGCTTCAGCATCAAGGCTGTTAAAGATGGGTCAGGATTCTGCGTGCTGTGCTGTGGAAGGACCAAAAGACACAGTGCTGCTGTTGTGGCTTCAAGCACACAGAGTGACAAGGTTGCTTGACAGAAGACAGCTGAGAGGTGAGGTGGAGAGGAGCAAACAGCTGCTGTGTTTGAAGTTCAGGACGTGTCTTGTTAGCAGTTGGGATGTAAAGACTTAGCTTGCCCGCTGGATCTGGGGTTGCTGAAGGCACTGGCCGCCTGGAATATTTTGATACAGGCCAGCAGCACTGTGTTAATGTCCATGTATTCCTACTGCCCAGCCTCAGGCTCTTCAGTAGGCTAAACTAACCTGCTATGTGTAGATCCACTGAGGGATTACAAGGTGTTCCAATGCAGAAACCTAGGTCAGATACTTTAATTCTCTAAGAAAGAGTGTCTTTCTGTTTGGGCTATATGCATGGCACATATGTAAGTTTGGTGTCCAAACTTAGTCCAAAAATTTGGTATATACTTTTAAAATGGCATTACTTACAAGCTCTGCAACTGAATGCTTATTTTACTTGTTATTACACTAAAGAACATGACAGTTTGGATCTCTGATTTAATCACTCTATGAAAACACTACAGAGCAAAGCAAGGTAAATCTGAGGCGTCAAACTTTGAGAATTGTATGTTACATGACACTGATCCTCAGCCTGGTGAAGGTACTAATCAATCATGTAATGATGACAACATTAGGATGTCATCCAGGATTTGGTAAAATACTGTAGTGAAAATTGTGGAGTGAAGGTGGTTGGGAGTCAGGATATGATGAAGGAATCAAGAGAGTGTAAAAGAAGCCTTGAACTCTCTTAAGTCCCTTTGTAATGTAGGGATTTCAGGTCTGAGCATTTTACTGAAAAGCAAAATCATATGACTTCTTGAAAAGCCCAGCTGTTTGGTGGGGAGAAAACTGATACAAAAGATGAAGCTAACAGTTACATTTGTCCATTGCAGTTTTCCTATCTGTTAACTGGTTTGGGTTTTGTTGGGTTTTTGTTTTCGTGGAGGTTTTCTTGGTTGTTTGCTTTTTTGCTTTCTTGGTGACCCTTGTTCTTCTGGCGTTATTAGACAGCCTTATGAATGAAACTTTATGTTCATGCTCTTGAATGAATTCCATCAAAGAGCAATTGGCAGTCATTGGAAGCAAGAGAGATGTTTTGGTTTGGTTTTCTTTGTTCACGAGCTATTAAAATATTATTGATTTTCTGCAGTCAGTCAATACATGTAGTTTGGGAGCTTTTGTCATTTGTGTGGTTTTTGCTGTGGCACAAGTGGTTTTGTACCCAAATGCACTGAAACATAACAATGAAGAGGACAGATGTAGGTTCTATTTATAGCCACATAAATAAGATAAGGTTAATATAGTATATAATATGCTGGGTTAATGGGTAGCAATGCTTGTAATGCTTAAAGCATCTATTTCAAAAATTGAATGTGAAGTGACTTCTTGCTAATTGTAACACAGTATCCTGGCTATCACAGTATCATTAAATTTTTGAAGTAATCTCTTGGTGTTTTGACTGAGTATGTACGACGTGATGAAAAGGCAGCTGTTCATGGGGGTGTAGCATTCTGTGGGGCAGTGTCAAGCACTGGTTTAATGGCTGAGCTCTTCTCAGCATGTGCAATGCCCCAGCAAAATGCAGCTGGTCCCTCTTTGCTGGGAAGCTGAAGCTATAAGGGCCACTGGAACCTGCTGGTATTTTGGTGCCCTACCTTTATCTGTTCTGTAAAAACATCAACCAGAACAAACCAAGCAAACAAGAAACCCCCGCATTACAACCCAAACAAACAAAACAACCAAAAAAGAGAAAAGATAAGTATTGTAACAACAGATAACTCTTAAGTTCCAGGACTATTTGCTTACATTTTGGCTAGCCCATTCTAGAGGCATACAATATCTTATACATACCCTTCTTCTCCCATATCCAATTACTGCATAATCACCTGTAATAGTTGTTAAGAATATTAGAGTGGAGCAAATGCAAAATGCTTTCATGTTATTATTTTGCAATGCCCTCAAGGATGCTAGGATCTTCAGATCTAAAAAAAAAAAAACAAAAAACAAACCTGGAACAAAAAAAAAAGGGTTTATAAGCTTCAAGCCACCATCATAGGTAATTTTTTTTAATAGATTGCAATGTACTTACCTGAGTTTTATTGTAGCAAACTGAGGGACAGAAAGCACAACCAATCATCTGAGACACTTAATATTCTCTTACTGATAATTTTAGTTGGTATAATAATAAAAATAATAGATGCTTTTCCTGCCTTGGTGGGTAATTACTTAGAGAAAATCAGTGATGAGAGTTCAGTTTGTTGTCAGATTATTATCTAGTTAATTCACCTACTGCTATTTTTCCTCTGTGTACTTAGTTTATGTTTTTCATAGTCATCAAGTACTCAAGTTTACTTTTAAAAAAATTTTGTTACTGCTTTCTAGAAATAAAAAAACCCTATCGTTTTCACACATGAAATGTGAATAGTGTAACCGTTTAACCCACTTTGCTGTTGGACTACTGCAAGAAAGAAAAAGAAAAAGGACTGTCTTTCCAAGTTTCTGTATACTGTGAAGGTCCATCATTGCTCCAGCAGGCTGTTGCAGTACAACTGATGATAATACAGTGTTGCTGAATTAGTTCCCTCTGCTGAGTAATTAAATCCTCTTTTTATCCTTGATGTGAAAGACAAGCTAAATTTAGCTGTAAATAAAAATATTTACCTGTAAATAAAATGAGCCAGGCATTGTTCTTGGCTAGGCCAGCTAGGCTGGCACAGGGATGGTTGCCATCATCCTTCCTGAAATCACACCACCCTCACCTCCTCCTCACACCCCCACATCCAAGTGGTGATCCCTGACCTGTGCTGGCCCTGAACCTCCCTGGGGTTTGTTTGGGGAAACACCAGCTGACATGGGCCAAAACTACTGGGCAGTATCTTAATAATCTAGCACCACGCTTCATGGTGTGCCTAGGCCATTGTGGCTGCAGTAACTAGACAGATATTGTTGGAGTTGGTATGCATATAAATATACATGCCTGCACATACACAGTGTAATAGGACGTGTTTCATCTTTGTTAAGTTTGGTTGGGCTGTAGATAATGAAATTGTTTTCAACTGGCTTCACAAGGAGTAAAGTCTAAAGGGCAAGAATTTACCTGACTAAGGCTTGTGCTCATGTTTTCAAATCTTCCCTTTACACTAGGAGCAAATCTACTTAGGTATGATATTATTTCCCTTGCAAAATGCAGCACATCCATTTGCCTGACTATGAGTAATTAAAAAATGCATTCTCTGTTTGAAGAATGAGTATGAAAATAATTGTGGGGCCAGGCCCATGTTTGTTTACACACCTCACTAATGAGTTTGTCTGCTGTAAACTAGACAGCCCACTTCAAAACACATCTCCACCTTAATATATTGTATTAGAAAAGTGTGTCAGCTTAATTTTAAAACAACTTACCCCTCAGGGAGCATTCTTCTGTTTCTTTTCTGTTATTAATTGCATCCATCTGCCAGAGCAGGTGCAAAGGCTTTAACTAAGTCCTGTCATTTTAGTGCTACCTCTTGAATTTGCTCCATCTGTGTAATAGCATAAAAAAATCAGTGTCTATATCTATTTTTTCTTCCTCTTCAGATCTAAAACCTGTTTCTTATGAGTGCCATGATCTTAGCTCTTCCCAATGATGTTAGTTCTTCCTAAACTCACTCTGATAAAACACCAGCATCCTATTTAATGTCTTACCAAAGGACAACTGAGTTTTCTTGTTTGACTTGATAATTAGGTTTTGTCCTTTTCCATTCAAATAGCTCTCTTTTTGCCACAATTTCTAAGTTTTTCAGCTTATGGTAAGAGGTTGCAAAATACTCCCAGGGACTTTTCACTGCCATCTTTCTCTGGAGTAGGAATTGCACTTTGACAGGAAAGAAGCCTGTGTCTATTAAACACAGTTTAGCATAGAAAAGACTTCTGTGTTTCTGCAAGTCAAAATAAGCTCAGTTAGTGGAGATTTGAGCTATATTGCTAGCAGCTTTAATTGAAATATTCAGATGCGATGCTGTCATAGAGGCTTTTCTTTCAGAAAACATTGTTTTCAGTTGAGTAAGATAGTGTCTTAAACAGGGAATTATGCAGTGCTAAGAAATAATAGCTTAAGCATGATTATTTATTTGCTTAAATTATTTCTTCTGTGCCATTCATTGCCATTCCAATGTTCTTGTTCATCCTTCTAAAACAAGACAACTTTTTGTACTATAATCTGCTTGACTCCTTGACTGTGAATTTGTGGTGTATCTTGTGTTTCCTGTATGCTTCAAGTTCTGCTGATATTTTGTTTGTGAGCAATGTCAGGAACCTTTTGTCTTTGACTGGTAGAATAAACAAGTTGGGCTTTTTTCCCCTCTGCTTACTTACCTTCATTTAAAATAAGTTATTTTTTCCACACTGAAAAGTGAACCATGTATTTTTTAAGGCAAGTCACTATTTTAATAGAACTGAGTAATTTTTGACCTTTTCAATGAGCCATTTTCAAACACAAACTGGATGCATTTGGTATTTGTAATTATTTGCTGCATACTTCAGAGCATTCAGTTATTCTCTGACTGAGCTTATAAGATTTTTGCTTCAGTTGCTCACTCTACATAATGCAATTGGTGACTATTTTTCTACCTCATCACAAGACTTTTATTTTGGGTTTTTTGAGAGGAAAATGAAAACCAGTGATTTGGACTTCTGGGGAGAGGAATAAGTGATTTTTGCTTTTTGAAAATATTCATTTTAATGCATCAAGAACTCATATTTTGAACAACAGTGAATTGAAATGTGCTTTTACATTATTCTATTAATTCTGTTGTGTGGGAGAGTATCACATTTGTTTCCATTAAGTTTCAGATTAAGGCATGTTGTGTCCAATGAAAAATAAAGGGGTCAACTAATAATGAAGTGAAGCTTGAATTAACCTCTTTTGCTGAATTTCTTTCATTTTCCTGTCTAGTTTTCAATGTATCCAGTTCTACATGGATGCCCCCATTGTTTAGAGGGTCAATTGTCCAGCAGAACATTGTGACCCTGGTATCAAACTGCACAAAAGTAGTTTTAATTACTAGGAATGTGATTTCAATTCAGTTTGGGTTTGGGTTGTTTTTGCTCTGCAGATTTATTTCCCCATGTTATTATTTTGTTCAGTTACCATTCACTTGCTTGTAAATGCAAAACCAGCTATACTGGCTTACAAGCCTGTTGTGCCAGTATTTTCCTCTCTCCTTTGTGTTATTCTTGGCGTTTTAAAAAGGGTCTGGTATTTTGCAGCTTTTCTTGAACTAGAGTAGTGCTATAGAGTATAACAAAACATGTCTTCTTATGTAGTTAGTTCTTCTCAAACTCTTACTTCATCAGAACTGATGATGAACACTCTAATAAAATTTTTCTACCTACCCACCAGTAATCCATGCTGCTCATAGGTTTTATCATATTTTTCTGCAAATTAGCAAGACTGTGTCACAGTGCTCACTTTTTAAGGAATGAAATATTTATGATTAAAGCCTTGTATCTCTCAACAGCTGTATAATTTTGGCACCAGGTACATTATATGGTTGGTACTCAGTCTGCTGCTGAAAGTGAAAATTTCTCTTCAGTTTTTCTATGTAGATATGAATAAAAGACAGAGTGTATAATATTACCTTTATTGTCCCTAATTTTCAAGTTTGCCCTTTTTTTTGTGCCTTTCTCTTTATGAGAAGGAATTCTAAGTGCTATTTTTGAAAAGAAATGGTGTTAATATTGTTATATGTCAGCAGTGTGGACATGCAACAGCAGCTTTACTCAGTCCTAGTGGAAAGGAATATCAGAAATTGAGTTTTTAATATTTGGTGCTTTTGTCCAAAACTTACAAAGAAAGTTTGGAGAAAGTAGGAAAGCCCTGTGTCTTGGAAATTTTTTGCATGTGTTTTCCTTTTGCCTATAGACAATGTATCCATTGAAATCCACCATTTTGAAAGGAAAGCAGTGATTTGATTAGGTGCCTATTCGGGAATCCTTGAAAAGGCAGGATGATCTCATAAAAGTAGGTATTTGGCAATTTCGGAAAATTTACTTAATATGAAGGTTTCTCTTTTTGAAGGTGCTTTGAGGTGCAGAGTTGGCTGCTAATTCCAAAATCCTTGAATGCTTTCCTCTACTTGTGCCTGGTTTTCTGAAATAGGTTTTAAGCAAATACTTCACTTTTTCCATAGGTACATGCCTCGGGCTGTTTTTTTCATATGCAGCATACGTAACTATTATCAGATTGAAGGAGAATAATATGGATTCATTAACTCTTCAGTTTTTCTGTGCTATATAAATTGGCTTAGGACTTGTGTCAGAGCCTCAGCAAGACTGTTCATACATTGTTTGTGTGGGTATGACATAATTTCTGCTTTGCTGTCTGGATTCACTGTCTAATACAGCTGAAGAGACTGTAGAGCTTCCAGGGGAAAAAGTCCATATGCTGCAGGGATTGGTTGAAGCTTGGCTCAGCACATCCAAAAGGCTCATCTTTTCATTCATCTTAAAAGTCATCTTCTGAAGGAAGAGTGCTTTAAAGCAGAGAAGCTAATAGATTCAGGCAGCTTTTTTCTTTTGATGACAAACAGAAACAAAGTGTAGTAATTTTGTGCCTTTTTTGTACAGTCTCAATGCAACTTCTAGGGATGTGCAGGAATTCTTACTGCCTTTTTTCTTCTTCTTCTGTGGTCAGCTAGAGCAGTGTAATGGTAGGAGTAATTCACCTTGTAGACCCTGAATAAAGGTACATTCTGCCACTCTTAAACTCAAAGAGACCTCACTTGCAAGGCTTTTCAACCCAATTTCAAAATCTTGCACAACCTCGTGGCATAATTAAATCTACAGTTCAATGGAGTATCTGTTCCTGTACTTGTGCAATATCTCCTATCCTGTGGGACATCTACTTTAACTTACTGGCACTGAAATGATTGTGACTTTTATAGAAACAGGCAGATCTGCACTTTTAAAAAGTAGAGCATGGTAGGTACTGTGGTGTGTGTGACAGAGTGCATGCCAGTTCAAATATTTTTAAAATGTGGAACACTTTGTAAAAGGAAAAAAATCATAACGTGCATCTCTCTCTCCTTTTTTTCCTTTGGTCAAGGCTGAAAATATTTTCTCGTGGACTTACTTCCTTTTACTCATTGGCCTTCTATATTTTTTTTCCTTCCACTTGGCTAAATTCTGCCAGTTGAGTTTTAACTCTATTTAACCTGATCACTAAGCCGCAAAGCCTATGAAGAGAGTAGTTGGTTGAGCCAAAAAGCAAAAATGCAGCAGGTAACCTACGCAGAAATAAGACAATTTGAACGGTAAATAAAACCTTTTTAAGTCTTTCAAAGAATGGAGTGATTATATAAATGGAAAACGTTCAATTGCAGGTCCTCTTGTGTTGCTATGTAAGGACAGAACTGGCAGGAGGCTGTTATCTTCATATGCAGTTGTATCGATGACCTCTGAAGGAGGAGGAAAGGAATCAAAGATGAGGTAAAATAATCAGGAAGAGAAATCACAAAAATATGCTGTAAGCAATAAGTTGAGATTGAAATCTGTCTAAAAATACAGACTTGTGGCTGTAGTTAAATGCCTTGGTTTCACTGACATTATGCAAACATCACCCTGGGATTTTATTTAAAGGGCTCTCACGTATTCATGATTTTGGATGAGTTGAGACTTCATGGTTAAATTAAATGCATTTGTTTATCACACTTTCCACAGTTTCTGAACCCTTCCTGGTAGGTACCACAGCTAAAACTAAATGGTATGTACTGAGGTATTAGTTTACGAAGATATATATTTTTGTAGGAAAGAATTGTGTGTTCTTCACTGCCTGTGCAAGTAGCACTTGATCTGTTCCCAATTACTTGCAGAGCATATCTGTCAATCAGTTCAGCTTCTCTTACAAGATGATGCTCACTCAGGCTTTCTGCATTTTCACTTTGAGTGGCTGCTGTTTAGCATTAGAGAAGTTGCAGCTTCCTTTGAAAGAATGCTCATTTGCTGAAATGGAGGAACTTGGCTGAATACTGGAAGTAGTGCCTGGGAAGGGAGTTTTGAGCACAAAAACTTTGATATTCTTTGTGAATAATTGACTGTAACTCCTTCTTCCACCGAGTAGAACACAAAAATGTCTTGAGACTTTTTTTTTTTACATAGGCCTGCCAGCCAAAATTTAAAATACAAAAATACTCTCTATAAGCTGCTTATGAATAAGAAGTAGGATAAGAATTAGTCATAATTTTGGCATTGATTTAGAATCTAATCAATTAGCTGCAGCTACAGCTTTTCTATGAAGGGGTGTACCGACAAACACAGTTATGTGAAACCTTGTTTGGATCTCACTTGTGCAATTTTGTTGTATTTTAGTGGGATTTTATTATAATCTTGGAAATAATTATGTCAGATTAGCCCAAAACACAGCCAAAAAATGCAGTAGTGTTCTTTTTGGTGAAGTTACTGCAGGCTTGTAGGAGAACAAGTAATATTAGGTAGATATTGTTTTCACTCAGCTGATGTTATTTTTCAGGATGACAAGCTTGTAGAGTCAACAGGAAAACCCTTGGCCCTAATTATAACTAATGTTTCACTGTATTGCATGAAGCATTTAAACACCATGTAGTCTAAGATATTTAATTTTACATGTTCTCAAAGCTTTTTTAATGGTGGTCTCATTTTTAAAATGTATTGAGCCTTATTCAGGAGAAGTTTAATTTTAAAGTGACATCGGTGGGGCTGTCTTGGTTTAAACCAAAATGTAAAATGTGGCTCTCCAGATTCTCTTATAAATTGTCAACTTTACTTGATTCTGTGGATTTATATCTTCACTTGTGCTTAATCACTTTTTCTGTTTAGTGCCCTATTCATTCTTTCATTTTTGAAGTACTTATATAGGCTTAAGCTTCATCTTTGTCCAAGTGTGTTGCTAAAATAAGGGTAATTTTTCAAGGGTGATTAGCAGCATGTAAATGTAATAATGTATGTTTGCAAAATGTGCGTGACTTTGCAGGAAATTGTTTGGGGTCTCTCTGTGTGTGTGAGGACCAAAAAAGCAAACTTAGGCAGCTTCCACATCTTATTCATACAGAGAGAACTTTGTCCTGTATAAAGTGAATATGTTTGGTTTTCACAGTTTTTTCCATAGATGAGATGAGCTTGCTCGGTTATAATTCTCAATGAATTTTGTTTTTAAAGTGGACACTGGGCACTGCCTAAAAATAAAACTGGTCCAATTTCTCAGAGTTTTCTCTTTTTGGCATAAAGCTTACCCATCCAGCCAAATGAGTCAGTTTCATCTTCTCCATGTATGTCTGACGTAACAGAAAGAAATGGTCTTTTTAAATAGTTGTGACAGTCATAGTTATTACAAAAGGATGAGTGGGGGAGGAAAATAAAAGAAACTAAGTGGGAACAAGTCTAGACCAACAGTGACTAGTAATGTCATAAACCATGAAATGAAAGCCATGTATTTATAAAAGCTCACAGTGGTTGTGTGTCCTTTCTCTGTGTTACACTGGCATGAGAACTCATGACTGTATTCATCATTAAAATTAAATTTTGAAAAACCCCCTTACAGACTTCAAACCATTGATGTTAATCAATGTTTGCAATCAAAATCTTTACTCATCAAATGTTTTTTGCTCATCAAATGAGCAAATGTTTTTTCACAAATATACAAATCATGTAAGGATAGAAATCATCATTTTGCAGAGTTTTACTTTTTTTTTAGAGTGAGGAGGCTTACTTGTGTCCTGAGGGTGATGTATTCCTGTATTTGCCAACTCTTCCCCATAATGACTTCATAATCATAGGACCATGCCTAGTTTTTACACTGATTAGAAAATACCTTGTTTAAAGTGTGTCTCATTTTCTCATATGCTTTTAAACTGCACAGTTAACTAAGATCTTGAGTCTGTCAAATTCTCACTGGCATTCTTAGTTTATCTTGTTCATTATTTTAGTAAAATCTATTTTACATGACTGTGTAAGGGATGAGAGGGAAATAATTTCCCATCAAAGAAAACTTTTTCCAAATAAGGGATGATTGACGCAGCCATAAAGAATTAAACTATTTGGAAGAGAACTTCAATAAAAATCTAAATGCACTTTGAAGTATTGAAAAAGGCATAGAAGTAGGTCTTCCCTTTGTTTCTGTCACTGTTGTTTTTTTCTTCTGTGCCCTTTTTTTCTCGGCTCCCCAGAGGCCTTTGCTTACAGTGTGATAGTGACACTGTATGTATCACAGAAAAGCAAATACCGTGGTTCAGTTGTAATCTTAGCTCTTACTGCCCACACAGATTCATGAGTTCTCTTCCTTTAACCTTGCGTATTGGCAACTGGAAAGCTTGGAAGAGCAAATAAGATAGAAATAGCAAAGGAAGTTATGCACCATATTGGGCTTCTGTTAATCCTTCTTTTTCAAAGGTGACAAAAATATTTTACCCCTCAGAAAACAGAGTTTAAATGGTCCCTACCACATTCCAACTGATGTTTTCTGGAGAAATGTTCTGGGGAGGATTTTACTTTTACTCTGTTGTCTTCCTGCCTAGCCTCCCTAATTTCCCATTTCAGTCATAGGCAGAAGTGCTGAGGTCTGTGTTCCCTGAACTAGATTATGAAATTGTACCCCTGATGAATAGGAGATATTGTATTGATAATTTTGAATAGGAAACAAGAGACTTAACTATGACTACGGGCATTTCCGTGGATGGGCTTGGCTCTGTGTTTTCACAGGTCTGTGGATTCACTACCAGCATGTCTAATGAAAAGGAATAAGCAGGAGAACTGACCTCACTTTTCTACATAACATTTGTCTGGAGCACCTCTCTTGGGTGCAGCATTGCTGTGGGCTTGCAGCTGCTGGAATGCTTGCAAGTAGTGGGCTGACAAGCAGTGGTGTCAGCCACGGTGTGAGAACTTCAGTGTGCAAAACCTGCTGGCTTTGATTATTTCAGATCAACTTGGTATAAGACAGCTGGCGGTTCAGGATAATTCAGATGGAAAATGTAACCTGAAAAAGGTGTTCATGGTAGCATCCTGGGAACCTTCTCAATCCCAGCACTTACTGCTTTCTTTTTGTGCGTAATAAATGTGTCAAAAATGTATTGGTCTCTTCAGCAGGCATATACTTCTATTCCTGGTGCCAGTGTGAGTCCTTCAGCAGTAGAGGCACTGAAGGGCCTTTTTCACCCTCGTGGATGAGCTTTTCACACAACGGAACGTGCGAAGCTGAGGTGTTGCATCACACAGAAGCATCCAGATCCACAGAAGTCTGCTGGAATGGATAATGGAGCATGTCCACTGTGGACTGTGGTGAAATGGTTGCTTGCTGTTGTGTGAGACTGGATGCACCACTTTCTTCCTGCATTGAGCCTGTTTACTAGGCACTTTGGGTATTGGAAAGAAATGCCATAAACATGAATGCAAACTGTCACAGCAAAGTGAGTGTTCGAGTCCAGAAAATAAAGTTAGAAACAAATTTCCTTGGTGTTGAAGTCAAGGCCTATTGAAATTCATATAGTGTAACCATATTAACATGTGGTTATTAATAGAAATGGATTGTATAGTTGTGTTATTTCTGAGATGATTTCAAACGGGTCTGTCTCCATTTCCCTACTGCATGACTTTGAAAGATCTTGTAAATGGGTTACCTGGGCTGAGGTGCTTGTCTTATGTTTTCTTACTTGCTACTTTCACTTGTCAGTTCGGTTATAACCCTATGATATTTTAAAAAAAGGAACAAAAAGAGCTCTTACATCTGTTTATGTCTGCAGTTCTGCACTCTGGTCCTCTCCAAGGCCAACACAGCCTTGTCCATTGAGAACTGCTCCAGAGACCAGTTCCTCTAAAACTCTGCAATCTTCCACCAGCATAAGTTAAATATTTCTTGGAACAAAACTTTTCAGCTCATTTCAGAATTAATCTATTTAATTTATTTCATGGGTGATGGATCTTCGAACAAACCACAGCTGATAAGAAAAATGTAGAAAGCCTGAGTACTTAGCATCATATGGCTAGTCTGCTGCGTATCTGTTCCTAAACTTTTGAAAAATGTGAGCTTATTCTATTCACTTAGCTGTGGCAAAGTACACTTCCAAGAGAACTTTCTTGGCTGGCAAGAGGTCTCCCAAGTTATTGTCCTCAGCACTGCTGCTCTGTAACAAAGGTACACGGGCAGCTGGCTTTTGTGAGGAGGGAAGTAGCCCCTGGTAAGGTAACTACATGTGTGTGCTTTAAGCTGGATGCCCCTGGAAGGCATCTGTGGGACACGTTATCCCTGGCAGGAGCTGGCACCATATGCAGGCATACAACAGGGAATGGGAGCTGCTCAGTTTTGTACTTTGGCAGCATAGTGTCTGCTGGTTGGTGCAGGAATAGAGCAGAAGATGGTCCTGAGAGAGTTGCTTTTTCTTGCAGTTTGCATACCAAACTGAAATGCTCTCTGATTTCAGTTATCTTTTTTCTTTTAATGACACCTCTAGATAAACGATAAAGTACATTCCCATATTAGAGGAATTCTGCAGTGAATGTTCCAGAGGTGTAAACTTTCTTAAAAGCTTTGGGACTCTTGCCTCATGAAATCTGAACTTCAGTAAAAGTTAAATGCAGGAACAAGCCAACATTCACTTTTTCAGTTGTTTTTGCTCTGTTTATTTGTTCCTTCAAATGTTGCATTTTGGATGCTGTTTAACTTTTAACCTCC
This sequence comes from Drymodes brunneopygia, assembly GCA_013400955.1. Taxonomy (NCBI): domain Eukaryota; kingdom Metazoa; phylum Chordata; class Aves; order Passeriformes; family Petroicidae; genus Drymodes; species Drymodes brunneopygia. Next base: position 322,385 of record VZTZ01024402.1, on the reverse strand, counting down.
ATGGGATATGCTGGTGTTTAAACTGCCCAACTTGCTTAATAGGAGGGCAAAAGAAGAAAGAGAAGAATGAGCTTGAACAGCAGAGCAGGCATGAAGACAATAAATTTAGCTGACTTCTGGAATTGCAGCTGTAGTGTTGTGGGATTTGATACAGATGGAAAATAGGAGTTGAAAAGCACAAAATTTCCAGTGTGGGTGCCATTTTGAGTAGGCTGTGTGGGTGGAGAATGGTGCTAAATGCCAAGCAGGGAAGTAGAATGGAGAGTCTCTTTCCAACTAGTAACAGACAGCTAGAAGCGGAGGGAGAGGAGGTTGGGAAAGTGGTTTAAATGTCCCAGTGCAGCTGTTTTGTAGTAAATCACTAATACTTGTGGGTAAAGCTCAGCTCATCAGTGTTTGCTACTTCCTTGTCCATAGAGCTCTTTTCCACAGTAGTTTCAGTGTCTTCCTTGTCCATAGAGCTCTTTTCCACAGTAGTTTCAGTATTATTTTTATGGTATTTCTGTTTAATGTCTTGCTGTATGTAATCAGATGGTTCATGTGGCTCTGAAATCTTTTTTTGGTCAGACTGCATGACATATAGCAGGGCAAAATTAGTTTTGGCTGTTTTGGTTAACTATCATTCTTCAGTATGAAAGGGGCATTACTTTTAAGAGTGAAGTGCTGTTCCTTACAGGGTGAGCATGCATTACCAGTGTTAGTGGACATCTCTGCATCTGCTTTGGTCTCAGATCCTCAGTCCAAGTTCTGATACTTTGTTTTGGCATCAGGCCCACGTCCAGGAGCAGATATTTTCATTTGGTGCAGATGTATTTCCTGTGTGTTCATGTGACTCTCCTCAAAAAAAAAATAAAAAAATAGTATGCAGCAAACAATTCCTAATTTGAAAAAAAAGGCTTTTCTTCCAGGAACTTTTATGAGGCAGTTTCCTGCCTAGAGAGAGCAAGACAATACTTAGGCTGTCTGGAACATTATCATATAGAGAAAAAGAGGAAGGACAAAGTTATTCTGCTTGACAGTCACTAAGTATTTGATAGTGTCCTTGTCTACCTGTCAGTTAAAGGTGGATTTGTTGTTCAAGATAGACTCGTGCCCCTTTGATGACAGAAGTCCTTTGTAATGAATGGTCCAGCATTTTTCTTCCCTCATGTTAGGTTTCAGATGAAGCCGTGAAGGGTTTTGAATATTTATATTTATATAGCTCTGGTTCAATTTTGAACTAAGTGGAGGTCATTGGAAACAAAAAAAGCATTCCTTAGTGTTTCTGAAGGATTCTACTGTTGAAACACAGAGCATTTCTATTGTATTGTGAACAATTTAACTCTCTCTTGTGTGTAGGAAATGGAATATAATGGTTGTAATCACTTGGCTTTTATTGTTCTAGGAGAACTCCTTTGTTAGTTTCCAGCTTCTAAGAGGAATGTTGTAGTTCTTGCAATCCTGTCCTTTAGGAAAGATTACAAGAATCCCACACGGTAACATTTAAAAATCCACTTTCAGCTACAGCCAGAAAATAAGGCTGTGCTATATGTAGTGCATAGCAAAAGTGGAAATGACTCAGTTCAACAAGTTCCTAAGTGTATTGATGGTTCCTTTCAGAGGGAATGACACTGCAACACATGTTGTAATTATCTCTGTGAAAGAAGCACACACTCTTGTGAATGAAATTTAGTATTTAAGAGCAATGTTGGGTGTGAGGTAATAATTGGGAAGTTATTTGGGATGCAAAAGCAGTGAAAATAAGATGGATCTTTAAAGAACTGGAAAGTATAACCATGGGTTGTTGTTCACAAATAATATTAACATCAGGTATTCTTTTCACTGACTTTCAATTTATAACTATCAGGCTTGGAGGAGGGAGGTTATTTTTTCCCTTATCCTCTGTATCTGTACAGGATTTGGAATGCAGCTCTGGTGCTTGCAAGTTTTCCTGCTGCAGCTGGAAGAGAGACATCATAATGCTGATGTCCACAAGTGGTTGTGTTCTGAAATCATAGCCCAAACAAAGGGAAATGCATAGTTTTACCATGTCTCCCAGCTGCTGTCACAAGAAACACTGACTCAGACACACCTGTGAGTCAGAATTCCTGTTGCTTCCTTCCTGCAGGCTGGTAGTAGTAATTTGCCTCTTACTTCGCCTGTAACCTTTACTGCTCTTCTCAACCTCTGCGTTGCCTCTCTTAATGTAAGCAGGCAGCAGAAGTGAAACTAAGCTGTTTCTTACTGTCCTCTTCCAACCCATCTATTCTGAAAAGAGGGCAACTAGTCAGAAAAGTACTCAGCTCCTCTGCGCTTGAGCATAACATTTGGGTAGATGGTAAATTATAAAAGGACTCTTTTTTCCTCCACACTGATAAGTTACCAGGTCATAAGCTACATAAACAGGAACTGGTCTGAAGAAAATCAAAGGTCATGATGTTTGTTAAATGCAGTGGAGATTCTTACACAAGCTGCTCCACTAAAGGATAGTAATGTGGTTTATTTAAATTAGGTTTCTTTCCTCTGGTTTCACAGACAGTTGTGTTATTTGTGGGGCCTCTGTTGTTGCATTACAGTTTTATTTTTCACAACATAATTTGCTATTGATTTTTAATGTCCTCTTAAAAGCACTGACTCTCAGCTTATTATTTTCAAGTGAGCCAACGATTTTGATTCTTTTCTTGTTTGATTGTCTGCCTTAGATCCTCTGAAGGGTCGGAAACAAGTGCTGAATTACCTACCTTGCATGTATTTCAAGTTGCATAACTGACATAAGAAATAATTGCAGAAGGAAAATTGCATCTTTGCAATGATTATTGTAATGGTAGAATACCTAATTAGACATGCAGACAATAATCTCTAATAAGTGAAAAAAAAGTCCAGCCTACAATATATTTAGACATCTGCAAGAAATGAAATGAGTTAACAACAGGAGAAACAAATGGTCTGTGGTTAATTCGATCACTTCCTTTGCTACAAAAAGCCAACCATCAAGTTTTAGAAGGCTTATTCAGATGTGACGGGGACAACCCCTAAGCAACAGCAGCAGGAACATCCACCTAATCATTCTCCTTTGCCAGTTTTTATTCCAGTCGTGCAATTGCTCTGCTCACAAATAGGAAATATTAAAGACTGTTTTGTTTGAGCAATGACAATCAGACTGAGTGTTCAGAAGTACCTTCTTAAAGATTTAAATTTTAATTTAAAATATTCTGTAATAAAATGCTGCACATGTAACATGACTAGCAATCCTTGTGCAGAAGTTGTCTTATGCTTTCCTATTATTAAGAACATTCTGCTTCAGGCTGGGGAATCCTGGAACAAGAAATAACTGTTAAAATGCTAAGCACCTTTTGCCTTATGAGAATAGCGGGACAGAATCAGAGAATTGTAGGCAAGTTTTAGTTCCCTAAAATTCAGCATGGATTCCAAGCTATACACAGACATTTAAATTTGAGGTGAAACTGGACTAAAAGAGGAATGTCTTATGGATTTGATTTTGATTCAAATGAAGAGAGCAGGAAGCTTATAAAAGCAAAAAATCATTAATTTTATCATCTAACCCAAAATCTAGTAACGACAGTCTAAGAGCTTGGTCCTGGCAGATCTGAAACAGCTCTGATCCTGTTTCAGGTCTGAATTTGGCTGTTGTTGAAAATACAGATTAAGAGAGTCCATCTGTGGCACATTTTTCAAATTAATTGGTTTATTCAGAATTTTATAAGCGGAGTCATTATTTCCCCTTTGCCCCACATGCCAGGGCTTTTACACCATGTGAACATTTCATTTCACATTAAGTTTTGCACACAAAAATGTCCCGTTTAAATTTGTGAATTCACTATATAAAATTGTGAATTCACTAGATAGAACTGTACTTTATCTTTTTAACCAGTTGGAGCATCTCTGCAAGCATTTAGTAATAGTACCTGCAACTGGGTTTTTTTGTGAATATTTAACACCTAGCCGTGTGTTGAAAATCTTGGCATTGCTCAGCAAACAATCCTTTGGAGTGTTCTGCTTAGCTTGAGAGACAGTCTGCCTGGATTAGGTACTCATTCAGGACTCCTCACCTTCAAAAACCTGGCTGCTGTTTCCTGAGCAGTTGATAGAGTCTTTGCTTTCTTGGCATCATCATCAATATGCAAGAAATTTTGCAGCAAGTAATTGCAGCCCATTCACCATTGACCCACTCTGGAGACACTCAAGAGAAACAGAGCAAAGCTACCAAGTTTTCAAGGCAAGAGGACCAAAACATTTAGCTATTAGGAATCCTGGAGCAAAAGTAGCTTCTGTAATACAACACAAGGTCTACTCGTGAAGTGCTCTCTCAGTGGATACAAGTCACATCTGAATGACATTTAATGAAAGCTTTTTAAAAAGCCTCTTAATCTGATTGCTAACAAAAGATCAGCACTTTCGCTAATGGTAAGAGGATTTCAGTGTAGTACCTTTGCATTGCAGTAAGAAAAATGCATTGGTCAGTAGTCTCTTTTATGTATAATTTGTTGTATTTTCATCTTGGGACAGAATTTTGATCTTTATTCTATTTAAGTCCTCTACCAGATATTTGTCTAGTTTCCTCTTTTAGGATGTGAGACTCACTTTTGTATTATTTTGTGCTTGTGTGTGCATTTTTTGTGAATTTACTTTGGATGATGCTGGCTGTCTCCAGTTACATCAAAATGGGCATTTCTGAGAGACTATTGGCATTTGCAGAAAATCTTTTCTTAAGCACCTAGTCTTACCTATAGTTAAAAGTGCTTTGGTTTGGGGGTTTTTTTCTTGGTTTTTGGGGTTTTTTTTCCATAAGACACAAAAATCTGCTAGGACAACTACTCAAAAAGTGTGAAACAGAACTAAACTCGGGGGAAGAACAGAGTGGTCATTACATTATTTTTATCTCGTGTTTTTTTGGGTTTTGTTTTTGGGATATTTTTTCAAGTTGCATTTAATTTAAAGGCTAACACAGAATCTCCAAGTGTAGATGGAACTCCTGAGGGCAACTGACATGTAGTTCATTAGCACTCCATTGGGTTTGCATGGCTTGGTTTTTGGTAGCAGGGGGGCCACAGAGGTGGCTTCTGTGAGAAGCTGCTGGAAGCTTCCACCGTGTCTGGCAGAGCCAATCCCTGGCAGCTCCAAAGATGGACATGCTGCTGGCCAAGGCTGGGCCAATTAGAAATGGTGGTAACACCTCTGTGATAACAGATTTGAGAAGAAATCAAAACAAAGGTTGGGGTGCAGTTTTAACTCAAGTCAGAGAAGAGCAGAGTGAGAACATGTGAGATGAGAAGAACAACTCTGCAGACACCAAGGCCAGTGCAGAAGGAGGGGCAGGAGGTGCTTCAGGTGTCGGAGTCAAGATTCCTCTGCAGGCCATGGTGATGACCATGGTGAAGGAGGTATATTTTATTAAAGCATACATTTTACTTGAGTATACATATATATATTAATTTAGAAGATTATATTTCTTTAGTGCCCTATTTGTAATAGTTTTTATCTTCTATGTTGTTGCTGTTCGTATTATTGACGGCCCGTCTCTACACCTGAGCTCACAGCCTCTTACACGGAGTAAGAGTCTGTATCAACCAACAGCAGGAGTGGGATTGATAGCCTGTTCTCTGTCTTCTCCTTTTTGGACATTTGCCACTGTAAATTATAAGTTTGACAAGCACCTCAAATAAAAGTTTGTGACTGCCTGCTGGCCAGTCTACTTTCAAATAAGCCCCTCAGGATCTGTAATCCACATTACGTAGACCATTAAAGAAAAGAAGATTTCTTTGCAGAAGCAGGAAATGGTTGCAGCTGCATAGGAACATATTTTTACTCTACTAGAGATTCAAAGTATGCTTTCAATGCCCAGGCATGTTTTCCTGTTTGTATTTTGATTTCTATAATTTGTTCATGTGCTTTTGAAATGAGCTTGTGCATGGTTTTCTCCATTAATTGAGCCACCAAGTACGTGGGTCAAACTGCTACCTGCTAGAAACTATTTCATCATGGATGTATCATTTTCAGGATAGGTATTTATAATTTTGCAAGCAAATATTTAAAATATTTTAAAACTCTTAATTGCTTTTGGAAATCTAATCTCTGTAAATGTGAGTTACGATCTTCAATGGTAGAAATTGGTAACAGTAATCTACTGAAAGTAAATGTAGCTCATATTTTCAAACATTTCTAAATTATATATGGTATATTGGAATCTCTGAACATCGTAAGATATCTGACAGCTGTGGAAATCTTATGGTTTCTTTAACCACATATGTTGGTCAGTATTGCTCGTAAAGATTGTGGTCATTGTACACTCAGGTTCTAAAAACATTCATCAGTCTGCCAATGTGGCTTCATGCGGGTCTTGACTTATTCTGAAAGATGCCTGTGGTTAGTTTTCAAGAGTGACCTAAATTTTGGGGCCCCAGGTTCTCTGTACATATAGGAGTTAGAAGCCCCCATTGCATCCTTTCTGTTAGGTTGTTTGTAGAAAGTCATGGATGGGTGTTAAAAGCTAACAAGCTAACAGTTTTAGATAATATACTCCAACTATGTGCATAAGCTTAGACTGGGAGACTGACACAGGAAATCACTGATGTGTTTGCAGGATTGACATCTAGAAGAAACAAGAAAATTGGGAACATGTGGTAAACATAGCTCTAGTGCTTTGCTAGATTGTTCTTGTTAAAGATTAATACGGCATCGTGATTTACAGTGAATTGAGTGTTGCCAACCTCTCCTGGTCATCCAGTAAAACAAACCATGTGTGTGCCTGTATGACAGAGGTGAATGAAGGAACTTGGCAGCCCATACCACAAAACCCAAAACTGCAATATAGCAAGTAATATCCAGTGCTAAATTCTTTGCTTCTTTCGAGGACTACATACTGCCCCAGTGTCATCTTAAGTATAAAAGGGCCTGGAAACCATAACTGATTCTTTACCAATAAAAATGTCTCTTTGTCTCTTCTTTGGGAATGTTGTAAGGAAGTATGCTGTGTATAAAAGGATTTCCATATTTAAGCAGGAAGAGAAGTACAAGTTTGTATACAAGGATGGAATTAACTGCAAACCTTCCTTTCCTCTCTTCCATCCCTTTGTTTTTTTAACTCTGTAGCTGGCATCAAAATGACAGCAGGAACAAACTCGTATTTCTATGTACTCACAGAAAGAGAATGGGAAATTAAGGCATTGGTGCATGTCCTTCACAAGTTAACAAGACAAATATCAGGGCAGTTTAGGATCTGTGCAGTCTTTAGTGCTCTTCATGAAGCTGCTAACAAGGGGCTTCTTTTTGTTTTGCTGCAGTATAATTTTTAATGTTGCTGACAGACTTGGTTGCTGAAATTCAACCTCTGGTTATTCACAGAGCAGATAGACAGCTGCAGTTGCATTTTCTGGAGAGTGTTCCAGAAGCTATGCTTCTCCCAGACCTTTGGGGACCACTTAGTGAGGAATGTGGAGAACTTGGTGTCAGCATTGACACAATCCTTGGACTATTTTCTAAGGTTATGCAAAATCTCCTGGCTGTATTGTTATAGCAGCCACCACTCACTTGAAACTGAACACTGAGCACCAATTTTACAAAGAGCAAATTTTTCTTTCAGATTGGAACTAGTGCTTTGTGTGACGTGCTTATCTAAAAGCTAATTTTATTAGAATATAGTTAGTGGTGGCAGTCTAGGGAGGTAATTTCATGCTTCATTTTGAGAGTGAAGTTAGGTGCCTATTTCCCTCAAGTAAGGGTGGGAATTGGGCTCATTAAGTTAGTTTTTTGAATTGCAACAAACAAGTCCAAAATAGATTAATCCTCTTAAATACACACTATACAAGTCTCTAATTCTTGTGAGTGTAGATACAGCATAAAAAAGTCACCAAGTACCTATCTATACCTCCATACCTGTCAGCACTTTAACTCCTTTGCAATAAGTAAATGTGCAGTCACTGTAAGCTGCTGAGGGCTGGGAGACATTTAAATATTGGTATAGATATTAGCATATTTTTATACACTTTAGGCCTCATTATTTCACTTTCATTCAGGTGCAGGTTATTAAAATTTGGTGTTAGATAGTGAGCAGATATTTATGCTGATGGAACTATGCAAATATTTCATTTATTTAATAAAAAAATTGCAATTGAACCCATTTTACCAATATACATAGATTTAAGAGCTCCTGGGGAATAATAGGTGAAGACAGGAGAAATTAAGGTTTTACAGTAATCCTGTTCCTTCTTGAACCCTTTCATTATTATCTACATTAGTCTATCATAAGTAACCTTGTATGTATTCCAGTTCTTAATGACTCATTCTGAACATAAAAAATAAAACTTCCATTTATGTAGACAACTGAGTAATTTCTGAGACTCTTAAGGGTTTGGAATTGTCCAGCAGTGTGGTTAATTTCCATGTGGTGTATATTTCTATTCCCTTTTTTTGGTGAACGAGTATGCTTTGGTTCCTCTGTACCATTTACAGGAACAGGAAGCAACAATGCTATTAGTACTCTGAGCCTGGATTTTTGTTTTGTTCCAGACAGAGTTCCTAGGCTTGAGAGTGAGTATGTCACTTGGCAGCTTGAAAAGCTTCACCTCCTTGAAAAAGTAGTTATTTAACAGCACCCTATAAGGATATGAGTTCTTTCTTGTTGAGCAACAAGTTTTTGATAATAGGATCTGTTATTTCTATCTACTGGAACATTCAAATTTAACAACTTTATACCTTTTCACAGCAATTTTGTGTATTTAGAGAAGTTAGGCTGCTCCTAATCTGAAAATTTATGCCTCAAGTTGCATCTGTAATAGAATAGGATGCAAATCAATCAACAGGAGTGTTTTATCATTGCCTCTATAAAACAAAACAGTCAAGCCAAGATGGAGTTTCAAAGGTTCATTTCTAAGTTATGTTAGGTTTTAATTAGTGAAAGAATCTAGTGACTTACATTGTCACTAATTTATCATTAGTTATCTACTCCACTAAACCTGCATAGATACATTTTATGTTAGATGGTCACTTCAAATTCTAGTTGTTCACAGTTTTTCAAGTTTGACTTTATTTTTAAAATGTATTTCTACCAGTAATAATAACAAAAATGCCTTGAAAACGAAAGTTTTCCATCTAAATCCATTCCATCAATGTAATAAAAAGAATATGTTAATGATTTTGTTTACTGAAATACCATTCCATCCTTTAGTACAGCAGTTTTTGAGCAACATCCCGGCCAAACTATATTTCATTCTGGGGAGGTTCTGAAATCCCTTTTCTCTCTCCACCCTTGTAATATTTCTTCTTTGTCCTAAACTCAAAGCATGTTAAAAAATAGATTAAAAATATTTTTTAAAATCCCCCTGAATCATCGTTTGTTGGACAGTGACTCCATAGTTCTGGTTTTCCCCATTTAAAATTACTAAGGACCATATCATACTGTCCACTGCAAAAGACACTGCTGCTCTTTCAGGAACTGTGGCTAATTTGTGTGGTAAGAGGAAGGAAATAGCAGCCTATGAAGCATTCTATCCTACTTAGTAGGAGTCATACCACATTTTCTCCGAGTAGGGAATCCCGTGTGACTTGGGAAAAAAAAAAGTAGATTCCTGCCTCCTTATACAAAGAGCAGCATTTTCTCTCTTAATTTTATTACATTTTTAAATGCCTGATGTAGTTACCTGTGCTCTGATGAGCCAGTTCATTCTTGCAACTGATTATTAAAAATGGCAGTTTCAACCAAAACTCTGTGATAGGTGAGTGTTTGGGGCTGCTTAGGGATGTCTGTTCTGAAACAAAGAAATTTAATCCAACATAGAGGTTGAGGCAGGAACTTAGAGACTTTAAGAGTCAGGTGGGTACAGAGCCCATATTTCCTAAACAAGGTATCTTACGGGGCAGAAATTCTGTGATTCACATCATCTCCTAAGCCACAGCCTGGGTCTCAAACTCTGCCCTCAGCATGGCTGGCTCACCACGTTTGAAGTCTGCAGGAACATGCTAAATGACAACTTCCATGCTTCATGGCTCTACATGTCTGGTTTGTGGTGGTTTCAAAGCAGTGTGTTTTGACAGGAATACCCTATATAAAGTAGTTCTCTAGTAAAGTATATAGTAGCAATTCAGTGAATTTTTGGAAGTTGTCTTGCCCTTGTATCTGCAACCTCATGTGGTCTCTGACTCCCTTTCTCAATTAAAAAGAGATATTATAAAGTTTATAGGTTTTTATTTACTCATTTTTTGCATCCTTTCTATTTTGATATGAACAATGTTTTTTTTCCTCATGGAAAGTGATTCAGCAGAGCCATCGACTATTTCTTTAGCTTTCAAGTTGTTTAAATGGACTCTGGGTTAAAAATATCTAGTTCCCAGCCTGTCTCTATAAACAATTGCTTCAGGCTAAAACCTGAGTTTTCTTTCTTGGAGGAGGCCAGGGGAGGGATCCTTGTTTAGTCAGGTGTGATTCACAGTTATCCAAGGATGCTCATGCTTCTCCCTCCTCAGCTGAGTTCAGTGCTACGCGATCATACAACTTTCAGTATTCAGTACTGTACCACAGGCTGATGTTTTGAGTGTTCCTGTGTTCCCCATAAATGATAGGGGGATCCCATTTTGTTGTCGCAGAACAGGATGAGTAGTGCCAAGCTTTTAAATTGTTGCAGTATATGGGTCCTCTGTTGTCCCTTTGATAATATAAATAAAATGAAAGCCATGCTAGTGTCATGAGCCATTTTGTCTTGCCTTTCTTTTGCAGTCTGGTTGCTACTAAATGTTACTTATTTTGTGAAATAAGTACACCCTTATAAGAACACACTGCTTTTTCATTTAAACTTATTGTTTGTAAATCCACTGGTAGTTCTTTTTATTTTGATATGCACATTGGATCAGGAAGATGGCAGCTTGAAGTGGTTGTCGAAGTCTCTATGATATCAGCAAATGACCTAAGTGTAACTTTGGGAAGTTTTTTGCATGACTTCCAGGAGCTGTAGGGCAACTGAAGTAATAAGTGATTATGACTCATAAAGAATAAAAGGAGCTGAAGTGGGAGATTACGGGAAAAAGCATAAGCTCTGGCTTTTCCCTGCTGTGATTTCAAGGCTATTTTTATTAGAGGCAAGGGAACTTTGGCATGCCTAGAGAGAAGGTGAAATAAACAGGGACATAGACAAAAGTATAGGTGAATGAAGTAAGTCACTAATAATCTCCAAATTCTGGTGCAGGAAGAACCAGGAACTTGCTTTTATATTTTTTCCCCTTCTCGTTTTCGTTCACCCCCCCCATCCCCTCAGTAATCAAATGTGCTAAGGTTAGGGTACATCCATACTGTTTTCAGGGTCTCTACAGTTGAAGTTACTGGTAGTTTGCAACCATATTCTTCTAATTAGAGCCAGTGAAGGAGTTCAAGCTGTCTTCAGTAGGACTGGACTGTGAAACCTCCTATTTTACTGTAACTGGGGCGAAGGATACAAAACATGTCTTCCTGAGCCCTGTGTTACTTATAAAAAAATGCCTGCATATGCAGAAGCTGTCCTTGAAATTAGGATAAAAAAAACCCATTACTATTCTCGACAAAACAAACGTGGTAATAACAAAACAAGCTGGATGTAATTTCTCATTAATATAACATGCCTTCCCTTCCAACATCTGCCAGATTTTCAGAAAGCTCTTTTTGAGATGGGCAGAACTCTTCTATGTAGCTGTTGAATTCAAGGTGGATGTTTGTGCTTGTGTGTCTGTGGAGGTCTAACAGACAAAAAAGATTTGATCATTTGAAAGACCAAGAAATAAAAATATATTTTAAGGAATCTCTTAAGATAAATTATTCTGTTACAAAAGCTCTTTTTCTACTTCTCCCTGTGAGTGCAGCAAAAAAACCCCTATACCTACAGCTGCCCTGTGTGTCGCTTGTGTTAGCATAACTCACCCACACCCACAAAGGCACACAAAGCTATTTTGCTTTGTGCTGGAATAGTGCCATCCAGGAGTAACAGCCAAAAGGAAAAATTCCTTCCAGCAACATTTACTGCCCTAAGCCAAAAACAAGGCAGAAAGATGCGCTTCTCTCTTTCATGCTTATGAAGCTGGAGACAGTGCCAACACAAACCATGACTGATGCTCTGAGATGGTGCAAGTTCATGCCACTATTTCTAATTCAGTGATGCAACCTGAGTTTATATTAACTAACTTTTTAGTGAGTTAAAGCTTTTTAAAGCAGTTTTAAGCTTCTGGGCAATGGAGCTGGTGAAGGGTCAGGAGCAGCTGTGGGAGCTGGGGGTATTTAGCCTGGAGAAAAGGAGGCTCAGGGGGGACCTCGACACTCTCTACAACCTCCTGAAAGGTTGTTGCCAGGTCGGAGTTGGCCTCTTCTCCCAGGCAGCTAGTGACAGGACAACTGAAAATGTGCTTCAGCTGCACCAAGGGAGGTTCAGTTTGGACACAGGAAGAATTTCTGCCCTGAAAGGATTGTCAGGCATTAGAACAGATTGCCCAGGACAGTGGGGGAGTCACCATCCCTGGAAGTGCTCAAGAAATAACCAGACATGACACTTAGTGCCATGGTTTTGTGGACAAGGTTGTGTTCAAATGTTGGACTTGAAGATTTTTTCCAACCTTAATGAATCTATGATTTCACATTATGTTATTATACTTGTTATAAGTGATAATTTTTAAACTGTGGTATGCGGCAGGCTCAAAGTAGCCAATACCTCAGGTACTGTATTTTATGCCTTTTTTTGATTACTTTCTTGTAAAGCTTTAAAAGGGAAATGTGATTGTACTGTACAAAGGAAAACTGCTTATATCAAGTTATTAGTCTGTACTTTGCTCTCAAATCAAAGGTAGGGGACTCACTGTTTTGAGGAAAGGGGCTTTAATTTATCCTGAATGATTTACCAGTGAAGAAGCATGAGAGAGATGCATGCCATTGTATCTGGAGAGAAGGCCAAAGAACAGCTAATTTGAGGAAAACGATAATCAGTTGAGACAGAGAATTTTAAACTGTACCTGTACTTGGAGACTCTGACCACCTTTAGTTCTAGGTCTAGATGAACAATAAGCATTTCAGCTACAGTCTAAGAGCAAGGTGTGCACAAGCCAGTCAAACTTCACCTGGTCTGACAAATCAGAAAGGCTAGGCACATAATCAAAAAAAAGCCATAACTTTGATCCAAGTTCTTGGCCTGAATAATGAGTGGTTCAGGACCTGGGAGTTTAGAAGTTTGTATATGTATAACTGATATACAACCTAAATAAATCTGTAGCTGGAGATCACGGTGACAGATTTTGAAAGGTCCCTGATACCATGTCTGGTGTGCTTAATCATCTAATTTGGAAAGTAATGCACAGATATCACTGAGAATGTGGACCCAGATGCTCATGATCACCTTTAAACACCAGTGAACAAAGATTTAGGGTAGCATAAAGTAGGGGAGTTTGATTTGGAATGCTGATGTAGGGCCAACAATTGTGTATCAGGAAATGTAGCATTGCCAGTCAATAACACAAAATAGTAACAAAAAAATGTAAGATGATTTCAGAGAGGAATTAGAAAATGTTTGAATTCATGCATTTAGAAATGTGAATTAGACTACTTCACAGTGAGAACTATTAAATGTACCAAACCAGAGCTAGTGTGTCTGTGATTTATGTAAGGCTCACTAAAAAAAAAAAATTTCTCTCCCTTGACAAAATCAAAGCTACCTGCTTTTTGTGTGCAGAGCTGTTCATTTTTTGGCTAACTGCATTAAAGACAAAAGCCAAGAAAGTTTAAAAATTGTATTGATTCTCCAAGTATCACCATGTCGCTACAGAGAATGAAATTGTGGATGCCTTTGTTCATTATTATGCAAAAGATTTACAAATTTGGTTCAGTTTTAGACCCTTATACCATTTCTCAATTCCCTGATAGTCTTCTCTGAAACAAAATAAAATTACATATATCAAGTTTTTGTATCACAGAAATCATCCATCTTGGTTTGATTTCTTGGATAATACTGACCCTGCATTTTCCCAAGACCTACGTCCTGTTTAAAAATTTGTAAAACCATCCAAAGTCCAACACCAGTGAATGCAGCCTCTACAATCAATGTGTCAGCTGAGGATCTAACCTTTCCTTTTCAAACCAGACAGTATCTCCCATATTGCACACATTTTTGTACATCCTCTGCCAGCTTGTTACAGGCACCACAGCTTTTAACACTGAGAGTAGCCCAGAGGCCAGAAAACAAGGCCACCACTGGAGCTTAAATGATGACTTCCATCTGGGGCCACTGCAGAAGGCAGAGAGTCAGATGCAGTCTTATTCCTCTTTTTGCTCTATGTGGCTGCTCTGGAAGGTACATTCTAGGCAAGGTACAAAGGCAAAGTAATCACTCTCTGAACTGTTTTAGATGATGTAATAGAGTAACAAAGTTATCCTGTGGGTTCTGGTGGGAAGGTAGAGAGGAAGACTTTCAGAGAGAGCAGAACAAGAGAATTTCTTCAAGTCTCTCCTCCTGGCTATACGTTCTTATTGTTTCGTATATTGAAATAGTCCAGAAGCAGTACGAGTGCTTGTCAAACTCATGCAAATATTATTATTCTCTTGGGAGAAAATCCAAACAAAAGTTCATTGGTGGAGAGCATGCAAGCACATTTTGGTTTAGAGGTGTTTCAGATCATCCCATGGTTCTACCTCTTGCTGGTGTTATTCTAATGAAGGCATATTCAAACTACTGTCTTTTATGTGCTTCAGCAGTTAAGTGCATTTTAGTATGTTTGGTGATATACTCCCCCCATCAGAAGAACTGCAAAACACTTAAACAGGGCACTATATTTAGGTGAGAGTCAGTCTTTTTTTTTTTTTTTCACAATTGGCCTAGAATGTAGCACATTTGCAGTAATCCACCACCTGCGCCTGTTTTCCTCAGTTGAATTTACCCCAATCTCAGCTTTAGAAATTTATATAAATAGATTGGTATCCTATTTCTACTGACTGGCTATTTGATCTTTCAGATTTTTTTCTTGTTACTAACTTTAGTGAAATACTTTTCCTACTAACTTCATGTTGTTCCTTGCTGTTTCTTTCATTTTTCTTTAAGTAGATCTCTAGTTCTACAGTATATGAATGCCAAGAATATTCCCAGTCCCAGAGCATTGATCTCAGAAAAGCAAATCTAAACAAGAGAAATGTCAAGAAAAATAATTCTTATTGGTATTTTCTTTTTCTGTTATTAATAGACAAAGAAAAATCCATTATTATAATTTTGCTTTTAAGGGCTGTTATTTACCAGAGACAGAGTTTAGGCTCAAGGCAAATTTTCGTTATGAGGATGACTAGCAGATATATGACTCTTGGGTTCCTTTTTGCAGCTAGTTAATTATGTCAACTTTAACCACTAAGACCCTTTTCAGGATTACTTATTTTGGTGGCAAAAGTCGATTAGTCAAGCTTGAAGATACTGAAGCCAAGTAGAAGAACCCATTCCACAAGGCATCCTGGCCCCACCCTTGTTCAGTGAAACCCACTGGGGCTGGGCTATCTGAGCTTTGACATGTAGGAAGCTGCAGAGGAAATGTGAGAACGTGGGGCTTGTTAACTCCAGTGGAATTTGAGGCTTAAGCTAGTTGTATTGTGGGTTTCCTTCCATGGTAAAATGGACTCAGTATTCTAGTGGTTTACCTTGAACACATGAGAGATGTGTCATTTTTAAGAATTTTTAAGAACCTCACCAAGTGTGTTTTGAGCTGTGAGTGGCAATGCTACTGGAGCAGCAGACAACTTTCAAAGAGCTGCTTAGTTCTTATAGAAGATCCAGACTTTATTTACATTGTTTTCAGTTTGTATAACATTAAAAAAAAGCTGCCATTAAAAAAAGTAACGTAAGTATAGTAACTTCAGTGGCCTATAAATTACTGATTTTCAAGGGATTCCAGTGACAAATCCTTTCTTTCATTTGTATGAATGAGTAGAGACTTGAGGAAAAAGGTTGTGGTTTTGTTATATCAGACTGTGACAATGAGAATTGGTGAGAGGGACTATTGTTTAATTAACATAATTTAAATAATTTAAGTCTTTTATGTTTAGCTTGATCTATTGTGTCAGTGTATATTCAAGACATTGAAGCACTTTTTCTTAAAACTCCGTTACTTTGTAGAGTACTCAGCCCCAAGGAATGCTCATGCATAAAGAATTTGTGGTTAATTTCTAAAGTAGTTCTTAGGAATTAATGTGTACATGCAAATCCTTGCAAGTAGAAATGGATTTGTTGTTGTAGTTTGTTTAGTTTTCCTTTCTCTGGGATAAACTTCAGTAACAAGTCTCTGTGAGGCTCTGTGTGTGTGTGGCCTCAGTGAAGAGTTACAGTTCTTGCCTTGCCCTAAGAGTCATGTCAGACAGGAGGAGAGGAAGGAGTCTTGGTAGAAAGGTGCTATTTTGCAGAAAAATAAAATCACCTGGTAGTATCAGGACAAACAAATGTTTCATAATTGACTTGCTAGCAATGAGTGCACGAAGGAAACTCTACTCAGAAGCTTTTCTTGGTTGCCCAAGGCTAATGCTGCTACAGCAATGCAAGTTCATGCACTGGGATAACTAGGGAAGATCCTGGGAGCTGTGTGGATTTGCTTCCATTGTTGCCATCTACACAATGTGGTGAGCATGGAGTCTAGTTTCCATATCTATAATACGGGAATAATCATCCTCCCCATTGCTAATTCACATCTCATGATAAGTAGCTGCTTGTTATGCTGAGCAGCAGCTGCAACCTATTTTGATTTGTTGGTTTTGCTGTCATTGATCACAGCAGAAGCAGATGTTAGGTCCTAAGCAGAGGGAATAATTTAGGAAATGCATCCTTTAGAACACTTTTTGTTAAGCCTGGGAGAACTGACAATAGTAAATTCAAGCAGAGTTGCAGACCAATAGCACATACTGGAATATGCTATTCTTTACTTAGATCAAATAGGTGCATTAGTCCCAGAATATCACGTTTCAAACCATTACATAGACATAATGAGGTGATGTATTGGTATAATTACAGCTAGTGACAGGAAGAAAGTTTGGAATCTGTGCCTGGACATTTACAAGGGCTGTGCCTGAGGCAGCTGAATAGAACCAGCTTCTTAGGACTGATAGGTGCATCAACTATCCCTTAAAAACACCTTCAGTAGCTTCTGCTTCCTACCATTGCTGTTCTGGCAAGAAATGCTACTCCGGTTGAGTAGTAGTTCCATATTATCTTATTTCAACTTGTCAAAATTCAGGTTTAGCAGTCTTTGAAACTAGTAGTGGTCATAGTCTGAAGAGTTAAATCATTGATCTAAAAGCAAATTTTCGGTATTTTCAATACGAGTCAATGAGATGTCTCTCTAGTCAGCTATTATTTTTTTTTTTCTTTTTGTTAAGAGAAGAAATTAAGTCCTAAACAACAAAACAAGAAACTCACACCTCAATACAGAACTTAGCAGCAAAGCTTGCCCATTATATGACAATAATGGATATCAAAAATAGAGCAGCATACTTGCTCATGACATGACTTTTCCAATCCCAGGCCTGTAAAACTGTTACTGCATTTTGTCTTTGGTGCTGAGCACATACTTTCAGTCTCAGTCATAAACTGTATATTGACAAGAGAGCTCAGAGCGTGGAGATCTGATGGTGAAATACCAGGTGAAACCATAATTTCTAGACTAATTAGATGTCATTTCCAATCATTCTCTTTTGGTTTTTCATTCCCACATTAGTTTTAAACCTGGAAGGTGAACTTTCTTTAGAGCTAATGACTGATTTGTAGGGATTTTGGGAATGTCTGTCTGGAGATTATTCTCCCATAGGAAATTCTTACATCCTCTTTAAAACTGAGCTGTTACCTAGCACTAGATAAATGTGTGGGGGTTTGGTATAAAACTCAAGGGGACATTATTTTTGGATGTTTGCATATATATGTGTGTGTATTCATATTGCAGAAGGACTGGGGGTGTTATTATTCATACCACTATTGTTTCTGCTGGCTTTGACAAAAGAGCAGCTGGTTCTACTAATGTATGTTTAAGGTGCCCATTTTTTCTCTCCAGTCTCATCTGTGCTTCAGGGAAATACATTCTGATGGGAACATTTCATGGCACAATTATTCATGAAATGATAGTGTGGGTCCCAAGGTATAGTAACTGCTTTATTTCCCTTACAGAGGTCTTCCACTGTTTCCTTCTGTAGTCAGCCTCATGAAACATAGGGATGAACAATGATAGGAATCAAAACGCCTTGAACTTTGGACAGATTCACATCTGAATAGGAATAGTGTAGTTTTCAGATTGCAGAAGGGGGTTTGCAAAGATCATTTGGTATTCCTCTTAGCTTGCAATTAGGAAAGTCAGTGGTAAAACTCCTGGACTTTAAGGAAAACCTGGCTATGCCAACATTTAACCTTAATCATTCAGGTCTGAAATTACTTGTATAAGCAAATACACCTCCATCTATATTAGCCACTTTTTCTTGGCCAGTGTATGCTGTTGAAATGAAAACTGTTTCTAAAAGCAGTAGGTTGATGCATTGAAAACTGAAACTAATTTCTTTCAAGTCATCTTCTTGAAACTGTAACTTCTAGTAATTTACAGGCTTTTGATTTCTATCCTGTGAAAGGAACAGTTACTTACAAATGGTCCATTCACACTAAATTTCACTTTTTTAATGAAAAACCACAAAAGCTCTACTGCAATAACTATACAGAATAGATCACTTCTTTAAACTCTGCAGTAATTATAACTTCACAGGTTCACAAAATCTAGGCTTAGAAATAAACAGTCCAATCAACTATGGGTTTTGATTATCTTTTCTTCATTACATTTATGCTTTCAAGTTTTTCTCCAGAGGACCTCTAATTCCTTCTACTTTATAGCTCTACAGAAATGTTTAGTTTGGTGAAGTTGTGCTGAATATTAGGTTACGTCTAATAAAGGTTAGAAAATCCAGTGTGCCCTGGCACTTATTCCTTCTATTAAAAATTCATTCAGTATCTTTTGAACTTTTATTCTGCTTGCTTTTATGAGTCATGTTATGGTAGCACCTGTAGGAAATCAAGTGCTGTATTAGGACTTTGTACTGTAGGAGAACACCCTCTCTAAGGCTGCCTGCCAATTACAGTGTTGATTTACCTGCTGCAGGAAAGGTTAGTCATTGTTTTCTTTTCTTCTCTCTCCCAGCTGCCACCAAGAGCAAAGGATTTATTTATTGTTTGCTTGTCTTTGGCATTAAAAGACACCCCAAAGCAAGCAACCCCCCCTCCAAAATATTTATCATGAGGGATAGTATAGACAGTGTACAAGGTCAGTGTATCAGACACAGATGTACCTGTAAGGAAGTACTGGCATTTCCTGCTGTGGCATGTACCCACAACAAATCATGGGTGAGAGCAATGAGACCTTAGCCATCCATTTCTTGGATATATCTGATGGTGATGTAAAGTTTGAAATAGCCATTTCTGGGCTGGTAAGCTCCCAAGAAATGCCCCTGAACAACTGCAGGAGGCACAAATAATGCTTTTTGTTTGAATGAATGCCCATATGCTTTTCAGATATTTTTGGGCCATCTTTAATTGCCTAGAGCCCTTTCCCATTTTTCCCATTTTTGACAGCCATGGTAAAACCAAGAGAGCCAGAGGATCTAGTTTCAAGGTCTCTCCTGGAGTTCCTGTGCACCAACATGAGACACTAGGAGTGAAGCTGCTTAGCATTATCCACGTCTTAACACTTGGAAACACTTTTATCTTTTTAAAGAATAAATTTTCCAAAGAGATACTCTTTTAAGATAATAACACTGATGGGCTAGAACAATGCACATTTTTTTCATGGCCCTCTCCTCTCTACCTGAAATGACATAAGAGGAGACCATGGGCTTCTATTACCTGTAATAAATCTGCAGGATCTGTAGGCATCTGTACTGCTTTTATGAACACATGTGCAATCATGAATTGAAATTAGAGAGAGTTAGTAACACTGTGCTGTACAGACACCTCTCTCCTTTATCATTTTCAGAGCACTGTAAAAACACTCCATGTAGCTGAAATGATCAGTGGTAATTTTACCTAGCCCTTTATTTTGCAGTTTGAACATGCATGAAATAGGTAACTACCTATTTTATTGATCCATAAACTGAAGCTAAAAGAGGGAAAAAAGCCCAAGCTAGCTCTACTAAAGCAAATGGGGAGGTTCTGTACTGCTTTTAGAGAAAATTGGATATTGTGATCTTCTTGCCTCAGGCCACATAATAAATACTTTATACAGGTAGGAGTGGAACAAAAGCACCATACTGTTCTATAATAATGCCCTAACTGCTCAAAATCAAAAGCATAGCATAAAATGTATCATTTGTTAATGTCATTTTAGCAACACTACCAACTGTAATTTTTTTCATGAAGCTAAACATATTTTAATTTTTTTTATTTTGGCTTTCTAATACTTCAGAGACTCTTAAAGATATATGATCAAATTTCATCCTTTGTACAACTGAAAATTAGGTGTATCTATAGATGGAGTAACGTATCATGCATTTTCACAGGTGTATCAGAGAGCAAAATTTGACCCTATTGATTTCAAAATCCCCCTAAATTCTCTTAACTGGATAAAATTAAATACCATCTCTTTATTAGTGGTTTTAATGCTGAGCTATAGATTTGGATTAAAGAATAAATTATTCCTGATTTCCATAGTGCCATAAAGTCGATATTTAATTTAAACAAAAACCAACACAACCCCACAATTTGTTTTTATTTTTATCTTTTCTCAGATGTGTGTAATTTTTAAAGGAAAGGACTTTAGGTGGTAAGGAGGATTTTGTGTATGTTTTTGACAGCTAAAGTGGGTTGAGCTTTCCATTCCATCTTTAGACTCCAGTGAGGTGCCTGAGGCAGCATGAATAGAAGATGGAAAAAGAATCTTTTCAGAAAGATTCAGAAATCATTTTGATAAGTCTGTATTTCCTTGCTTGAATTGACAGTTTTATTTCTTTGTAGAGCCACTGGCTATTGCTGTCTTTGATTCTTCTAACTCAACATACTGCAGTAAAGCATTTAATACCTCACAGAATCTGAAATTGTTTTTACTCAGGCAAAGCAGGGGGGTGGGGGAGTGGGCAGCAAGGAGCAGAAAATATGGTGGATTTGGTGACAGCTGCAAGTAGCTCATTAGAGGGCTTTCAGTTTGGCTCCTGTTGGATCCCTGTGGTAATTCAGCTTTAGGCAACACTAGTCTAGAGAGGCAGTGACATGAAAGCCTCAAGCAGGAACAGGGAAACAAGCTGAAGCAGGTAAAGCAGGAAGAAAATATATATGCAGCAAAAAAAAATGAAGTGTGATAATCCTTGTCTACGTCAATATACTCGCTGAGTTTTTTTTGGTTTGTTTTTTTCCAAAGGCACATATTATTATTTCAAATATATTCGCTGGCTTTTGACACCATGTGTCCAATTGGAGCTGCTCTTTTTCTGATTGCACATTAGTGTGGGAAGTGTATCAGAGCTGTCAGCCTATGTCCCTCTCTTTGAAACTAGGTGGGAAGTATGTGGGTAGTCCTGGTTTGTGCAGAGGAGACGCAATGGAAAAAAAATCCACTTGCATCCTTAGTTTCAGGATCTGTACCTTCTGAAATCCTTCTTGTAAAACAAACTAACAATCCTACCCCCTTCAAAAAGAAAAACACCCACCCAAGCAAACAAACAAAGAAACACCAGCCACACATTAAAAAAACAACACACAAAACGAAGAGCATAATCCCCCAAAACACTTAGAAGCTTTAGGCCAGACAGAGGTGGTTATGGTAGCCATGAATTTAATCTTAAGCAAAAATAGTGCTGGTTTTCTTACATATTAACTACTTGTGCCTGGAATTGTTGTTCTCCTTATTAATAGAGGGTTGCTCTAAGTTGGGGTAATGAAAGTAAATTTTTTTGTTGTTTTCTGGACTCTCATTGGAATTTATGTATGGGAAAATTTGATGGAAGAGAAATGTGCCCCTAGACTTTAGGTTTTTAAATAATCGAGGGTGAGATTTTGTTTTATTCTTCCATCAGCACTGTATTCTTCAAGAGATCAGGCAAATGAGGAGATGCACCAAGCTGGCTCAGAGGTGGCACTACTGGCTGTACAGATATTGCTCAGGTGCAGCTTAAATTTGGACATCAGAAGTTTTGTCAATGATAACTGGAATGGGAAAGGTCCTCAGGCCACGCTGTGCTGGTGGGATGGTATCACTGGCATAGTTGGCAAAAGTTTGCAGTACCAGACCAATTCTTATTTTCTTATTCTGTATGTTGAGGACAGAAATACTGGGTATGTCCAAAGCTGTCTGAGCTTTCTGAGGAGTTACTCCTGTTTCTGACCCTGTTGTCTCATTTGCATAGTGCTTTAAGAGCTCTTAACAAGGCTTATGATGGGATGGGAGAGGAAAGAAAACTACATTCATGCAGAGGGAGAAAGCCTGGGGAGAAGAAGGAAGACAAATATGCTGTTTGGGGATTTTGGAGACAAATTGCCCTCCAAGGGAGGTTGTACTCAGCACACGCTTTGCTCAGTTGGTCAAAACTGAGAGCTCTTCTGGAACTACAAGCCTAAGTCATATGCCCATGCATACAACATGCCTGCCCTGCTGCACTTGCATCTACTTAGGGGATCACTTGCCACTATGATCATCTAATCACAACACATGAAAATAATACAACAAGTCACCACTGTGAAATAACTGTAAGTTTTTAAATCAGCCCATATCTGCTCAATAGGTCATTCTGTTTTAACTCAGACCTAATTCACTCCACAAGACATGGCAGCACTTCTCTTGGCTTAAAGGAAGTTGTCCATTAGGTAGATCTAGCTAAGGATTTAAATCCAGTCCTACAATATTGGGGCAGTAAATAGCTCTGGATTTCTCTATGACTTGGTAAATCTTTCATTTGTTTTTTTTTCCCCCTCTGTGGTATAGGAGTATGGACTTGTAAGTATGCTAGAAATCAAGATGATACAAATTTGTGGTTGATTTCTGTTTTGTGGCCTCTCACCAATTCTCTTGGTAATATCCATAGACTCTTCTGCCACGATCCTGACAATTACAAGCTGCTGAGACTATAATAAATGGAATTCTTATAGTTAGTCCCCAAGTCATCAGGTACTCTAAATGCATGTAACAGTCAAACTTTAGATATCAGGGCATTAAAATTCTTGCTACTATTTATTGCTGTCACTGTGTACATATGTGACAGAAGAGCTAACACAAGATAATGAATTCTGAAAAGTGCTAGAATAAAACTATGGCTGCTTCCCTGGTATCTTTGAGCAAACATAACTTTCGAGAAGAAAGCACACTTTTCTTTTAGAATACATCTTTGCTCTCAGCAGTAAGAAGAGAGAGTATATAAACTATATAACAGCCCAGGGGCTTAATAATCAGTTTTGGTACAACAGATTTGTGAGTGGTGGCGAGAGGTTGGGGGGAACATTCTGTTGCCTTTGCTATTTCAGAGTTATAACTTTGGAAAATGAAAAACTTTTTGCTGTAATACTTTTGATATTGGCACTGCTAGGCAAGAGTAATCTTCACTTAGCTACTTCATGCACCAGTGAAATTCTTCACGAGTGTGCAATCAGATAATACTTCTGAAATCTTCAGTATTCTTTAGTGGGACACAAAGGAGAATTTGCGAGCTTAAAAAGTGCAACAAAGGGTAGAACCCTACTACACTAATTAGAGAATTAGTCTGACATTCAGATCAAAGGTAAAAAGCAGGCAGCAGAAGTGTGGAAAGCTTTTCCTCTGAGGCAACAAAGTAAATGAAACTTAATTTGAATCTCTTGATTGAAGTAATGATTTTCAGATTATATTCAGCCTTCTGCGCTATGCAAGGCTTCATATCACATCTAACCATGTTTGGTTCTGAAGAGATCTTGAATTAAGAATCCTGCCTACAGGAAACTGTCTGAACAAGAAGGCTTCAAGGTACTCAGAGGTGGTGATTGTCCTGCAGTCTGTTCTGTCAAAACAGTACTGAAATAGAAAGTGAATGCTTTGCAGCTTAGAGCAGGGGGAAGTAGGGAGAGAAACAGAGAAAGAGATTAATACAGAAGTCTGGGGAGATGTTGATGCACCCTCTGTTATAGGTACTTGTTTTTAATACTAAAGCCTTGGAAGGCTAAGGGGAACTAAAAAAGGGTGGGTGGAGGAAGGAGGACTTGCTGCTTTTTGTGAACTATGCATCAATCCTTATTCCTCATGACCTTCACACTTCCTTGTCCTGTCATGTCTTTTTTGGCCAAAATTATTAAATGACAGTTACCCAACTGCTTCAGGAGTGAAATATGCTAAAGCAGGGAAAGCAAGAGTGATAGTGGCACACTCACATCTATTCACCTGGAAGGAGAGTGTGGCAGCCAGCCTTTCAGCTGCTCCAAAGCAACAAGTGCCTCGGAGTGCTCATGAAGGCTGACTAATATAAACTTTCCAAAAACCTATGAGTATGTCTGTGCCCATAAGACAAGTTAAAGATTCATTATGAGAGATCTAGTATATTCTTTATTCAGTTAATTTCCCCACCCACAGTACGAGAGCCTCTGCTGCTTAGAAAATGAGAGTGGCAGGTGAGATGGAAGAGACATTTGATATACCTGAAACCTTGTTCATTCTTCACATCTGAAAATCACATACATGTTTTGAGTGCTTCTTTGAAAGGTAATTCCTCAGCTAGGCTATTTCAATAACTGCTTCCCACTAGGTATCCACCATGACCAGCTCTGTCTTTTGTACATATATTTGGAGGTAACTCTGTGCTCTGTCTGAAGTGTGAGTGGTAATACTTGGAAATGTCTGTTTTATATAAGGCATGGAGAGTGTTCTGTGAACCACAGAAAAAAGGTGCTAGAGGTGTAAAGCAAAGAAACTTTTCAATACTGAATAATACCCTGTTTTCCTGTCAAGGAAAATGTTTGCATTTTTTTTATCTGGACAAGCAGTCTAAAAGTAGGAATAAATGATAGAGGGGGCCTTCTTCATACCACTGAAACAAGCCTCAGGAATCTTCATGGGAACTTTAACCAGGCTGGTATCTGCTGAGAGGTGAATGCAGAAAGGCACAAGCAGTTGAGAAAGTTTCTGGAGTGCATTCATGGTAACTTCCTGCTGCAGCTGCTGAGGGCCCTGACAAAGGCTGCCACTTTGCTGGGCCTGACACTTGCAAGTGGGGAAGAGCTTGTGAGAAATACGAAAGTAGGGACAGCCTTGGCTGCACTGAGCACAGGATGCTGGAATTCAAGCTCTTGAGAAAATGAAACAAGGCATACAGTAAGATTACAATCCCTGGATTTTAGAAGAGCAGATTTTGGCCTCTTTAGGAGTCTTCTTGGAAGAATTCTGTGGAATAGAGTCCAAGAGAGCTGCTTGGGTGGTTTGTTGTTGTTTTCCTCTTAAGGGCTACATCCTTAGAGTCCAAGACATGCAGGGAATTAAAGCAAAGGTGGTAGGAGACTTGTGTGGATGAACAATGACCTTCTGATGAAATTAGACATAAAAAAGAAGTGTACAGAAGGTCAAGTGACCTAGGAGGAGTATAACCAAATGTGCAGGGACAGGGTTAGAAATGCCAGAACCAATGTGGAATTCAATCTAGCAAGGGATTTGAAAGTAACAAGGGATTCCTACAGGTCTATCAGCAGCACAGGGAAGACCAAGAAAAATATGGGCTCAGTGCTGAGTGGGGAAGGGAACTTGATGGCAAATGGCATGGAAAACACTGACATGCTCAATGCCTTCTTTGCTTTGATCTCTGCTAGTAAGACTTGTCTTCCCAAAGACCCCTGAGACCAGTGGGCAAGTCTGGAAGAAGGAAGACTTGGCTTAGGAGATAAGAATCAGTTTAGGGAATTTTAAATGACCCTTGTCAAGCACAAATCCATGTGCCTGGATGAGATACACCCATGTATGCTGAGGAAATTGGCTGATGTCATTGTGTGGCCACGTTTGATCTTTGGAAGGTTGTGCTGTTAGGGGAAGACTGGAAACAAGTAAATTGTGTGCCTGTCTTCAAGAAGAGCAGAAAGGAAGAGCTGGGGAACCACAGGCCAGTCAGATTTACCTTGATCCCTGGGAAGGTATGGAGCAAATAATTCTGGAAACCATTTCCAAACATAGCAAGAGTAAGTTGAGGACTGGATTAGTCAGCATGGATTTATGAAGGGAAGATTATCAATTGTATTATAGCCTTCTGCATTAAATGAGTGATTGTGGTTGGTGATGGTGTGATGCAAGTAGATAATCAGTGGATGCTTATCTTCACTGTAGGAATGCTTTCAACACTGTCTTACAAAACATCCTCATAGACAAATTGATGAAGGATGGATCAGATAGCTGAGTGAATAGGGAGGTAAATTGAAATCTGCCTGAATTGTAAGGCTCAAAGGGTTGTGGTCAAGGGCATAAAGTTCCAGCTGGAGATCAGTCACTAGCAGTGTATCCTAAAGGTCAGTACTGTTTAACTTCTTCATGTGAATGATGGGGCAGAGTGAACCCTCAGGAAGTCACAGATCATGCAAAACCAGGAGGAATTGTTGATAGACAAGAAAATTGTGTTTCTTTTCAGAGAGATTTTGACAGTCTGGGCAAGACCACCAGCATTGTGGCTTGCATTAGGAAGATTGTCACAAGCAGGGTGAAGGAGGTGATTCTTTCCCTCTACCCAGCCCTGTTGAGACCCTCACAGGAGTGCTGTGTCCCTTTCTGTGTTCCCCAGTAAAAGAGAGACATGGACATACAGCAGTGAGTCTCCTGAAGGTCCCCTGTGCTGATTAATGGACTAGAGCATCAGTCATGTAAGGAGAAGATGCAAAAGTTGGGACTTTTTAACCTTGTGTGTATCTTATCATCGTGCATGGATACCTCTTGGAGGGAGCAAAGAAGATGGAGGCAGATTCTTCACAGTGGTGTCCTGTGAAAGGCAAAGAGGATATGAACTAAAGGTGATTCCATTTGAGCCCAATAGAAATAACCCAGTTTCTTTTCTGACAGAGTGGCTTTCCGCTGGGTTTTCCACCCAGCAGTTTGTGGAGTGTGCATCTTTGGAGATGTTCTGTGTCCAGTGACTTCATCTTGAGCAAACTTAATGGAGTTTACTCTGCTTTGGCCAAGGGGGTTGGACTAGAAAATTTCTAGATGAACATCTAGTAAATTTTTTTTTTGTGCAAGTCTATGAAACTGAAGTTTGACCAGAACCCCATTGGAGCCTCATGAAAATGATACAAAATTATAGCATTTGAGGACAAAATTATAAACAAAAAAGAGTAATGTGTTTTCCTTACTTTTAGTAATGAACAAGTGTCCTGATTTTTCTTTCAGTTCCTGAGTCCCAATATGTGCCTGTGGATGGACTGAATAGTTTACAGAGTTGGCAGCACTGCAGATACTTTGACGACAAGAGACAAAAAAATCCCAGCCCACCTACCTACATCAGGGATTTTTTTCTGATCTAGCTTGCACCTACAAGATAGAAATTCTTATTATGGCTCTTTCAAGATGGTAAGAGAGTTTAAAAAAAAAAGGTTAAAACAATATATTGCATAGTAGGCAATAAAATAACTTTTAAAATGTTAAACACTTGATTTTTTTATGAGTAGGTCATAGACCAAGAACAGTTTAATATGCACATGACACTCTAATATCAACTGACATGCTAACATTTCAGTCTACGTGGTCAAACCAGTGATGCTTTTTTGGGTCTAGTCCTTGGGACTCTTTGTTGTGTGTATAGTTTCCCTTATAGGAGACAGGAAATGGTTACTTGGGCAGCTAGCCCATACTGCTGGGTTTTAAATGCTCAGTCACACGTAGACAGAGATATTTCTGCATCTATGGGGGCTGAGATTGGGAAAGGAAGTGGTGTTGGAGCCAAACCTCTTCTGTATGACTCCATGAAAACTGCAAAGAGAAGTATCAAAATGTGACTCCTTTACTGTCTGGTTTCTTTTAGTGTGGGACTCTTCTGTGTGTGCAATCAGAGCTCACTGGGCTTTTCTTTTATTTTTTAACATCTGGAAATAGTAATGGTAATATCTGTGTTTTGGAATAGGCTTTAGATAGGTGAGATTATGCACTAATAAATTTAGGGCACTCACATTTCTTTCCTTCTTCTGCTGCAGACTTAGAGCTTTGCATTTTCCACCTCTCACAAATGCGATCTCTTCTTACACTCCCTTCCTGTACATTTTCCTAATTTGAAACCTCAGATATAAAGGGGAAACTGAATAGTGGACATTTCATGTCATGGGAAAACTTCATGTCTCCACCACTGTCCCCAGTGCTTTGGCTCTAAGAAATTTCATCCCCACATCAAGTTTAAATATAAATGCAAAGTTAGTTTTGCTTGTTACTGGCTCATCTGACTATTGGTTTGTTTGATTCTTGTTGTTTTTTGTTCTGGCAAGTCTGATCAGCTGGAAGGACAAGACACATCTTTAAGTGTGAGAGGAGCACCTATCGTCTCCACATCCAGTTTTAGGGAATTACTACATAAGAGAGAACTTATATATTTAGTAACACTGTTTGAGTGACTAATGCATGGTTACATATGGGAAATTCCCAGTTATCCAAAACTCCATTTATAAACAATCTCTGTAATTCCATCTTCTCTTGACTGCTGATCATTTGACCTCAACTTTATCCAAATACCTTGGATAAACCAAATGTGGTTTGGCAGCCAGGCTTCTGTTATATTTAAGCTTGATTCATAACGTGGCAATAGTCTGGTAATGACACATATCCACTTTTCCAGAACGTACTCAAAAACCTGTGGATAAAACAGGAGTGCATAAATGCTAGGACTGTTTTGCTTCAAATTACAGTGGTAGGAGAAAAGAAAGTATTTTTAAGATCACACAAAAACACTTTTCAGATTACTCAGTTACAGAGGGCTACGAAGAAGGGAGATGTCTCCTTCCCTAGTGTACAGTAAGGCACAGAAATGCCCCTGTCAGGCACGAGAAGAAAACCAAGGAAGGAAAGATGTTTCTGTGTCATGCAAAGGTGTAGGCACCCAGATTAGAGCAGGTGTCAGGAGCACGGAGGCTGGTGGAAGAAAAGCAAGAGGAGTAAAAACCAGGCCTCAGAGATGGAAAATATGTATATATTTTTCAGAGTCCCCAAGAGGATTTACAGCACAAAAATCCCAATGGCTAGAAAGGGAATACACCTGAAAACAAGGGATCCTTCCTTCCAGCAGACAAGTATATTTTGCTACAGTATGTCTGTATTGAGATTTTTTTTGCATATATCTATTTCATGTTTTGAATGTATTGTTCTGTTAAGGCTTAGTCTCCATGTTTCAAAACCCTTGTTGTATATTTTGATAAGTTCAACTTGCAGGAGAGGTTCAGCAAGAGTCACTAGAGTTCTCAGTGCTGATAGCAATTTTGAAATAGGTTTGCCAAAATTCCTTTCCAAGTAAAATGTAATTTTTAAAGTTTGTGAGGATTTTTGTTTGATCTAGAATTGATTTTTCTCTTATCTGAAGCAGAGATACAAAATTCTGTGAGTATTTGAAATCTGAATACCCTTGTGGAACCTCATTTGTAGCCTTGTTAAATTTCCACAAACAAACAAGTAAATGTTTGAGAACTTATGGGAAGTACCATTTTTCCATGGAATGTCACCATTGTCTCAGTTAATGAGAAGATCCTGCCTTTCTAGAAGTTTTATTGGCTTACTGGATTTTTTCTTCCTGACTGCTAAAGAAATTCCTGCTGATGACAAATTGTCTTTGTATGAAGTGTGAACCAGAATCCCTCTAACCAGTTGTGGTTAGCAAAATGCCCACACTATTTTTGCAATAACAGTGTTTGCCAGAAAATTCAGTCCAAAATTCTATTAACATTAGGTATGCTTTGCCTGATGAACTTACTCTCCTAGTTCCCCCATATTCTCAATTCAATTTTTAATGGACTCTAATATAATTTCTTTTATATTGTGTAAAAACTTAGAGTTTTTAAATTTTTCCTTTTTTTTTTTTAAAGTGAAACACAGATTCAGAAAGCTCAGATTCAGACTGCATCTGCAAGTCTTCATAGATGTGACAATTCACATGATTTAATGCTATAGGGCCTCAAGTGTTTCTTTATTTTGGGTAATTGGAATAGATAGATCTGAGTCTTTTTCTAGCCCTGCAGTTGAGAATGAACACTTTGGCTGGGGTTTAATGTCAGAATTTCTGATGAATTCCAGAGAAAATAGATTAATACCTAAAACTGACTGTTGGATGTTTGGTCTGTTAAAGATGTGGTTGGAGAAGTCTCTCATTGTCTTGCTCAGTTAGTGTGTGACCTTCGATAAGTCCTTGCACTTCTCTTTTCTCCACTTTCAGTCTGTAAAGGATGATAATGGTTACTGAATCTCTTAGGTTTAATGTGAAAATTAATGGGCTAATAATTTTAAAGCCCTCTAGCTCATCAAAATATACTTCAGATTATTTTTCCCACCTATTATTAATGATCTAAGAGAAGTTCGGGCTGAAGAGTAAGAGGTGAAAATATATCTCCCATTATTAGTTCCAAGAAACATCCACCACTTCTAAATCATATAAAAGAAGCACAGACTGTTTGACAGGGTTTCCAACACTGGTTATGAATAATTCTTGCTGAAATTGCTGAATCATTCTGCACAATGTTTTGCATTCTTTAAAAACCCATATTTTCAGTAAATCACCCTGAAACTCCAATCTTTCTTAAATTAACAAATGAGTTTTATCAGACCATTAATTTAGGCTTTTAAAAATTTTATACAGCCTCTATAGACTTTTGTAAAGAATTCAATATGCTTGGTCATCCAGCATTGATTTTAAAATTCAAAAGTATCAGCCTGAGCTTTAACAGCACCTAATTGGTTTGAACCTCCTTTAGCTTAAAGGCCTTAATTTGGTTTAACTGACACATATTTAGGGAGGAAAATTTACAGTCTCAAGAAAAAGTGGTGAAAGGCAACACAATTGTACGATGGCTTTAGGAAACAAAGGATGTGGATAAAGCAAGCTAAAGTGGATTTGGAAACAGCTCACTTGAAAGAGAGACAGATCAAAAGAAACAAGTATATATGGTGCTCCCAATAGCCAAATAAGTATATATGAGTGTCCCAGCTGCCACAGGTGGTATGAATGTCTTGCTGCCATTTGTGCCTTTGGAAATCTAAAGCCTTGGTTTTTCTCCTCTTGAATTCAATGGCAAATCCCTTGATGACTTTGTTGGGAAAAAGATCAAGCTTTAATCATTCCAGGTCCTATGTTATCTTGGTCAGAAAGTCCATTCTTCACAGGGGTGGGCTGATGCCTCTCAGACTAATGTTAATATTCCTAGAGTTGATTGCTCATGCCTTTTTAGGGGTAGATAACCAGTAGTGTTTTCTGTTTGGGAACTGCTGTTTTTGGAGAATAATTGGTCTTTTGTCTGGCACAAGAGGGAAGACCAGTACAAGTTAGAACATGCAGCTTCTTTCAGATATTTCTCAATCTCTTTAAAGTATACCTGCTTAGCAAATTTGTATCACTTGCTCTTTAAATCCCTCTGGAATTTATATGCTCCAGGACTAACCTGTAGTTTCCACTACCTACTTTTTCCTTTGTGGAAGAAGTAGTATTTGGTATGCTAGGAATAGCCTGGTTTGTCACTGTACTGATAGAGAATAGCATGGCCACAGAAATGGTACAGTATGGTTGAATCTTGAAACAAAGTCTCTCATTGAATTTTGTTGTTCATATAAATCACTATTATTGGTTGAAAACAATTATCTCTTCCTAGCGGCAAACTCTGTTTCATACAGTGAAACGTTGTACTAAGGGCTGTGGAGGAATTAACTCTCATTACTGTCTTATTTTCTGTGCATGAAATGATACAATGCTGAATTTCTGCACAAACATTTGCATGGAATCTGTTTCTTGCTTTGGTAGCATCCTTTTCTGACCAAGGGAACTAAATGTTGGTGAAATCAGATGCTTTTTGCAGTGAAAGAGGAGAAGGGTATCTGGTCCTAAAGCATCACAGATGTAATGGTGGGTCTTAAGACACTGCATTCTAAGAACAGGTGGCCTAATTGGTTCTTTCACAGCACTGATACAGAAAGCTAACAGTGGTTGCTGCCATTGTCATCTTTCACTTGTAAGAAAAACTCTGGAATCATACTCATATGTGCTAATGTCTCACCCTTATTCTCTGGAAAATCAGATGCAATTTCTAATTCTTTTTTCTGTTTTATGGTGTCATTCTAGTGAACAATTTGATAAATTCACTTAATTATGTCTTGTGGTTTTTTAAATACAAAACTTGTTCAGGCCAGCTCTTGAGCCCTGAATCTGAAACTCCCTTCTCACTTACTCTGCAGCTGGACATCACCAAATCATAGAATCCACTAGGCTGGAAAAGATCTTTGACATCATCAAGTCCAGCCCATGACCAAACACCACTTTGTCAACTACACGATGGCACTGAGTGCTACACTCAGTCTTTCCTTAAATACCTGCAGGGACAGAGACTCCACCACCTCCCTGAGCAGCCCAGACTGAAGTTTCTTTTCATAGACAACCCAGATTGAAATCCCAGTCAAAATTTCGTTTTCACATTATGTATTCTCTCTGTCTTACTTTACTCCATACTTCCCCAATTAAATTTCCAACCTTTCAAGACTTTCACATTCTTAACATTTGTTCCCCTTATTTTGACAGATAATATCATTTGGGGTTGTTCTTGCTACAATAACTGGCATGTATAATCAAATTTCAGACTAATAACAACAAAATATCACTTTGTTTCATACTTTTCATCTGTCAATATTTGTAGACCTTTTCATAAAGGTGAAAATAATTTCTGTGCAGGCAAACTCTGCAGTCCTCTGGTGAACCATTGCATTTCTTTAACTTGGGGCTGGGGGTTAGAGTTTAAGAAAGGCAGAAGCTGTATGATGGCTCTAAGGGGAAAAGAAAAAGCTTTTTTTTTTTTAAGTGAACGTTCCTCTTGAGCTTTCTACACTTACCACTCTAAATAAGACTGTGATCTGTGGTAGGTACTGAGTAAAGTTTGGCCTACAGACATAGCATGGACCAGTTTTGAATGACACTTGCAGGAAGCACCATGGCTATCGACTTTTCCTGCTTTTCACTTCTGAGACCTGTTGACCTGTGGCCTCTAGGTCAAGGGCTCCTGCTGCCAGACTAGACTGCAATTGTTGAATTTGTGGGCAGCTTCTCAGGAGACCTGTGCTAGGGTGCTGTTTCCTGCCTGTTGGACAGCAACAGTGAGAGCTGCTTTGTGCTGAGGTCTGCGACACTGAAGATTCAGTAAATTCAACTTGCCTCTCAAGAGGACTTTGGGAGGGTCATAGACCAACTACAGTACTTTGTCCTATTCAAATCTCTGTACAGAAAATGATTATAGATCAATCTTCCTAAGGTCTCAGAATCCTGACCCCTCTTATCAGCAGTGTGTGAACAAAAACTTCAAAGTGTTGAAGATAGAAAGAAATTGGATTTGTGCCTGGATAGGACTAGACTAGTTTACAAGAGGCAATGGAAATGTACCTGCCAGGGGGAAAAAGGTCATTTGCTCAGAGGTAGAATTCCTGTGATGTACTTAACTGGGAGAAAGTTGTTTCTTTGAACTGCCTTTTCTATTCAAGCTACTGCAGACTTCTGTGCAATAATGGATTAGAACTGCAGCACCTATGTAAGCAAATGTAGCTCCATTTATACATTTGGCAAAAACTTGCATCCTGTTTATGACAAGTTGAAAGCGTTATGAAACACAGAGATGTTTGATTTGGGACTAGAATGTAATGCCCTCCAAAACTGTCATATAGTATTAAATATCTATCTAGAACCAGTGGCAAGCATCAAACTCTTCTAATCTTTCCTGAACATGGGTCCTGTTTTGGAGAAGAGTTTATTATGTAATGCCAAATTTATTGTAATAAAATATTCTAGCTAAATCTGAACCCACAGCAGCCCACCGCTTTATGTTTCTTATGTATTCTTCCAAAAATATTAATAATTTAATATATACTCTTAATATATACTCTTAAGACAGCTTCACAACCTTATACAAAATTGTCAAGAGAATATTACTTATATTAGATTAGAAGTAAATAGGTGTTGTAGGAAAAACCAATATTAAATCATCCTCAAAAGTATTCACATGCTAATGAGGATTTCCCTCCAAATTTGTCAGCCAGAGTTTTTTAAAAATAAAAACCTTCCAACCCACTGCTTGAGTAGGGTTAGACAGGCCTATTTTTTTTAGACCAGCATAGACAGATGCTATATATTTTCTGTGGCTCTGTCCTTGCTGTGCCTCCACACTGTAGCCTCTTAATGACTCCACTGAAATGATTTAGTGATGTTGGTCAAGAAAGAAATCTGAGGGAAGATATGGCTGTTTTCTCTCCACTAGTTATGATCCCCCTCTCTTCTGGCTGGCAGAGCCAAGTGCAGAGTGGGGCCATTGTTTTTCTTATCTTTGAGAAGTAAAATACAATTTTGCCAATAATGTGGCCAAAAGCTTGCACTAGTCCTAACCTTAACTATTGGCATGAAAAAGACTCCTTCCCAAGCCTTTGTAAGAACAGCAAAAACTGAATGCATAACCTTAACTGTTACTCTTGAGCACTTTAGAGAAATGCATTAGTTAATTACTAACTATTATTACTGCCAGCTGGTACCTGGTTAAGCCTGCAGTTTCTTTTACTACAGCCTGCTGAGGAATAATTCTTCTGTTCCATGGTAGGCAGATGTTTTCCTTAAATCTGAGGTACTCTGTACAGAGGTAAACACACTGGCTGTTTTGTGAATCCTTATTTCTCAGCTATATTTCCCATCTATCCTGTTACCTACCCATTCTCCCACTGTCTGTGAACTTGGTGCTCCATTCTATGCCTGCCTTCCTGTACCCACAGACAGCATAACAGAGGCAAGATGAGTTGCTTCATACTCTTGCAGAGGTGGCCCCTGTAGGAGCATCTCCATTTTACAGTCCCCAACAAATTCATTCATTCATTCTTGCAGCAGTAAATGCTGAAAATTCAAAACTTGATTCTGAGCTGTACCTCTATCACATAGGAGCTCTGGTTTACCTATTTCAGTAACCATAACAACATCCATGCCCTTCACCTGAAGGATATCAGTGTGATAAAGAGCAGGAATGAGTAGCAAGTTATCCAGTTTAGTGGTCAAGTTGGGTTGGAAGAAAATAATTTCAAAGGATACCAAAGCATACTATTTGCCTCCAGCTAAAATATTTTGTTGTTACGTCTAGATTATATAAGACCAGTTTCTTCTTCATTAGAAATTTTATTTGTGTTTCTAAAACACAACGTTTTGATTATAATTTTTTTCCCGTTGGAATTCCCTGTGGGAATTGCCATGGAAAACTTCAAATAGACAGCTTCAAATAACACTTTTACTTATTTCCATAATATATGAAGAAAGCATTTACTTGGTTTTATTATCCCGTTTTATTGGAAGTATTTATACAATCATCATCCTGTATTTATGAACTAGTTAGAAATTACTTGATCTCAACAGCAGCTGCATTCTACTAAATGGATGCAATGTGAACAAGGCCCTTCTCAATTTAAGAACTGCTTTTCACCCTTCTGCTGAGAAACTCACAGAAGGAAAGTTTGTCATATGGCATCCTCTCTTAACCTTAGAGAAATGTATGCACCTTATATTTAATTCTTATTAAATTAAATGCTTTATAATGCAGCAGTTGCTAAATAAATTATTTTAATGATATAATGATATAACACATCCATAATGGCAATTAAAAAAATTGTAAATATACTTCAAACAAAAGTTCAGAGAAAGGTGAGGGGCAAAAGCAAGGTAAATCCACAAGGCGTTTTAGAATGAGGTAGCAGAGATTTTGACTTCCAATTTTGTGTGAAGTATAAAAAAGTAGAAGCAAGAACTGTTCTTAGTATCTCCGTCCCTTCTCTGCCTCCCCCCACTTTGCAAACCTCAAAGCAATAAATTGCTTTCTACTTTTAAGTAATCGAAGTCCTGAGGTATTACACAGTGGCAAGTGGAACAGGGAATACAGTGAAGCTTTAGCTTTAAAAAAAGACCCAACCAAGCAAATCTTGTCTCTATGGCTTTAAAATTGTGTGTGTGTGTGTGTGTGTGCGTATTAAGGGATTCTGTGTTGGTATTGGATTGCTAAATTGTTCATAATTGAGCATTTACAAACACTTGGTCTATACAGAGTTTTTGATTTATGAAATGGTCTCAGTGGTTAAAAGATATATGATTCGTTTCAGTAATATATTTGTCTGATGGCACCTGATCTATTAATCAAGAGAGTGATTTTCCAGTCAGGCGAGTGCTTTGCGAGGAAGACTGATTTATAAGTGTAGAAAATAATGGATAGTTCATGTACCTGATTTATAAGTAGCATTAGTGTCATACAGATGGTTTGAAACTCAATACTTTATATGTTGGATGTAAATATCTGTTTTATTAATAAAAATTGACTGATTTATGTGACTGATTTGTAAATCTTTATTCTAGATTTTAGCAGAAGTCATGCTCTGATATACATTATTTCTCAAACAGGCTATTTTCCAAGGTCCAACTTTTGTAATCACAATTTAGCTTATTAATATTTACTTTACATTCTTCTCGCTTCATGTTCTTACCAAGATGAATTACTTTCTTTGTCCTTTTTAGGGTACTGTCTTGATGAATGTTTTATATGGGTGATTTTCTATCTCTTCACACCTTCTCTCCCAGTGATGCTTTCTGCACAGCCTTCATATTTACCAGTAATTTCTGACCTCTGTTTATGTCTGGATGCCACTTCAAGAGCATCTAGTGCTTCTTCTTAGTAGCTGCATACAAATTACCACAGCAAACAAACTAATGAGTGGATAGAAACTGTAGCCAGGGGTTGATATTACTTCACAAATCTGTTAGTGGCTTGGGAATTTGGGCTATAAACCAAGTACTTTGAGATAGTAAGCTTTCAGTTGCATAATTAAATTGAATAATTTTGTTTCATCTGAGATCAAAAGGAAAAGGTGCCTGTAAGGTGGATCTTTCTGCAGTTTTTAAGCAGCATTGGATTATATCTAAAATGTATTTGTAGTATTTAATCTTCTTTTTTTTCCCTTCTTCATACTATTCCTCTGTTGAGGACCTTCACACAATTTTTACTGAAGTCTGTACTCCCCAGAATATTCTTTTTACCAGTGGAATTCTTGAACAAAGAGCAAAAATTTTGAGCTTGTTATTTAAAAAAAAGACAAGCTTTTAATTGAAAATGATACAGCAGATTTGACCCCATTTTTGGGACAGCTTCAAAAATATTAGTAATTTGGAAGCCTACAAGCAGTACTTTACACAAACAGTGTCTGATTGAGCTATTCATAGTGGGAATTCAGATCCTTATTGAAACCCTTACTGCTGGTCATCTGGCTTTGTTTGCTGTTTAATGGTTTAATCTTCACACAGTCTCAACAAACAGCTACTAAATGAGTTGTGATCACAGTCATGACAAACGTGCAGGAACCACAACTCAAGCTTACTAATTTGTGGGGGAATTTGTCAGGAAGAGGGGGGTGAGTGAGAGTTTGGATCAGCATCGGATCAGTGGATATGTAGCATTGCATCAGTATCCTGAAGCCCTGACTTAGCCTGTCCCTCATTTTGCAAGGCAACTGTCAAGGAGAAAAAGGAACAGGTCAAGGGCATGGATAATCCAGATCACTTTAATGTTAAAGTTAGGGACAGATCTCATTGTTTATTATTATAAATGGAGATGCAGCATGCCATGAGAGAGGAAATGGGAGCTATGACCCCTTCAGTCAATGGTTAGATTCTTGACTGTTTGAACAGACATCCCAGTTAGTACACAGCTTATTGGGAATTTATAGCACAATGAAGGTGGGGCAAGATCAAGCAAGATTGTCATGGAGTAGAGCCAAATGGAAAGGGTCAGGAATACATAACCTTGCAAGAGCTGTCATGCAATCACTTTGTGACTGTTGACCGCATCCCTGACCTGTACAGTTTCAGTGGATAAGACAAATGGATGTGGATGGAGAAGAATTCTGGAAGTCCACAGCAATGCAGTGATTGGGCCAAGGCTAGTGACAGTGAGAATGAAACACAATCTCTCTTCTGTGATGAATGAAACACAATCTCTCTTCTTCACTCTCTTCTGTGATAATGTTCACAGATTCCCAAATAAAACTTTGTTCATGTTCTCCTTTTCTAGTCTTCAGTCACTGCATTTCAAACAACATGAACCACAATAAACTGTAGAAGGTTTTGTGTGGCAGAAAACTTTGGCAGATCTTATGTTAATTAGAATAAGCTGGAGTAGCTTCAGATCCTGTAAAAATCATCATTTTTATGATCAAATTCATGTTGAAGAGATTCACTAACAGCATATTAACTCACTGTAAAAGATCTGATAAAGTTTAGATGAGCTGCACAATTGACTATATTTCTTGGAACATTAGCTATAATTTAAACTTTAATATGCTTACAACTGTTACTTTGGGAATAAAAGGACAATTTAAAATGACAAAACATTAGGTTTTTATGGATTCAGCTTCATTTACACTACCATTAGTTTAAGTTATTGTGGGATTAGATACTCTAACTTCAATTTATAGCTGGCTGGAAAATTTCTAAGAGTTTTTGTATACCAAAAATTTGCAGCTGGAGAAAATATTTAGCAATCATTTTCTCAAATTCTGTGTTTGAGAAACTCGCTCTGTGCTTTGAAAGCTGGAAAGAAATATTTTGGTCTGACTGAAATGTGAACACGTGGTTACACTAATCACAGAAAAGTGGAGTTTGGTACCAAACCGATCTCCAGCTTTAGCACATAGAAAGACTTCTGTTATCTTGAAAGTCCTGGTAAGCTCATGATTTGGGCTTTCTCTCTGCAATATTCATGATGCTCTGTTTCCTACCTTGGCCTTGCCCTTACCTGTCCTTTCACGTTTATGCCAAAGCCCTATCTACTGACTCTGAGTCAGGCAGAAGGAATGGGCAAATAATATCAAATTATAATTTTAATACCTAGTGCACTAGATTTGGTGAAGCGAATTTGTGTCCTGTTATCTCAAAACATCTCTTTTCTGCTTGATTAAAAAAAACCCTCTTTTAGTCAATTCTGAGATGCTAGATTATTTTTATATGCGTGTTTTCAGACCTATTCAGTATTTTCACCTTTTCTCTTAAGAGTAACACCTTTTCTCTTTCAAGTTTCCATTCCAACCCATTAAAAAAATCTCAGAATTTTTTATAGGACAATGATTGACAATGAGTTTCACCTCCAGCTGTTTCACAAATGTTTGAGTAGGCACAAGGCTTTGAATTCACACATTGAGTTATAGCTGTAGTGCCTAGACACTAACTCTTGAGGATCCCCATCAGTACCTGTAGTAGGTTTTTTTGGATTCTAAATCTGAAAGAACAACATTTTGGGTTCTCATCTGGTTTAAACCATTACTGACTGGAGCCTCCCAGCATTTACACCAGTTCTTTGTTAATTCCACTGATGTTGCCTTCTCATTCCTCCCTTACATACACAACCACTTTAACGGTGTTATCTAATTGCCTAAGCAATTCAGTTAATCTCTCACTTTTTATTTTTACCATTTCTAGAAATAAATATGCACACAGTACATGTGACTGTCTTGTCTTCCTTCCCTTTCCTTAAAAGGGTTTGTTTATTTCCCATTGTCAGGTTGTGAATATCATCTATGAGTTTATCATGAGTACCAGAATGTTCCTCACAGCTGTAACTCTTACATTCTGCTCCAGTACAATGTGTCATGAGACTTTTTAAAGATGAAATTAATAAAAAACATCACTGGATGAATTACTCAGTTCTGAGTGTGTGTGTGTCTGTGTGCATCTAGGACTTGGGAGGAGAGGCCTTTTGGAAATATCTACTCTTGGCAAGCCATAAAATTTCCTGCTAACACAAGGAATCTTACAAATGTGACTAAGAAATGAGCGTAATGTTGTTTGTAGAGTGCATCACCGAGAGATACACACTCTTTGTATGTGAACTTGCTTCCTCTGTCGTAGAAACATAGTCCCTCTACTATTAACTCTTTTCGTGATGGCTAGATCTTTGTGTTTAGGCCCTCTTTTTAAAGTAAAGTACTGCAGTAAAGCCTTAGTTGTGGTCTCTTGGAATATTAAGGTAGATATTGCAGCTCTGTGGTAACAAACATACTGGCTTTGGTAAAGAGCACAGAACCACTGGAAAGAAACAAAGCTGGCAGAGTGGTAACCAGGATATAATCCCCCAGGTATCCTCTCATTTGGAGGCTCAATTTCCTTCCCCCACTTGAATCAGCAGGTATGGAGCTCCATGAAAGTAGACCATGAATACTGGGACAGAAATGAGCAACAAAATTGCAGTTGAAGCTCCAACGTTTGGCTCCTACCTAAGGCCAAACACAGAACCCTGCATTGTTTCTCTGTTTTACCTAAGTGATTTTTCCTCTACATGTTTGCTTGTATTTTGAACATCAAGCTGAGCATATAAGCAGCAGGATACATTGCATTATGAAACTGCATCACAGTTACTGGGATCCAAGCACCAAGCTCTGTGGTGGCCACCTAGGAATGGCACATTGCTGAAAGGGCATAATGACCAATGAAGTTTAAATTACATTGTTTTGGACCACAGGGTATGCTATGCAAGTCTAAATTCATTTCTGACAAAACTGAACCCCAAACAGTGTTGAAATACTGAACTCTTATAGTCCACTGTGTTGAGCTCAACGGAAGTCACATATTTAAATATTCAGAGAAATATTAGGAGCTTTCTTGGAAAATTCAGTGGCTATGGCAGTTAAACTCTGCTGTGAAACATAAAATACTTGCCATATTAAAGCAATACTTGCCATTTGAAGGCTTATGATGTACAAAATTGTGAACTGTTACTGCAGCTGAAGTTGCCTTAGAGCTTTAATGTAGGTTTTGGTATAGGGCTCTGGAAGAGGTCACTGGGAGATTTCAGCTTCATGTGCTTGCCCTATTCCTCTGCCAGAGACTGCCAACCCCACAGTATGATCAGCACAATGTTCTCATGCATAACTCAGACCACCTAAAAATAAGGAGTTCAACCTCATATGTCAAAGCACAAAATGATGCCACTGAGATACATTTGTGTATTTCCTCCTGTTGTTCTCCAAGGATGACTGCTGGGTAAAATAATGTTATAAATTGCAACAGCATGATTTCCTAGAGCTCAGCTCTTAAATCCATCCTTAGCTTCCTTTTAGTTACAACTCTCTGGCTTTCTTTATAACACAGTCTGAAGAAATGAGACACTGAGTCTGTGAGATGACAAACTGGGGAAGAGCTTGAATAAGATAGTTTCTTTAAGTATTCTAGGTTATATTTGTAGGTGCACTTTGTTTCTAAAAACAAAGCTGAATTTTTGTTTTGGTTGTTTGTTATAAAGTATAAAAAAGATGGTTGACTTGTTAGCATAGCATTTGGAAAACATTTAGGTCATTTAGTTACCTCAGTCCCATGTTTGGGTGACTAAAAGCTACATTGCTATGAATTTACTGTAGATGCACATTTTTTGACTGGTGTAAACTACCAGAATATATCTGATTAGAGAAAAATGTTATCATTTTTTGAGAGCTGAAGGTCCAACTGATATTTTATTTGCCTGTGCCAGTCAGCAGAATAAGGAGAGTGTCCATTTCCCAGCAGATCTATTTGGGTCCAAAAGTTGTGCCTTCCACATCCTTTGTTAAAATTGTGCTAGGGAATTGAATGGGGGGAAGGGACAGGACCATTACTTAAAGAACTTCTAGTGATGTCTATCATATCATTAAGTACCAGTGTTCTGGAGAAATCAGGTTTTCCCTCTCTACTTTGTAATATTAGAACTGGTAGAAATCAAATAGCTGGCTTGCATCATACCCTTTACTATTTGACTAGACTACTGTCTCTAATAAAATTCAGCTTCAAGCATGAGTCATGGTTTGTAGAAGAATAATGAACTTGAGTAACTGCCGTAATAAGCCTTCTGCTTTTCGTGACCACAGGTGTACATATATAGCTTAGACTTCCTGTCCCTTAGACAGGAACATGAGCTTGGATCAATACTGTATGGCTGCTGTGGTCATGAAAAGATTTATGTGTTTGCTCACTCTTACTTTTACGATTTTACTGAATGTATTTAGAAAGACGTGTTCTTCATTTAAAGAAATGAAGCAGCAGCTGTTGCTTGGAATGAAAATTTTGTTCAGCTGAGGAGGTGGAAGGCCAAAGCAACATCCTAAAATAGTGGAATACCTTCGACTGTTAATACAACAGTAACCTTTCAAAGCTGATAACACAATTTTGTGATTCCCAGTGAATTTTAGTGTCACACATTTTTTGCTGTGCCAAAACCTGAGAGCAGACACTCTGAATCACTGAAGCTGGCAGAAAATGGTGAGTGGTTGACTGGTGCCAAGATAAAACATCTGTAGGATAAAACCCCACCACTGAAATCTGTGCTTTTGGGGAGTAATTTGCTTAAACAGCTCATATTTACATCAGGAAAACCCTCAAGAATGTTTATCCTTAATTGCAACAACATAAATGTTGATAATCAAGGACTTCAGGAAAAATTTACAGAAATGACAGTTTTGTCTAACTAAATTATCAAACATCACATTACTTTCACATATGAATCCCAATGAGCTTCTGTGCTTATGTGCCTAGGAATTACTTGTCATTGATTACAGGAAAAATAATTCCCAAGTGTGATTTTGAAATCCAGATTTCTGAAAAATTAGTGATTTTATTTCCTGGGATTTGCTTTAGGAGAAAAATAGAGTTACTGAAGATATTTTACATTAGAATGAATTGAAAGTGAAGAGAGCAGGATACCACTAGAGCAATAATGGGGGAGAAGGATGGGTCTGGACCTAAGCAGGAGTCATCCTATCCATTCTTTAATGCATGAGCCAGATTGTGCTCTGCTGCAGGGGTCTGCCCCAGAGCCTCCTTGTAAATCCATGACAGCTGTAAATAAAAGGAGAGAGAGAATTAAAACATCTTCTGCTTACTGCTTATTGTTTTAACAGCTGATCTTTCCAAGAACAAGATTTAGGACGTGCATGTAGTTTGAGCTGCTTTCCTGGGAGCAAGGAGGGAGAGAGGGAGGGGTTAAGTTAGTCCTTTGTGTGCTATGTGGTGCTGAGGTATGGGAGAAGGGAAGAGAGATGACATCTGGTGCTGATCTCAAACGCCCACGCAATGAGATGAATAGATCATCACTCCATCCTTAATTCCTGTTTACTAGGAATTCCAGTTCTTTTCTGGAATTGTGTCACCATGCAGAATAAATCAGTATGCAAGCCAGGTTACTTTACTTATGGTACATTTCTTTAATGCAAAAAGGGAAGAAGCAAAAATCATAGTATTTTTAATTTAATATAAATGTAGTTGGAAGAAAAATAAAGTAAAAATCCACTGTCCTTGACTAACACCTCATCTTTTTATCACATGCTTAGCTCTCTTAGTAGATTAAGATCCAGAAGAGAATATGTCTATGCTGGCCATTGTTTCTTTACTCCTGCTCCATAACTTAAAGTTTTCTTTATGGCAGATCTGTGGGGATTAGCTATTAAGTGCTCTTTGAAGTCTTGATGTCTAGGTGAATGTTTTTGAAAATGGCAGACTTTGCAGTATATTTCTACGGAAAACAAGAACAACTGTATTTAAACCTCTGAATCTTTCACAACCAAACACTATAACTTGAGGCGTTTCACTTGCATGATCTTCTTGACAACCTAATATTTTCAAGTGTAATTGAGCAGGTAGGAAAGACTACTGATCTACCCTGCATTACTTGCTTGAGGTTTAGCTTGCTTCTGCCAGTTTATGGTGTTGTGGTAGAAGGTGTTAGGTGTTCTGAGCCATCTGGAGCTGGAGATCCTTTTGCTCAGAAACTTAGACCAGTGCCCTTATACCTCATTTATTCTCACTGGTCATTTGTGTAGTTGTTTTTCTTTGCCTCAGCATGCTAACCTGCTTTTTACCAGTTGAATTTTGTTCTCCTATTTTTTCAGGCTTCTCTTTTGGCTTTTTTTTCCCAAATCATTTCGAATTCTAGTTGTATCCTCCAACATACTGGCAATCACTCCCAGCTTGATGTACCTGCAAAATTAATAATCTTACTGTCTTTTCATCAGCCAGTTTATTAAGGAAAGCATCAAATAGTCCTGTACTTAGGATAGGCCCCTGTGGAATCTTGTGGCGGGTATGCCAAAGATGGTTTCAGAATCAGTTCCCATAATGAACTATACATATTAGCTAATAAACCTTTTAAAATTACTTTTTATATTGCTTTGGGAGTGCTAATGTGTGGTTTCCTCATAAATTTTGTGGCATAGTGTACTACCTTAACAATTAGCTCTTGAGTTTGCTTGACTGAAGAAGTTAGCTTGGGTTTTTATTTCTTCTACGAACACAAGCAGCTGTAAGAGTGATTGCAAAGCCCTTTTGATCATAGGGCACTGTAAGTGAAGGCAAGGCTTGAAGAAGCATGCTGCTAGCTGTAAGAGTGACAATGAAATCAGAAAATCCC
This sequence comes from Drymodes brunneopygia, assembly GCA_013400955.1. Lineage (NCBI taxonomy): Eukaryota > Metazoa > Chordata > Aves > Passeriformes > Petroicidae > Drymodes > Drymodes brunneopygia. The sequence goes on along the minus strand of VZTZ01024402.1, from coordinate 277,830 downwards.
CTAATAACTGCAGTTATACATGCTGCTTTCCAGATGGTAAGAAGATTAGGCTGATTTATGCTCACCTGGTTCTATAGGCTGGTCATGATAAAAAACTTCCTCATCCTTCTTTGTTAGCTTGTATGTTGTCTGAACTTGGAATAGCTGATAAACAGAGGGATCTTCCTCTTACCTTAGCAGGGGTTTAATGCTAATAGCTTTTCTTCAGTAAGTTCCAGTAGTTGTTATGGATAGAAATAGATGCTATTTTTTTATTGCTGTGCTCAGAGAAACTCAAGGGAGTGTGTTGCCAGGGGCCTCAGAGATATGGAAATAGTCACCTTGCAGAACTCATGCAAGGGCCCAAGTTATTGACCACCAGAAGTCATGCAGATGCTGTAAAAGGAGGCAGAGTACATTCTTAAAGGTAGAGGAGATCTGCTGGAGTAAGCTCACCCAGTACTGTGCCATATAGGGTACCTGGTTAGGGCCTGAAAGGAACACTGAGAATTTTATCTGTTAAGCTGGGTTTAGTGCCATGTTACTGTCAATACCTGGACCTAGGCTGGTTGTTTGCAACCAGTTTGGGTGTGTACACTGTTCTTGATTAATGTTTCCATTTTTGGGGTTTCCAGTGTAGTCCACACTATTCTGGTTTGTCTGCAATCAGCAGCATACCCCTGCTCATACATGCTGACCCTGCTGCATCAGTTCAGGCAAAGACAGGCTTCAAAGTTTACCTTTACTTGCTGCTAACATCTCACTTCTAAACTGAAAGCTGATATTTTGACACAGCCAGAAGTTTGGTACCCTAGATATTATCTTAAGTACAAATCTGAAGAGACACTGGAAAAGCAGAGAGTTTGTTTTATCTTTATTTTTGAGTATGGTGCCAGGGTACAGAATGAGCTCTGTCTGCGTGTGGGTTCAGCCACGTTCCAGTCTCAGCCTGAAAACATACAAAAGAGTGCTATTCTGCATTTTATTAAAAGTCCTGCAACCCCTGCTCACGAAAACTGGTATCTGCTGTCTGTCTGCAAGTGGTGTCCTTAAGAAGAGGTGACTTCATTTTCATTTTCATTTAACCTCACCCAAGCTGGTAGGACTTTGCAAGAAGCCTTGCACAGGTTTGGATGAATTGAGAGAAAGAACTGTGATGTGCTTGGAGCAAATAGCAAACCTTCTGAGCATATGAAGTCACGCAGCCCACAGCAGCTGTGCTCACAGGCTGAACTATTTTGCACTTCATGGATCATTGTCCTTAGTGGGCCCTAGGTCCTGCTGAGGAGGAATCAGTTGGCTTTGCAGGCCTTCTCTTGATGATGAAATTCACTGTTGCCACTAGAATCTAAAGAGGATTTAGCTGCCAAAATCCTTACAGGATACCAAACAAGCAATAGCCTCTTACAATTGCATGCCTTCTTTTTTTTTTTTTTTTTTTAAGTTGAGCTGTGTCTATCACATTTATATTTTATAAGTGCCTTAATAAATAAGTATTTGATAAGAAGATCTTCCTAACAAGAAGCATCTCTGGCACCAACAGTGGAAAAGCACCAGTATAGGCATAATGATACATTCCTGCATTTGAAAAATGTCCTCCTGTGTGCCGTTTAAGACTGGCACTTAGTGAAGGCAGTTTTCATAGCTGTAGACCACCATGGCTATAAGGGAAATTTAGTACCTCTAATTAGAGAAAATACTGCCTTTCTCTGCAAGCCTGTCCTTAGTAATTGAAGGATAATGTGTTAAACCATTATGATCATTAAATATATGAAGAGGAGGGTACACTTATTTCAGTTTGTCTTTTAAAAAATGGCTCATTAATAATTTAAAACCCTTTGCTTCAGGGTTTTTTAAACACCTAACTAAAAATTAGAGTCCTAATTACATGTTAATAGTACAGTGGCAAAATGGGAGGGAAGAAGAGAATCATAATTACTCATTCTCCCTGGCCTTATTTCAGCCATTTAAACACATGGTTTAAAACCTTCAGTAGTCAGAGAAGAAAAGGACTACAGGCACTCAGTAGCATAAAGACGGCAGCCACAGGAAAAATGAAACTGCAGTGTGCAAAAGCTGTTCTATAGTGCTTGCTGTCAGAAATGTCTGAAGGGTTGAGGTTCTGTTTCAAGAGAGACTTTCAATTTGGAATGAAACCAAAACTGGAGAGAACTGTCTTTTCCAAAGCAAAATAGAAATAAGCATACTATTCTGTATGAATACAGATTCATTGTCAACAGAGTCACAATAGTTCATTTTGAAAGGTGGCAGGAGAAGGCTGTCTGGTGCACTGACCTATTTCCATCATAGATATCCATATGTGCTTTTTGGAAAAGCTTGTGTTCCTGAGATTTCGTCCTGGATAAGTGTACTGAATTGCCTAAGATGTAGTGATTGATGGATACTAGTGGAAAGGATTCATGCTTTTTAAGTAGGTTTCCTAATGCAGTATTCTTTTCTGTGAAATAGTGGCAGCTTTTGTTGTTTTGTTTCTAATGAATGATGTCTGTGCTGAGTACTGGTGGAGCAGTTTACTGCTTTGACTCACTACTGGTGACAAAAATATAGCATTTTAACAGCTTGTAAAGAGCTAGAGAACTTTTAAATGGGCTTAGACAAACTGGCATCACCAACATTTCTTCTGTCATTAATGCTCTTATTTTTGCTCAGTTTCCTCCATTGTGTCCAAACGGCCAGAATAAAAAAAAAAAATTCCAAGATCAAAGACAGTAGAAAATAAGAGCACACCCTGTACAAATCCTCCTCTGACATGTTGTTTTCCTATTTGTTTAAGTACCAGATCATGTTAGTGATGCCTTAGCATAGAGTGAAGGATAATACAGACCTGTGATGTGTCTGCATATTGCTGGTCACTTGATGCCTGTTAACTGACAGCTCACCTTATAGCTGCTGAAAAATATTGCAGGTTTTACAGGCTTTAGAATTTGAATGGATGAATCTGTGATTGAATCAGGGTTGCCACTCTGTTATTTGTCTCAGAAACTAGCAAGTCTCAGCTCCCTACTTTAAGAGAGATCTTTTCTTACTACTGTTCTATGAACTCTAGATGGATTGATTGAATTTTTTCCTCTTATTTGCCACAGATTCTTTGGCTAGTTTCAGGAAGTCAAATCTTTAGCTTTTTCATGGTCTTTTCACTCTAGAAGCAAAATGTCCTATAGCAACAAAACAATTGTAGGCTTATACTCTTTTTTGTGTGAAAGAGAGAACCTGTCATCAGATTCTCTGTTTGCTTGATTCCTTATATAAGGTTACCTACTTTGGTCTCCAAAAAGTTGGAAATTTTCCCTGGCTTGTGCAGTTTGTGATGACCTTGTTCCACCTTTATGGCATGTTCTGCTTTCAACAACATTCAAAGCAGAATGCCATCATTTTCTGTAATTCACATAGATATCAACAGATTAAAGCTTTCAGCCATACAGGCAATGCATTATTTTACTGCCACAAAGACAAAGGTCCTCTTGCAATAGAGGATATCACAAGCAAGAAATAGAAGAGGTGGAACAGAGAGCAAGACTTGCATCTCTCCCCTTGAGGGTGGTATGGTGAAGTTTTAAATGGTGCTGGAGGGAAAAAAGCTCATCACCCTAGCAGTTTCCATCATGCACAGATTGTTCTTGGTGGGACAGTACCCACAAGTTTGGTGTTTTATACAAGCAAAGGCCATGGAAGCATGGCCATGTCTCAGTCCACAAGAGTTTATGAACCTGGACCTCAGTTTATTTCATCAATTCAAGGGCTGATCTTGCTTGTAAATTTGGGGAATGCCTCTATCACTGGGAATGTTGGGACCGAGGCAGTAATTAAAATCAAGAGCCATTTTCTTTGTCTATGTGTGTTGGGTTTAGTTTTGGTGGGGGTTTTTGTTTTGGTTTGGGTTTGTTGTTTGGTTTGGTTTGCTTTGGTTTCTCTCTAGTCTTCCAAAAGATACTGTTGTTATTTGAGCTTAGTCCAGCTCTGTGGACAGTGACTTCCCTGGGTTTGGGTCTGCATCAGCTGTGATGTGTTTTAAATGGGGCCAAAGGCCTGTATCAGGACTGTCAGCACTGTACAGAGATCATCTTTGCCAGCTGCTTGCTCTGTGCTGCAGGTCTGCGTGAGCAGGGATGTGCAGCGTGCCACGTGCTCCCCCTGAGCACAAGGAATGCTGAAAATGCCTTCTGGGCATCCCAGGGCCTTCCAGGGCCACTGCATATTCTGCACAGTGTAGCAGTAAGGCAGTGGCTGAGGAGCAAATGCTAAGTAATTCCGGGAGCCACAAAGCAACTGGACTGGATCCCAAGACTTACTTAGTGAATACACACCAAAACTGCTCAATGGATTTCTAGATAGTGCCTGTGATTAATCTTGATGTCCTCCTTTAAGGTTTTTCCTGTTTAAAGCAAATAAAATGAAAAATGCTTTTCTGGAGGAAGCAAAGTAGTCTTATATCCATATTGAATTCAGTCAAATAATTACAGATCCTGTTTTTTGATATCTTGAATGGAGCAGTAATTTTCTCTTTGATTGTGGCTAGGGAGAGGACCAGTGGGGAGAGTTAATCATTACTGAAGGCAAGTTGTTGCTTTCCTTCATGTGTCTTCCCTTCCTTGGTTACCCAGACTGAGCTGAGACCTTCTTACACTCTGCATGAACTTGCATAACAAACAAGAAGTTCAGCAGAAAGATATGCTGTAATTTGGGGAAATAAGTGAAATAACTGTTTAAGAAGAAAAGCAAAAGCTCTCCACATCAAGTTAGCTATCTAGCACAGAAAAAAAAGGTAACCTAATTTTACACACACATTTATCTGTAATTTCTACTGGCCAGTCTTTATAAACAAAGGCTGGATCTGCCAAAAAAGTGAGGCACACACTGAATACTTACCTTCATTGGCATGAAGACAGCAGAAGTAAATTTGAGCCAAAAATAAGAAAATCTTTTTTCTTGGGATTCAAAGGAGCTTTGACTTCCACTAAAATGATAGAGGGACCTGATTTTTTTTTCCCCTGTGGTTTCTAGAGTACTTTTTACCTCTACAGCTTTGGAAGCACTGTACAAAAATGAATAAGAATAAATGGAGTAGTCTTAGAGATGGGGGAAAGCAGGAACACATAGATGAGTTATTGCATGCCCCATCTTAGCCAGTCAATATCAGAGCAGACAGACCTTGTCTGTCTTGATTTCACCTTGGAGTGTATCACAGTGTCTCTAGTGAAACCCTTAAACTCATCCATGGCTTTGCCAAGAGAATAAATGGCTGTTTCCCTACTGTTTGCCCTTCTATAAATTACTTAGATGAGGGGGAATTCTTGCCATGAAGAATTTAAAAATAGACAATATTATGAGAAGAGACACAGATAATGCATGTAACTCTTAACTTTTAGGATGTGGAAATTTGGGAAGTTTTTATAGGAATTAGAACTGTAGTACACTTATATTTGCAGTAGTATTTACAAGTCAGATCAAGGAAACTGTAGAAGTGATATAGAGAACTGTGAGCTAAGACTGAGGACAAACAGCTACAGAAAGTCTCTAAATTTTCTCCTCTTTTTAATCCTTATATTACTATTGGAAGTAGAGATGCAGACAACCTATTTTCAAATACTTCCACTTATTGATATATCTCTGATTAACCTTTACAATAATAAATATTCAGAATTTTATGATCCCACCAAAAAAGCTAAGTGAGTAACAACAATATATAGTTGTTAAACTATAGTCCTATAATTTCTGTAGTGAAACCCAGCTTCTCCATCCTATGTTGATTGTGCAATGGGGTCTTGACCCTGGCATGTGAAGCAGCAATATTGTCAGGTCTTCAGATATTTGTGGTGGTTTGAATGAAGCCTCAGGTCTCAAAACTGTTGTCATAATCTGATATTTTGAGAAACTGACATTCCAGTCCACAGGTGAACTAGAAACAAAAGTTTCTCCCATTCTCCAGCATTCAAAAGCTAAAAGGAAAATAAGAATGTGAAAGTTGTGATTTAAAACTCCAGCAGCCTAACTTGAGCATTTGGGTTTTGACAATAGTGAAACAGCTTTACAGCAAGATGACTGATTACATCTGAATGCAGGGAATTCCTCCTTCTGCTTTCTTCAAGGCTTCTTGTTCAAGGTTGTGTTAAAGAGCATCCAAGGCTGTGCCTTGTCTGGAAGGGGTCTGGTGTAATGAGCAATATACTTGTACACAGCTGGAAGTTGGAGGGTGTGTTCTGTTTGACTTCTTGCATTATGAACAGGCAAGCTGATTTTAATCTCGATTAGCTGGAGTATCCTTGAGAGAAATCTCAGAGAGTGGAAAGGGCTGTGAGTCTTGCACAGTTTGCATATGGCTGCTGTGGATTATTTTTTGTTTTTCCTGAAGAAAACACCTGCTTTCAGATTAGCCCAGGTAGGAAATAACCATTTCCAGAGGCTGATTGTTCTGAGAACAAGCAGTAGTTTACTTGAGGAGAAGGAAAGAATAGATCTTCTGCCTCCTTAATATCGTGATTTACAGCTGACTTCACTGTTCTTTGCATGAGATGAGAGTCCTCTGATAGTCCTCTGAATTTAGTGGGATCAAGGTTGCCTGCAAAAGATTTCTTCGGGCTGCAAGCTGTAAAAAGGAAAGTCGCTGAGGTCTCCTGTTACAGCTGAACAGAGAGACCAGCCTCTTTTGCCTCAGGCAGTAGGTAATAAGTCTGGGCAGGAAAGAAAGTGTAATCTATTTTTCTGATATTTAGTGGTGATAATGGCCAGGGATGAGGGCTTTACTGTGCTGGACACTGTTAAGTTAATCTCTGCCCTGCAGAGCCCCTGTTCATAAAGACGCAACAGGTGTTAGTATAGAGCTGTAAGTACAGGAAAGCTGGGTTCATCTTTGCATTAATTAATATCAAAGTGATCTTAATTGGCAGAAGGGAAGCACCGATCTAACCAGTGCCAACAGGAGCTAATCCATCAGCATCTAGGCAGCTGTAGGTGTGTGTGACTCTGGTTCAGCTGTGGCAGGGTGCACACACAGCAGCATTACATTCTGCCAGTGAAGAACCACGGAAAAATAGTAGTTGTGGCTGTCCTAGACTCCCTTTTCTCCTCCCTTCCTCCCCTCTTCCTCTCTTTCTCTTTTCTTTCTCTCGCAGATGCAGTCTGCTGCCACTTTTGTCCACTTGGGCAGAAAGGTTTGAGGCAGAGCGCTGGTTCTCTTAGAGATGGACAATCCCTGTTGGTATGTGGCTGAGGGAGGGGTCACGGCCAGCTGGCTCACTTTGAACCTTTCCTACCTGTCTCTCCAGGCAGAACAACACTGCACAAGCAGCTTCCCAGAGGCATCAGACCCCATGAGGACACTTGCTCTAGTGATCTAAATTAGCCTTGCCCTTTCAGTTTACTAAATTGCAGAAAGAGCAGGCAAACTAACAAGCTCCTTATGTCTTTTCAGCTTGTGCAGCTTTCAGAGGGACTTTGGTGTGGCTGAGAACTTTCCACTTCTCCAGACATTTCACTGTTTTCTTCCAGTGCTTTGCTACGCTTTATTCTGCCTCACTACACTCCTTGTTGCTGCGTTTTCAGAGAGAGAGCTTTTCAAATGGGATGCTTGTATCCTTTTGCTGAGTTGGAGAGGGGCCTTTCAAAGTAGTAAGTCAGACATAGTTACAGCCTCAAGTCCAGTTGCTGGCGGAACTTTCAAGCTATATCAACTTTCTGTGGACTGGATCTCCTGAGCAACTCTGGGGAAATATTTGTTTGCCCAGCACTTAAAGCAAGAGATTCTAATTCCAATACCAAGATGTTGTCATAGTAATACAGAGGAAAAAATTCTTTACTTTTTTGAGGGGGTGTGGAGAGGAGGAATGAGAGACAGGTAGATGCTGGGTCATGTAGCCAGGCAGAAGAAAAAGGGCAATGGCTTGTGAGGAAGGGATTTTGAAACAAAAGAATAGTATTGATCAAAACCAGACTCACTTAAAAATGTTCACTACAGAGCTGCCTTCTGCTAAAATCTAGTGTCAGGCATTGTTGCATTCAGGAGAAAGCTGAAGTCACTGTGGAGTGATGGTGTTTTGCTAGCCTGTTCCTGAGAGGAACACCAGGGCTGGATACTGTTCTGATGAGTCTGAAACTTCTAAGGCAGCAAAACCCCACTTTCTTCCCTTCAACAAGGATAGCCCTTTTTTTTTTTTTTAATTTCTAATTTACTAACTCTAAGCTAAATTTATCAATCTGAAAATGAGGAGAACTTGCTTAGTAGTTTAAGTTCTCCTTGAAGTTTGCAAGTTCTGAAACCATTTCCTCCCTCTTATTGGTTTCATGGCCTCCATTCCCTCACCTCCTTCAAAGACTTGTGAACACTGTTAATGGGGAAGGTAAGAATTGATTTGACCCCACTGGTGTAGAAAGTCAAATTTATCCATCTTGATTTTTCTCCTCCTTTGGCCAGCTGGTGGAAAATTGCTTTTTGCTCCTAGCAAAAACTAAGAACTACACCATCTGGGAAAAAAAATAGTATGAGTTCATGCTTGTTGAAGACAAGAGCTGTTGAAGACCACAGAGCTGTTAGCTATTTGGTTGCTGTAACTTTTATTTGTAGGTTTTACTTCAAAGCTTTATACATGTGGGCTTGAAGGATTCCTCCACTTAGAAGCCATTGAATTGAATTGATTCATAGGCTTAATTGCTAATGTAAGTTTTTTGCATGTGCCCTGTGGATAGGAATTTTCCACATCCTCTTAGAGGACTCTTTTGTGATCTTCCTCCACACGACTTGTGTAAGGCCTTTTTTTAGGTAGTCTTAATACCATTGTACTTAAAACACTGGGCAGAAGTGAGAGGGATTCTTCAAACCTGAGGTGAAACAATTTGCCAATTTTCTCCATAGTTTTCACAGGGAATTTAAACATTGGGTTGTAACCAGTTGCATTAATTTTCTCATCATGAGGTACTGGCCAAACCTAGTGGCTTAGCCTAGTGTGTGCATGCATCTTGCTGACTGCAAGCATGGTCTTCTTATGCCATCTCATTCCAAGGTACTGCTTCTCATCATTTTCTCTCTTTCAGGGGGCTGAATTTCACTAGTGCCTTGTCAATGTAGGCATAGGACAAAGGAGAAAATGAGAATATTTGATCCATTTGTGTCAGCGGGTTTAGTGAGATGTTGGCCTGCAAAGAAAGTCCTGTAGAAGGACTAGAGAGGCTGAAGAGCCAGGATAGAGAGAATACAGGACAGAATTAAATTAGGTGCTGTGATGAAGGTTACAAATACAAAATATAAGCAGATCAGAGACTTCTCTGGGGACTAGCCTGAAAGAAAAGAACTGCTATTTAAACTGAATGAATTTTCAGTTCAATAATATTGAATACTGACTGTATTGTAGGGTAGAGACACAAAGCAACTTCTTCCAGGAAAAAGAGGTTATTTTTGCCACTTTTCACTGTACTGAAGAGACCATATCAAATTTTGTACACTCAATTTGGTCTCTGTTTTCTGAAAAGAAATTTCAGATGACATGGAGCTTGGGCTAAAAGGAGAGTTCAAGTTCAGCTAGAAGAGTGTGTTCCAAGAGCAGGACCCAGGAAAGGCTCCATCTCCACTGTTCTCTAAGGTTTAATGAGTTAAAAATAGACTGACATTTAAAAAAAAAAACAAGAAAAAGGGAAACAGTATAAGTTACTAATTGACACCTATGGTGGCAACTTGAGTATAGAGATAATGGGAAGAATTAATAGAGCATTTTCAGAGCTAAAGTAAGCTACATTTGTAAGGTAAGAGTGTTTAGTTTGCCATACATATGAAGATATGTAATACCTGTCATTGGGACAATGAAAATGGACTTTCTTGTGTGCTTTGGCCAGACACTTATAGAAAATAAAGCCTGTACTTTGACTCTAATCCCCATAAACTTAGCTACCTCTCTAAAAGCTTAGAAACAGAGAGCAGCAGCACATTTGAAAAAGTTTCCATAATAATTTTTAAGTGACGTTTGGTAAATAAACAAGTATTGGAGCTGACATCTATCTATATTCAGAGGAAGCTGAACCTTATTTATTTTCAGCTTTGTATAAACTACCACACCAACCAAAAGTCATTAGAAGATGCAGACATATTCTTCTGGGGCTCTGTCAGCTATCTTGGAAAAAAAAAGAAAGCAAGCATATGAATTTATAATCCTTTGTTTTCTGGGTTTTCTGTGAAATCAAAATACAGCTGTATGTTTATATGTGCATACTAAAGATGAGTAGGTGTATGATGCAGATTTGTGGATTTTTTTTCTGCCCAGATGCAAGCATGAGAAGAGGAATAGTGCTATGGGCAGACTTTGCATGCAAATCTCAGCTCCCGAACTCAGTCATCACATCTGTACTACAGCTGTCCTCTACTTTTTAGGAAGCTCTCACTTGCTTTGAGAAACCAGATATGGAACACTCGCATTTAAGAGCATGACTGGAAGTGTTTTGGGGTGTCACTCTGCATTTGTGAGCTCCCACCTAGGTAATACGGCCATCCCCAAAATCCTGAGAGATTTTACAGTACCATCCTTTGTGTCCCCTCAGAGCTGCTCTAAGGAATGGTGTCACCTAGACTTATGTACTGTGCACTGGTGTAAGTGAGGCCCTAGAGGTCCATTTTCAAGTGTGTTTTAAAGATTTTGAAATCAGCTGCTCTTGTTTTACGTCTTCTAAACACACAGTATCTGTAGATAATTAACTGGTTGTTAAAGGACAGTTGTTATGAAAAAGCTAGAAGGCACATTCCTCCCTCAGGCTGGGTCTGACATGAGGTCTGCTGAAGTCTCATCAGGCCATCATGTAATCTATATTTAATTTACTGAATATTTTGCCTCGGGGTCACATTATTGCTAGGAAATCTGAGGTGATTTATGTCATGTCTGTACAATTTCCACACACAAACCTGCTGCAGAACTGCGAAGTCAGGATCATCAGTAAGGAAAGGGGAAACCCCTCATAAGACAGGGTGTCTCTCAGCCTTCCTCTGCTGAATGATGAATTACAGGGACACAGAAGAATTGATTTTCCAGTAATTTGTAGAGGTTTGCCCTTCAAAGCCATCTCCTGAAATGTCAGGCAGTAAAACTTGCCTTCCAGGAGTGCTGGCAATTTTCCTCAAGCCTAGGGATCTTAGCCTGGGAGTGCAGGTGCTAACTTTAAACAGGGGGTATGAATGACAAAACCAAGGAGGCTGAGCACCTGCAGTGGAGCTCTGCCTGATGGAAGTCAGAAAACATCACAGCCCAGAACAAGGCTCAAGATTCAAAGACTCATGTCTCACTTGGGGGATACTCTGTCATTCCAGAGCACTAAGTGCTGCTGGCACGTGCTATCCTGGAGTGACTTCCTCTCCTTTATTTCAGCCTTAGGATATAAACAAACAAACAAAAAAAAAGAATCAAAATCAAAGCAAAACAAAAGGAGACATTCTTTTAAAAATGGCTTGTGTGTGTTTAAGTAGAAGGAAGTATCTTGGGAATTATGAATTAGCAGATGTAGGTCAGCACAGCAGGTATGAAGCAAATCCCATTGGATGAGAAAACCTCCAGTGACCAAAAAGGCCTGTGTTAAGACCGTACTGCAGTTAGAAGAGTTTGGGTGTGTTTGGAGAAACAGAGAACTTGTATCTAAATCTGTATCAGAAATGCATTTGTGCGTAGAAATGAGGATATATGTGAAGCTGAGCTTCCCTAATTGCAGGTTCAGTAGTTGAATTTATCAGAAACATTCTTCCCCTTCCCTCTTTCACTGGTTCATCGATTTTGTACCTTTTGACCAGAACAAAAAGATCCTCGATGGTAGCAGTCAGCCATCTACTCTTTCTCATTTTTTATTCATTTGCCAGAGTATGAAAGACCATAACCACGTCATAAATAATGATAATCTCTTCCTGGAACATCCTGGGGGTTTAACAAACACTGTAAAGAGCTAGGGGATTCCTAATTGAATACAAGGACTTCCTGATGGCTTTCCTTGGAAAAGAGAACATGATGAGGAAAGTGGCTTGTGTATGGCTCTAACTGCACTAAAGGCCTTCAGAAAATATCTTGAAGTAGCCTCTTTTGAGTTGTATTTTTGAGCTTTCATCTCCTTCATCTGTAGCAAAGCTCATTCAGTTGTGCAGTTATGACAGGAAGAATTGTTTAATGTTCACATCCATATTTTCTCAGCATCACTCTGACACTCAGTCTCTAAGAGAAATACTAGTTTTACAAGGATCTTGACGCATAATGCCCTGAGAATTCAGTTTTTCAGTTTCAAAAAACTCACACACAGAATTCAAAAGCCTAAATGTTCATATTTCAAAGGCTTTTGCATATAAGGAGGACAAGAAAATAGCCAGAAAATAATTTTAGTATTGACGAAACCCAGCAGATGGGTACATTATTCCTATTATGTTCTTCTGTCTGACTTTCATGGTAATAGTTCTCAGTGTACAGATAATAGCAGGGTCATTTCATGACTGTGTTTCTGTGAACTAATGGCACCTGTGATGTATTGGCTTTAAACCTGATTTATTAAGTTTATTCTCCTGAGTCAGATCCTCAGATGCTGAAAATAATTGTATTCTTTGCAGAGCATCTAACCCTTGTTTTAATTTTTTTTTTAAGTCAGAAAAGGAATCAAAGCTAGTTGGACTGTCATTTGTGTATTCTTTGATCTAAATTACTGATTGGTGCACTCTTCTACTTTCACTTTGCCCCTTTGGACAGCTGATGTTACAATTTCCAACCATACTTGACTAGACAACAATCAAGTATGGTCCATTCTTGGTACAAAAATATGTACAAAAAGGATTGTTGCTGCCTTAGATACCAATCTAAGCATCACCAAGGAAGCAATGAAAGTTGATATTACTACAGCTAGCTAACAGTGCAAAAATAAACTATTTCAGCAAGTTACCACTCAATTATAGTCTACCTGGCTGGGAAGTTATAATATTGTTGTCACAGAAATTCAAAGTGAAAAGCACACAGCTGTGAAAAAAGACTAACTTAGCTATTGCTAAGGGTTCTAGGTGGGAGCAGTATCAGGGAAATAGGTTTATGCTACCCGTGTCAGTATAGATGATTTTCTTTTCTACCTAGCTGATATAATTGCATTGTTTGCGCCAAGTAATTAGTAGCTTGCACTCCGTGCTCCAGTTTGAAGGTGTTATGTTGTTACCAAAAGTACCAGTGCCTGTGTGTGACAGATGAAGGGCACAGGCCTGGCCCACGGAAGGCAATGGTGAGTTCTGAAGGATGCTGGCAGTGACAGGATGTTAAATGAATCAGAGAGAAACAGGCTGACAAGCTTGGACTAGAGCCTACATTGCATCACTCCCCCTCCCTGGGGCTTCCTGTTTGGAAGGTTTGCTTCTTACCAAGGGCTCAGATCCCAAATGCCTCAGCTGAAGTGTGTGTTGTAGTAGGCAAATTTTCAAATGGGCCAAGCACCATGACCTAGACTGTTGTTTATCTGTGCTTCAGAGTGATCAAAAAGATGAGTAGGAGGGGATGCAGATAATGTGCTGGGTGACCTTCACTGAGGGGTTTAACGTCATTGCATCTCTATTTCCAGTAATGGGAAATGAAGATTGCTACACACATCTCTAAAAAAGCTGCTTAAGGTTCTGGATATGATCCATTATTTAAATGTAGATGATAATTCTACATGCTTCTGACGTTTTGAGATGGTCTGTCAGATTTACACTGCACATCTAGTTCGGGGAAAGGCAGTCAAAGCATGCTTAGTAAAATAGTCACCCTGATCTGATGCTAAGTAAGAAATTTCATTCAAAATTGATAGAACTTTTAAATCCCCTGCTCATAGAGCTGATTGAACACTTCTTTGCAACTCCATACTTAAAACAGCAAAATTGAGTTTTTCAGTTTTGTGTGTAATGACCTACAATGAGTTTATTGACAGTACTCAGAGTGGAAAATATACATAAGATGTATCTCAGCTTCTTCTTCTGCATGGTGTGAGATTCAAAATGATAGGACCAAGAATGTTGAAATCTTTCTCACCCTTCAACTGCCTTCTTCAAGCATGTTTTGGTTAAAAAGTTGACTTTATGCTTTTAATGAGATGAAGCATGTCCTAAAGGTGGATAGTTCTATAGGAAGGGAAAATACCTTGGTCAGTGATCCAGTACAGGTACATACTCCAAATTCTACCATCTCTTGGTTTGCTTTGCTTTTCAAATTCCATTTACCACTCAAGAAGCAAGTGGTCGATTGTATGCCAGCAGAAAAACAGCCAGGATCATGGAAGCAAAATCTATAACATGAACCTCAGAATTATGGAAACCCAGTTATCTGGAAATCTGTGAAAATTGGTGGCTTTTAAGTGCCTGTCTTAGTGGAACAGGATATATTTGGTTATACTGCAGCACTTTTATCTTGGGATATTGCTTATTATGAAGATTAAATGTTGCCTGTTCCTTTTCCTCTTTACAGCTTTGGTTTAATTCTACGTGAAGTCTCATTTACACTTGCAGGAGGTCTGTGTCTGGATCTGAACCCTGTTGAGCTGAGTGCTGCACTTTGCACAAAAGCTGTGCTATCTCTGAAAGACCTTGTGATCTAAATGATTAGTAGGAGTATCTGCAGCCTGGAATAGTTGTTGAGGTTTACACAAAGAAGATAGAAAATGCCAACAGATTTCAATTAATTAGCATATTCTGATATTTCAGTCAGTTTTTTTCCCCAGCTTCATAGAAATAAGAAGGACATGCAGGGCAGTGAGAGCAATGTTTCCCATTTGAAGTGTAGGGTGAGATTTTAGTTTTGCAGCACAGGAAAAACAAGAAATGTGAGGATGTGATCATACCATGTTATCCTGCTATTCAGTTACTTAGTGCCATTGCAGCCTACTACTGCAGGCTGTGATTTTTTTCAGCTGTTAAACTGAATTTAACTTCATCTGTTTTGGATGAGAGGTCACCCAGGGAAACTCACAGGGAAGACAGTAATGAGCCACTGATAGGAAATGTTCATCTCCTTCAGGACTGACAGCTTGGTGACACTGGTGACAAAAGGCTTTTTAAGGCAAGTCATGGGACCTGGCATGGCAGGTGAGCTGTGTGTGAGCTCTGACTGCAGGGGTGGGCATCTGTGTGGATGAAGAGAGCAGGCAGGGCTCTCTCAGCTCTGCTGCTTGTACTCCCAACAGCCTGCAGGGCTTTCTGGAGGAAGCCAAATCCCTTCTCAAACCATGTGCTTTCCATAACACCCAGGACCATCGTGGTAGAGACAGGACTGTCTGCTACAGCTTTCACCTAACTTCACTGTTGTCTTTCTTCCCACCCCTATAAAGGAATTTTCTGTCTGCTGCTTGTGCCAGGAGGCCAGAGGCTTCTCCAGTAAACATTCACCTCCAGCAGGTGATGAAAGTAGTTCTGCACATGGGATTTCCCATTAGGTAAACCTCCATTATCACTAGCCAAAAGCTTCACCCTAATAGAGAGGCATTTACTGCCCCTGGAGAAACCACTCCATGCCTTTGAAGCATTGAGGCATGAGGCTCAAGTGGAAATGAAGAGGAAAAGGATGATGGGCAAAAGCAAGGCTTTTTACTTTACAAATAATTAGGGTAGAGAGGTAGGCCCTTTACTAACTGTTTTTCATTGAAAGATTTTGTGTGCAGCTGTGCTCTATTCTGATTTTCAGGGTAAATATAAAATGGAAAACATTTTTCAGGAGCTGACCCTGTGCAAATGGCCAGCATGTGATGGAGTGATCCCTTAGGTTGTATTAGTCTGCATGCTCTTGCTTTTCCAGTATATACTCGGATTTTGCCAAGGCAAAGTCATTGCTTGTACTTGGGTTATCAGTTAACTTGGGTTATTTTTCTTCATACCACTTTGTCTCAGGCCCTTTTTTTCAGAGGATACAGTGAAATTGTCAAGGTTCATTTTCATCAGGGTTGAACTCATTTATGTGAAGGTATAATCTGTGGGGCACTTATTCATTATACAAAATTCTCACACTGTCCTAATAAATTTGGCCCTAACAGTGAGCATAGTTAAAAAGAATCTGAACATAAGCTGAAAAAAATTAAACCTTGGCCATTCCTTCCTAATGGACTGTGAACATATTTGTTATTGCTGTAGGTTGTGTTTGCTGTTCATGCTCTCGTAAAAGTGTCAATTAAATGTAAGACCTGCAAGCTCATTTTTTAGGAATTAATAGTCAACTTTGTCTTGTGCAGTCTGTAGCAGCATTTTACTTAACAGCAGATTTTTCCTTGGGCTATGGGGGATTGTCTATCAGCCTGTGCATTTCTTCCCTATTCATAGCCTGTTCATAGGGATAGAAACGGATGTCTAAAGCAATAGGAGTGAAAAGGCCAAGGCAGACTTTGAGCATGGCCTATGCTGCAAACATGTACTTGCCTATACATGGACTTTTTAAAACCATATTTGAGAGAAAGTACCTTTTGAGAAGAAAAACAATGTGGTGTCTGTTATCTGCATTCTGTACTAGCACACTAAATCAGAGTGACAAAACTATGCCCCCAATTTCTAATGTGGCCTCAAAGTTTGCCTGGTGGCTGGAGGTCAGCTGCTGGGTTATAGGGTTGGTCAGCTTAGATGACAGATAAAATCCAAATGCCTACCAAAGGGGGCAAGAGGGGAAAGCACAACTATTTAGGCAGTGAGTACCCAGAAATTTCCTTTCCCACTCTGTCAGTGGCTCAGCACATTTTCTTAGTGCAGTCATAAGGTTAACACTTCAAAGAATGTCCATTCATCTTGAAGGTCTCAACATCTGAAAAATCTCTTTCTTTTTTCTTGGAGGTGCTGTGAACTTTTAAAACTGCTATTGGAACAAAAGGTATCAAAGCAGATTGTACTTTACTCGTGGAGAGATTTGCAGTTGGAATACTCCTAATCCCCACAGTTTCTAAAATTAATAGCCATTTTTGAGAATGTTGCCTTTATCTTCTGTGAGTCTGGTTTCATCCTGTACAATGGACACAGTCATGCCTCGTACTTTACACAGGTATTGCAATGTATGATTAGTGCACAGGAATGCTTCATGATCCTTGAATGATGACATTTCCAGATAAAATTCAAGGTGTTTTTTACACTATCAATAGCTTTGATGCACTTGTTCCTCAGAGATTGCTCCAGTCTCCATTCTCATGAATAATCATGGAGCAGATTTTTCTCAAGGAAGGTGTATGTATTAGTGGTGCTTAGACCAGCACAGTACCCTTGGCTCATACTCATTGTCATGCAAGGATGCACTGGGAGCTGGGGGGTCACAGGGTCACATTACGAACCTTGCTCTGCCCTGACACTGAGTGTAGCTTTACATCCCCCTAATGCTGGGTCAATGCCATGAGCTCCTGTTTCCTGTGTGCTTCATGGAAGGCATTTGCTTCTGGTGGATGAAGTTAGTTGTTGTTGGTGGGTCATAATCTGCTCCTATTTTGATGTCACACATGTTGGTATTCCAACTCCAGAGCTGAAAAGCAGAAAAGCAATTATCTTGGCATTGTTTTTCAGTCTCAATGGAATGGAATCTCCATGTTTCTCAGTCTCAGTGTTTCAATGGAATTTCTCCAATTTGACCTATCAATGGTGAATGTATTGTACAGAAATGTATTATTAACAAAAACTTATTATATTTGTTTAGATTCTGTAAAAAAAAGTATTTTGAAAATCTTGTTCCTTTGCTTGTAACTTTAGGCATAGTCTTGAGTTCCTGGCTAGCTGTTAATTTTTCAAATTAGTGGCATAAACCAGAAGACTTAGGGGCCAGAGTTTGACTGAACATCTTTCTGTTCTTTTGCAGTGGAGTTATGTCACTGTGTTTGATTACTCCCTTATACCAGTATTCATAAGATCAAAATCAAGCCTACCCTGAAGTTTATTTTCCCCAGGATAATGCTTGTGACTGGAATCTGACTTGTGCAAAAGGAGGATGTTTGTGTGAACAGAAACCCAAATACTACTGTGGAAACAGAAGGAACAGAAAGGCCAGTGTTACACTCAGCAGATCCTTGTGTCTGCTGAGGTGTCAGTATTCATACAAGTTGAAACTATTTTCTGCTGCTATTTTTTTTTTAAGCCATTGTGGAAAAAAGTGGTGTCTTGAGTCTGTCTACTGTTTATCACCATCCAGATCAAAAAGCACAGAATTAGGTTTGTGTTTTCACAGAGAAGATTGATGCTGACACACAGCTGTCCTTTCCTCCTCCTCAGCACATCAAAAGTGAATGTTTTGCAGATTATAAGCTTGGTCCTGGTGAGGAGTCTGAAATAAAACTTCTATTGTCTCAAGTGTTTTCGTATTTGCTCTAAAGAAATCATCAACCTTTTTGTTTATTTTCTCTTCTGCAGGAAAGGAGGGGGATGGGGTAGTCATCCATCCGTTTGCAATCTTCCTTTTAAAAGTCTGAAAGTAAACAGGTCCCACAGTCCACCCAAAAACTGTGTTCATTGGCAGTCTAGAATCAGGGACAATGTATATTCAGAATCAGTTTATCTTAAAAATTGTACAGAGTGGGAAAAAATCAGTGATGGTGTTTACATCTTTAAAGTAAAAAAATGTTTTTTTAGGCATTTGTACCAACACAAATACTTACTTCTAACAAGGTCAGGACACTATTGTTTAAATTCCTCTTTGCAATCCACTCTTTCTTTCATCCCTTGTTCTGATCCTTCAGTGGATTTTGTTGGATATGAGGAACCACTAAAATACTGCTGTGCTGATATGAAAGGTTAAAAAAGGTTATCTCAGAGACAGGGTGTGTGCTCAGATTTTTTGCACACAAGGCAAAATTAGCTTAAAGCATGACAAATCTTTTGCAGGGCAACCCAATGAGCTGTGGTATATGTATTGCATAAGCTAAGGCTTCAACCATGGCATCTACAATGAAATATTGATGGCTAAGGGGCAGTGTTAAGAAAAGACTGGATGCTGTGCTCTCTGTGGCCCTAAAATGATTGCTAACCTACAGTGTTGCTATTGTGATTTATGTAATCACAGAGCAACAGCAGAGACCTATAATGGGGTGTTTATGTGTGTGTGTGTGTGTGTGTGTGTCTGTGGCTTCCCTTAAATTTCCAGGGAGTTAATGGTGTTTCCTCTGGTGTGTAGATATATTTGCACAACTGCAAAGACAGGCAATATTAAGAGCTGAGGAGAGAGCTGTAGCACATGAATAGATACTTGTTGGAATGTATTTATATGCATGAACATACATAAAACAAACAAAAGTTGACATTGTACTTGTAATTAAATTGGAGAGAAATTCAGTGTTAAGATTCCCACAGCATCTGTTCATAGGCATGAAAAAGCTCCTTTTATCTGCAACTGCTCATTGCTTTTTTTCTCTTGACTTGTTCTTTATTTTAGTCCATTTGAAGCTTCCTAGTGCAGGAGAATCAAAGCCTAAAAAGCAGGATTGCCTAACGGGAAAAGCCATAGCATTGTTATGATTAATTTGCCTTGAGTAGAAAAGCTGCTCACAGAGGAATATTGCTATCAGTAGCTGACTTGGTTTCTGTGGACAGGGATGGCATCCCGGAACAAAGGATGCAGGTTGCAGGGGCTCTTCATTTTTCTGTGTTATGATGACACTGTGGTCTCTTGTAGGGAATATTGATGCCCCATCATCTCTAAAGACAGAAGCTGTTTTAGCTGGGGAAAGCAGCTAGAGGCCTGCAGAAAGACAGGGAGAACTTTAAGCTCTGGAGGGGAGGGAAGGCCCTCCTGGAGTTACACACCAGAGGAAATGCCATGCGTGGAGTCAGTAGGCTGTCTTTATGACATTTCATTCTTTGGGACTCTCTCACAAGCCTCACTGGATTGGTTGCTCTCTGCTAAAATTCCTGTGGCACGTTTCAATCTGCCCCTTCTTAATTTCCTCAAGCGGGCTGGTGCATTTTCTTGTTTATTTAAATCTTTGTCTCTCCATCTCAGGGTAGTTTTTTCCTCTCTGTAGCTGTTAAGTTACGCACAAAGTCAGATGATTGCTCAGAACTTCCTGGAAAACCTCTTGTTTGTTTTAGACAAAAGTACTCAGGAAGCTCCTCAGCTCTTCCAGCAGAGCTGTACTGGCAGTGGCCTGCCAATCCTCCAACTGCACTTACTTCATTTTTTGGAAGATGTGCTAAAATAATTTTTAGTACAGTACTAAACTCAGGGTAATGTCAGCACCATCCCATATACTTCAAATGCTGAGACTGTTTTCAAGATCTCCTGCACCTCAGTTAATAGGAAAAGGTCTCCTCACTCACTGTGATGGCAGTGTGACAGTCAGGCGTTTTGGTGCTCCCCACCAAGCCTGCAGTCTTCAAATTAGAATGTTCCACTCTGGGCACAAATTGATGCCTTTACAGCTC
The DNA here is from genome assembly GCA_013400955.1 of Drymodes brunneopygia. Lineage (NCBI taxonomy): Eukaryota > Metazoa > Chordata > Aves > Passeriformes > Petroicidae > Drymodes > Drymodes brunneopygia. Next base: position 257,513 of record VZTZ01024402.1, on the reverse strand, counting down.
ATCTTCCCCTTCTGCACACAGGCTTTCAGTCTTACTCAGTTGATGAGGCCTCACCCTGCTGCAGACACTTCCGGCAAGGCACAGACTCAAGGAGCTAAATGTAAGTATATTAAAGAAGATAAAAGGAGTGGAAAAATAAAACCAAACACAAACTCAAATGGCTTGGTACACAGATTCTCTTTAGGTTCACAGCCCGTGGTGGCTCATTTCAAAGCACTTGAATCTATACAATTAGATGGAATATTTCCTGTGCTGTTGAGTGATGGAGCAATTATTTTAATGTATTTATATCTTGATACGATATATGCCTCTCTTGCAGCCCTCTCTGAGCAGAGACATGCTGATACAAGTAAGGGAGTACCAAGGGGCTATTGTGTGTATTTGTGTGTATAGCTTTAATTCTCCAAAGAGCCATCACGCTGTGGGAGAATTAAAGACAGAAGGCAGCTCCTTCCTGATTCTGACCTCTGAGTCCTCCACACCTACACCATGAGATGTTCGTGGGAAGGAGGTCTACAAGCTGTTGAGTTCAGTTGTTACCTTGGAAATGATAACTCTGTAAATAAGGCCAGCCACTATGAATATGAAAGTACTACTGATGTGGCTAAATTAGTTTAGAGACTACTGGTGCATGAGAGCTTTTGCAATACTGTTTTTAATCATAAGTTCTGCTGGCATCTTGGCTTCAGCCACTATCAATTGTGCAGCACTTTAAAAACTGATTCTGGGAGCTCCACAGAAGGAGCCTGTACTGACTTGGTCTCCATGAGCTGGTCAAATATTGTTGTTGTAGACTAAATAATTTTGCAATCAACTCTTTAGTTTGCAGAATGTGTCTGCATTCCCTCTCTAGGAAAAAAAGGACAGGACGCTGTTGGTGCTGCTCAGCAGCAGCAAGATTCAGAGGTCAGAATGACTTTGGGCTGTCACCTTTCTGGCAACCCTGAACCTCACTGGGGCTTAGGCATCTGAAGGAGCAGGATGAATCTCAAAATCGACTAATAACTTCCATGTAAAAACTCAAAATTAAATAAAACCACTAAACTCAAAAACACTGCAGAGTACCCATGCCTCTGCTACATAAACCACTGCTCTTCAGCCAGGTGAGTCTTGCTACCAAACAACATTTTGTGGAACCTAATCCAAATGTTTTGGGGCTGAATTGCTTTCCAAATTCCCAAGACTTTCTATTTCAGCTTTTTGGCAACTTTGCAAGTGTATATCCTGTAGATACACCACTGATTTGTTTAGGTCTTTTCCTTCACAGAAAGGAGGCGAGTGCCAGAAGACAGAAAAAGGAAAAATAATTTTGTGTTGAGCTCAATGAATTCAGTTCAGTTGGTACTGGAAGAGTGAGCTTTTTCTATTTTTCCTCTCAACATGCCAAGAAGGTCTTTGCAGTAAGGACCAGACAAAATGTAAGTGCAATTTATCATTCCTGCTGTTTTATTGTATCAGGAAGCTGGGAAACTTGGTCTTGTAGGTGGCTGTTGCTAATTCTAGATGCCCGTCTTTTCTCTTCGAAAGCAGGCCTTGGAAATTTGTTCCAAAGTGTCATGAAATACTGAGTTAGAGTGAAGCTGTGGTTTACTTCCTCTGACAAAGTATTAGTCAAGGCTGGCACAATAAGAACTGGTTGCACTAAGTGTGCTCTGCTCTTTAGTGCTTGAAGGTCATCAAAACTGGGTCATAATTGGTGCTCACGGAGAGCTTCCCTGGCTCACAGCACATGAAGTCAAATTCAGACCCAGCTTGGAAAGTGTCTTTAACATTGAACCTGCAACCTTTAGATTGTATTTGCCATTTAAATAAAATAATCTTATATGATTATTGCAGAAAAAAAATTTGTACATGTCCTCTGTCTTTATGAAAGATTGGTGCCAAATTATAGTAATTTATAGCTATTTCAAAACTGGATCTAAGCTTCACAAATATGTTCACAAAGTTTATGAATCCTGTATCCAGTCACACTTTACTTGCATGAGAGAAAAACTTCAACCTTATAGTGCAAAATTTAAACATTCTTTTTGTTGGACAAGTTCTAGGAGTTTCTGATGTTGCACATTACAACCTTTTTTCATTCTTACATGTGGAAGAGTAGTTCCTAGTTCACATCTTTCTCTAGTTTAGCTTTTTAGCCTTAATGTTTCTGAAATAGAGAGATTAATATTATTTTGGATCCTTAATCAGAAACTGGCCAGACATTAGCATTCAAAACATGACAGTAATTCTGTAAGAACAGGAAAATTATGGTTAGACCAGACAAGTAAACTCTGTAGAAAGGAGCAGATTACATCCTTGAGGAAAATAGACAGTAGTTTTGGATGCTTATATTTTGCTGTGCTGATTCTAATTCTTGCATTCATGGTTTCTAGGAGCTCAGGAGTCAGTTATGTACAGGCACTCACAGGCTTTGGCATTCAGTAGGACAGGAAGAAATCTGCCAGACAGCTGATTTCACATGGACCAGTGCACAGTCAGATGCTGGAAGTTTACAACTTCATGTCTGCTAATATGGATTGGTATCAAACCAGCAGACCAGAGTAAAAAATCGATTTGCTTTCCTTTACTAGTTCCCTTAATTCTTTCAGCTCTTGCATTCTCTCTTTCCTAGACTTGATTATTTTTGTTGTGCAGCACATTGGTGGCTGAATAAATATGCATGAAGAGTGCATCACTTGTTTAGCAGCTGAGCAATTGGTTATGAAAATTGCCTGCTGGAAACATTTTCTACCTAGGTGGCTCTGCTTATGCTGTGTTTTGTTGTTTTTAACTTGCACCCCTTCCCCAGTTTAATTCTGAGTAAGTGATACTACTAATAGGTATGTGCTTAATTTGTAAAAGCAATTTGCAAATCAATAAGGATGGATTGTTTGTTCAATAAATCTTGTAGTCATCCACTCTGCAGTTTAACCTAACAAACACTACTAGCAGTTTGCCTAACACTAGGCTGAGCTTCTTCCTTACCTGGATGTATGTTTTTTGAGATTGTTAACATATTGTTAGCCTTCCTTAGGCACAACTTCTTTCTGCTCACAGTCTGTGAGCATTCCTGCAAACAACGGAAGCTCAGGGTTTCCATGCGTAGTAACCACTCATCTTCAAGTTCCTGGAAAAATAGCAAGAGAGGAATGAAGGAGGCCAGAACAAATTACAACTGGGAATGCATGACTATATCTGTGGGTATTATTTTCCTGTTATTCTGCCATTCCTTGTGTTTCACACAGTCTTATGCTTTTTAAGACAGGGAAAAATTCAATGAGACAGAAGGACAATGGTAAATGCTCAACAGCTTTGGTGATAGAAACATGATTCTTTAATTCAGATTTCAAGAGATTTGTTTGGCTTATATTTGAATTATCATTTAATTTGTTTCTTTAGAAGACTAAGGTTATGGAAGAGGTATTGCTGAATGTTTTCTTTGTAATTGATAGTCTAAATCTTCCCAGAAAGTCTTGGAAGAACAGGAGCACAGGAGTTCAGTACTAATAGTGACAACAATGTGTTTTATTATGTTTTCTAGGCAGTACGTCAATCTAGGGTGAAGGAATTCATTACAATTATCTCTAGGAATGGCCATCCAAGTCTTACTTTTCCAGGAGAGGCTTGGTAGTATTTATTTAAAAGCAATTCACCTCAGGAGACTCCATTTTGTAGATCTGAACTTAGGGCTTTCTATATCAATAACCTTCAGGGTAAGCACAGAATAACATTTCTCTTACTGCTCTTTTCTGCTTCTGGTGGGCAAGCTCTGCCAGTAATGAAGAGACCCCATGGCTCAGATGGCTCAGCTAACGAGTACTATTTGTGATGTCTGTGTCAGGTCTCTGAGCACTAGATCCAGTTAACACTCACCACAAAACCTCTGTCAGAAAAAGATCATTTTGAATTTCCATAAAATCTGGGCTGAACTACTGATTAAAAAAAGTAAGGTTTTGTATGCCATAACCTCATATTAAAGGAAGGAATGTAGCACTTCTAAGCAGGGGGAGTGTTAAACTTGCTTCTGATAATGTGTGCAAAAGTTGCAAAAAAACCTCAATACTGAACTTCATTTGGAGAGGCAGACAAGCAGAGATATGCACCTAATTCTAACATTTAAGCTCTCTTTGCTTCCAGATTTGTACGCTTTGTGCGTCTGTCAAGTAACATGCAAGGAATAGATTTTTCAATACCATAGATTAACTACAAGGGATGGACTCTGCAGTCCTTTTCTGTGTGATGGAGAGTTTTGGAAGTCTAGCAGCTGCTTAATACTTCCTAAAATAGTGATTTATAAAATAATGATTTATAGTTTCCTGCAGTTATTCATCTTTGTCTTCATTTTTGTACTCCGAATCTTCAGATCTCAAGGAGATGTATCTGAGGGCATTTCTCTATTCTTGGATTATTCTGGCACAGATACTATGTTGTCAAACAGCTGATTTCATTGGTAGAGGGAAAGAGAAGCTCTAAATTTACTGCGTGGGCTTTTTAACAGAGACTTGCCTGCCTAATCTTGTGAAACTAAGACATTTGATTAATTCTGCCACTCAGTGGAACTGCCTTATCTTTACTGTATTTGACATTTAACAGTTCAGTTGAATTTGCCCAAAAGGATGGGGAAGGGGGGGAAGGGCAACTGAAATCAACTTTCCTGCTAAATTCAAGCACAACTTTAGCAGAAGTAAGTCATTGCCACGATGCAGCAGCCACTGTTACTTGCACTGGTAAGAAAAGCAAGCAGCAGGTATCATTCAGGTAAAGGAAGAGTGGTCTGTAGGTCCTTCTGGGCTCACTGAAGACAGACAAATCCAGAGCAGGCCTGAAATGGCATTTGTTTTAGTGCCCTGGAGAGTCATTGGGCATGACAAGAGCAAGAGAGGGAGCTGTGCTGAGCTGAGCTCAGATCCTCCCAGCAAAGCCGCCTGTCAGCCGGAGGTGCTGTTGTACAGACTGCTGGACTGCTGCCTTCCAAACACCTCCTCAGCCATGGCTGCCTTTGTTCACATACATGTGTCTCTAACCAACCCTGCTAAAGTTTCAAGAGGGCTTTTTGAGGTTGTTTTTTGATCAGAGATGTTTTCTTGTTAGCCCTCTCTTGGTAAGGGGATAAGGAATTTTAAAGCCCTTTTCCATCTGGACAGCAGTTGTTTGAATCACCAGTACCTACCCTTTGGAAAAACCTCTTTTATTGTTTCCATGACCCAGACTTGAAGGTTCTATCTGACATACTTGCAATTATTAGCAAGGAGTTTTATGGCAGAATAAGAAACAGAAACTTTGCATTTCTACAGGAAGGCATTTCCTGTGTGTTTGATTCAACATCCAGTAACTGGAGTTACATGAGCAAAGAACAAAACTGTCAATTTGCTAATTATATTTTCCATCAAAACACATTGTATATGCCTTTGAGTAAAGCCCTATCTTTTGTTTTTCTGTTCTTCAAGAAATAAAATTTTTTTCTTCAGTTAAAAGTCTTGGGATTTTTAAAATTTTTTATCAAAAAGCTGTAGCAAATCTAGATGACACAACTCCTTGTGGGTTTTTGTTTGTTTAGCCAAAGGTAGAGGATTGAGGTAGAAAAAGAAGCAACATTATTTGTTCACTATTTTAAGAAATGTAAGTTAACTTTAAGAATAACAGCATCAATGGGGCTGTCCTTGTTACAAACTCTGTTTGTATTCCACTCCGTACCTATTCTGACACCACAGGTGTCACTATTTCTTGAGAAACTATGGATATTAAAGTAATTAAATTATTTGTGTGTAGATCCTAAGAACAAGGAGTACCATCCTTAGAGGAAGTATAATCTGGCAGTGAGACAACAGGCCTTGGAATGAAGCCTTCTGGAGAGTTGGGCAGTGTCCCAAGAGGCCTCAATGTTTTTTGTAACATGTTATACCAACACTACCACCTGCAGGAGTTCAGCAAAAGGGATACAGCATTTTAAAAAAATTCAAAATAGAACAGAAATCAAGGCTCTTCATGTATGGTCTGACCTTCCTCAATATCCAGCATTTTGGGGGAAATCCTCAGCTATATCAGGAACTATTAAGACACAAGTCCTGCTTCATGAATCCAAACATTTCTATGGAGTACCATACTTTGTGAAAGGTAGCTCTTGTTGCACTGTGCTAGAAATTTAAAATCTCTTGTTCTTCAGGTCTTAAGTGTGAACATATATGATTAAAATTTAAACTTCACAAACATCCATAGATCAGAGGCCAATCTGCACAAAAGCTTAGCTTAGTTTAATGTGCACATTTATATTTTTGTTTTATGTATAGGTATACAGCAGTACCAGTATTTTAGCCTGTGTGGAAGTTGTATTACTGGCACAGATGTTGTATATATTTCATTGCTTTTTAGTAAGCTGCCATTAGGCCAGCACAAACAGAACTGCCTAAAAATAGATGGAGGCTATTGAAAAGAAAATATCCCATTACTTGTGGCATCTTTCAGTCTACTGGACTTTTAGGGATTCTGTTTCCAGCCATCCACTATCATTGCTTACAGAATTTCAAATTATTTACCCAAAGAAAGGAAATCGTGAAGATGTAGCTTTGCAAAGTATTTACACTGAAATAATGTCAAGTTACATTTCCTCATTTTATCACTTTCTTGTCAGTCATTGCCAAGCTGAGAGAGATGATCCATAAATAGCAGACAAGTATAAATTTGCATCTATAAAAGAAAGGAGTGCTAAACATTCTTGTCCTGGGTAGTAAAGCACTCAAAATTGTGCTCAAGCTCAGTGGGTTTCAGTGAAGCTTAGGTACAGAAAAACAATAGGCACAGTTGCTAAGCACCCTGTGGAACCCACTTTTAATAAAATGCACTAAAATGCCAATTACACCATGACTATCCAATTTAACAGTGAGAAATAAATGTATTGAGGGTTGCCACAGCTTCTATTCCATGTTGTTTCATATCCTCATTGGCATTTTAATTTCCTCTGACAGGTAGCAAAAGCTTGAGTTTCTGAGGTGATACCTACGAGATTTGTTCCAAATGCCCTGTGTTTGCGTATTTATCTCCCCCAAACTTGCTAGGAGTTTCATTCTTGCTTTCACAAGCATATTTCAAGCATAGTCCATCGGGGATGCCATCTCTGGAAGCAGTCAGAGCACATCTGCAACCCTGATTTCCAAGTGTTTGGCCTGGGTAAGAGAACATTTAGGACAAGGTTCCTGGTTGGCATGTTGACCATGGAGTGGAGATGGCAGCCTCGGGAGCTTTACTTGCTGGAATGGCTGTTGTAGTAGCTGGCTGCACTTCCCAGGTGTCTGGGGAGTTTTCAATGCAGGTACTGCTCAGAAAGAACATTCTGTTTAGTTAAAGGAGGTTGGAGGCACCTCGGAAAACAGGGCAAGAAAGCAATTAATTTCAGTAGTTAATCCATAACTTCACTGCTCTCTTTTGTTTAGCTCTTCTAGGTTACCTATGATGCTTTCGGATGTGTTTTCTAGTTAGGAAATAAAATGAGAACTCTTTAAAAACTTGTGAACTATGGAAGGAGGCAACAAAAATCTGGGGGGGAGTCAGACAGCAAGACTCAGGGGCTGAGCTTAGATACATAGGCAAAACTCATAATAAAACATTAAAATAGAGAAGTAAAGCTGACTTGCCTAGAACTGTTGAACAATACTTCCTGTCAGCTCCGAGAAAAGCATTGACACCAAGCAATAGAATATAAGTTTACTCATGGTCATCACATCTATAAAGGAGTCTTGAATACCTGCAGTTGACTGTAGGACATTGTAGAAATGAGTTTTCAAGCCACACATAAAACTGTTGCTGTGAGATATCAGAGTTCTCGGGAGTCTCTGCTACAAACTCCAAGCAGTAGTGTTTGGGAAGCTTGTCTTAATTAAAATTTCAGACAGCAGCAGACAAAAAAACCCCAAAACCCCAAACAACCAAACCCCAAAGGCGCGAAAGAGAAAGAAAACCACTGAAACAATACTGTCTGCAAAGTTAGACATCCAAAAGGTCACAGTTCTTGGTTCTTCCCCAAGGTCCCTTGGGTGTTTAAACCTAGTATTTTCACAATCTTCTCTATATTAAACCTTGTAAACCACTTAAGACACTTAAAATGAAGAGTGCCAGTGTCAATTTATCTCTCCTTGGTGTTAGATGTTAAGCTTCAGGTTGACACATTCTACTTCACGGTATACCCTGGATTGAAAAGTTCTGATATGAAAAAGATAAAAATTAATAGGTTTACGCAAAATAATTAAAAATGAGCAGTAGAATAGTAATAATTATAACCTTGGAGACTCATAATTAAAGTTTACCATTGTCTGGAAATTATCTCTTCCTTTGCTTTTCCCATGATAGGGAAAGTATGGCTTTTTAGGGAAGGGGATAACTAACTCATTCTCTTGGGCCTTTGACCAAATAATGTGTTGTGAATCTGAAATACCCACATGCAGACATCACACACTGCACAGCAGTACTGAAATAATTTTTATACCTGTTTCTGAGACTAGTTGACTCGAGCAAGCTTTTCTATTGGTGTGTTACAGGTTTGTAAAGCACACAAGGACCCTGGCCTTTGTGTCAGTACTTAACAGAAGTGACTGTTGAGAATGTTTTGCTTTGGGGAAGCCCATTGACACATTCTGCATCTGGTCAGATGTTTGCAGGATCAGGGCTGAGTAAGCTTCTTTTCTCTTGTTTTGTTTTTCTTTTTTTTTTACATGTATTACCATAATTAGAGTAGGTAGAGGGATAGAATAGCAGCTCTATGCATGGTTTGCCTTTTCATAAAAAAAAAAAAAACAGTTCTCAGTCCTTCTCAATCTACCTCTATTTAAATTCTAAGAATGAGTTAATCAAATACAGTTTCCTGGAGATGTCTAAAACTGGCTTTAAAATTTGAGTATCAAACACCACTCTTCCTAAACACATTGTGTGCTATTTAGTCTGTTTGCAAATGTAAATACACTATATTTATTTTGTTGACCTCTAAACTTGCACTGAGCTTTGTAGGTGTGGCCTTACAAAGTATGATTTTCTTTCTTTGCTGGTGGAAAACTGATGTGTTGGCCAGCCTTAATGCCTCAGCATGATTTTGCAGCTGAATCTCAGCTACCAGCCAGGGACTTCACAAGAACCAAGAATAGATCTGACAGACTGTCTGCCTGAGGGTTGCCCAGTGCCCCTCTTACAAGACCCATTATATTGAAGTGTCCTAAATGTGACACTGTTGTCCTTTCTTGTAGCACTTTGTCTATTTGCTAAGCAATGCTAGAACTCTGACTTGGCTTTCTAATTATGGACAAAATCAGCAAGGGAGAGTGTGAGTGATAGTAATGTATTCTTTGTATGTATACTAAGAAAGAGTTCCTGGAAAAGGAACAAAAAAGTGCAAACACTTTCTCAGTAACATGAGCTCCAGATTGTTCATGGGGAATGAGTCTGGTTTAAGAACCAACTCAAAACTGTGAATTTAAAGAGCAATCTAATTCTCCAGCAGCTTGCACACCTTAATCTCCAAGGTCCACTGTTTCAGTGTAAAGCTTCAAATAAAACAAGTCAGCAGCAAAACTGCAGCTTTTCATAAGTTTCCCTGGCAAGGACACCTTTCATACCAACAGCTGGCATTGACATTAGTTAAGAAATGTGACACATGACTTGGTGGGCACAGGGTAAGACCTTGTCATGCATCATCTACTCCACAGAAACAGTCTGTGCATGCCCTGATTCTCAACAACAAAGTGAAAGAAAGCTGAGGCAGTCTGGCCTTACTGGGCAGAAGTCTTGGGACCCTTCACTTGCTACACCTAAAAGCTCCATGTGATCGGTTGATAACCAGCTGCTGGTGCATGGTACCTCATGCACATGGCAGAAATCCAATGAATCTACAGGCTGAATTTTGTGTGTGGCAATGCAAAAGGCTCAAGTGCCTGATTAAAGACATAAAATATGGTTCATGGTTGCTCTATTTGGTTTAACGAAATTACTGAGTTTTCATAGCTTCATTTTTAAATTGTGAACTGCATTAACTATTGGCATGGGTTTGGTGAGGATATTCTTTCCACCAGCTTTACATCTCTGTAAAGGCCCATTACCTCTACATGGCCAGGTTAAATCCCAGTTTACACAAGAGGGAGGTCTGAATCAGATAGGCTCTGTGAGTAAAATGGTGCATGTAGTGACTATTTGCTATCTTTAAGTCATATGAGCCATATGTATATACTGACTGTGGTGCTATATGTGGCAATTAGGGAGATCTTTAGCCCTGTTTATCTGTTGATGCTAAAAGAACACCAAAAGAATTAAAAGGTAGTTTGAAATGACACTAATTTGCTTGTTACTCATAATTGCAGCTCATAAAGATGCTGATTTGCATACTGGATATATTCCTGATTTGTATTTTAAATTTATTTCATTTCCTGTTATGCTTGCAATGCAAATTGCCCTTGTATAGGGGAGAATACTCTGCCCTCTGAAAAAAGGCTAGAAGATATTCTTTTGAAAGAGCAGTCTGCAGGTAATATTTTACAATAGCTAGGTTTTTTCTGTTCTCATTTTTTATTGTCAGTGAAAGCAAAGGCTCCTCTTAAACCCCAATGTGTAGCTCTCTGCTGCACCCAGCACAGCAAACTCTTCCAACAGCAGCTGAATTCTTTTGATTGAGTCTTTCACAAGACTAGCACCAGGCAGGCAGCAGGGGAAAAATGCATTAAATCAGTCTCATGAAAGTGGACTTCACCAGAGGAAAGAGGGTAGGATTAGACTAGGTAGAGTTACGAGTGTTTGAGGAAAAAATATTAATCCCCCAAACTGGGAATGAAACTATGCAGGCAATCTTAGTTGTAATTATTACTCTGCTCTTAACTATAATGATGTTGGAATTTATGTAGCACTTTTCATATGTGAATTGCTCATCAGATTGCTAATTGTCTCATAACATAGACAGTTCTTTGTCTGAATGTGTCTGCAAAAGAGTGCAAGGATCTTTCAACAATGTCACATACAGGCAGCTATTACAATTTTTGTTTTGTGTTCTGAAGAGATTATACTTTTACACCATATACCACACAACTCTGTGTGCCTGCCTAATAATGTCACAGCACTTTCAGCCAAATATGACAGAGCACTATGACAGAGGTGCAAAAGATACAAATTTCCCAAATTTTTTAGGGAAATAGAAGACTAAATTCAGGAATGAAACTCAATTACTATTTACAGTGAGGGAAAGCCTTTCCTCTTTTCCATGGGATGCCAGGGAGTTTTTATCTCTGAACATGCTACAGACAGTTAAACATCAGGAAACTCTTTGGTCAGTTTTCACTTCTTTACACATGAGAGAATCCAATCACCAGAAAAAAGTGAAAGGAAACCAGATTTCATTGCTTGAGGTATGGTGGAGGAAGTGTTAAATCTGGCTTTTAAAAACACAGTGATTTAGAAGCAGCTCCCCTCCAGTGAAAAAGCAGAGAAGGCAAGAAGACAGAATTCAGCCTCCACTTTTTCAAACCTAAAGTAAATTACCTTCCTTGTCATCCAAAATGTGTTCATGAAAGGAACTGATGCTCTAGAAAAATTAGCTGAAAAGACATTTTCCTGTTGGAACATGCTATTTAACTGAAACACATGCCATTTTCATTGGAAAGGTAGGATGTAAAGAAATTGTAAAGCAAATGTCAGTCAGTCTGTGCCTTGTTTGCTTCAACATTTTTCTTTTGTTTGCAATATATTTTGCATTGTTTTATACAATAAGAAAAACATAAAGGAAAAACTTCAAAATTTATTCAAAGCAGAAGTTTTTGAAAAGCCCAAAGGAGGTCAATTTAAATTTCATGAGGAAATGAGTTTTTCTTTCAGATTCAGAAGAAAAATAAAATTCAGAAAGCTCTAATTTCCTGTAGATTACAATTTTAGTTTCTAATTGCAACCACCATCAACCATTATGACTCTAAGGAGCCTCCTTCCTGAGCACTCTATCGAGAAACATGTCTAATTCTTTCTAAATAATTTACATGTTCTATTTAATGAATTTAATGATGGAGGTCTAGCAAACTTTCTAGACTAAAGACTACTGAGATTGTTTTTATCTCTATGTTTGTGTGTTTTCTCATGCCACTGGACATGAGTTGAAAAGGCTGTTTCCATAGCTAAAAAGTATATGCTAAAGGGAAAAGAAATGTGTATAAGGGTACAATTACTAAATACTGGAAATGCAGCCATAGACCCAAGTATAGTATGAATAGTCACATTTTTAAATTTTTTTTTTCTTCTGAATTAAACATATGCTTTTATAGCAATATCACTGTTACCAGGGTTTTGTTTCTCAGTACAATGCAAAGAGTGTTTCTGTACAAATCCTTTCTTTTCTTCCTTTAGATTTTCTTAACAGAGTTGTAACAGCAAAGAACTCTTATGAATAGAATAAGAGAGCAAAAACGTTGCCGTGCAATTTTTAATTATTTTTCATTTTTTTTAAAACTGCAGTTTGAAAATTTTGATGGCAGAAGCAACCGTTACTAAGTCCACACTAAAAGCTATTTTAAAAATGCAAAATCTTGAACTGGCTGAAGTTTTCTTTGATTTGGTTTGTGTATATATCACAAAGTAGTGATGGTGGCACTGCCTCTGTAATCTAAAAATCAAGCACTTTCAAATACAGTGATTACTCTTTCTTGAGGCTTTAGAAACCAACGACATCAACTTGCTTAATTTTTGTAGTGTCATATGAAAACTGAAATAATAAAGATGTGCTGAACTTCTTTACTAGGAAAGGATATTTTTTCACAGAAAACTGTTAAGTTCAGTTCAATGTATTTAGCATTGAAGGAAGAAAATGTGCTGTTAAGGGGAAATAATCCTGTATTTGCTAAAGTTTATGTGAGAAAATATGTTAAAACCAAGTGGAAAGCTTATTATTTTATGAGCCTGTGGTTGAGGATTTTCTCCATCTGGGAGAAAGTGTGAGAATGGAATGAGAAAAATAATAACTTGTGGAACTGTAAAGTGTCCTGGGGATTTCATTCTCCAAGGTACCACATTAGTGCCAGAGGCTCCGAATTTTTTCCTTTCTGTTTTATTCAGCCATTCCTGTCAGCATCTCTGGGTTGCCCAGTTTTAGGGAAGAAATCAAGCTAAAATAAAGCAAGAAGGTTCTCAGAGCAGGCAGTAATTCTGCACACTTAATTACAAATTACCAAGTCGGTCACATGAGTGTAGTCTGGCTAAGTGCAGCAGCAGTTGCTGGCACAGCAGAGCCAGTTTGTGCTGTGGGTATGAAGGGAGCTGGTTCACTTTTTCCACCTGTGAGCTGTGGAGATCTGCGTGGGACACTGCCAGCCTGCTCTGACCTGAGTAACCACATCTGGAAACTCTGAGATCTGGTTTGGTACAAACCCTGCACTCGCCTGCGCTGTCACTTCATCACTTTATTACTCACCTAGGGCTGGATTGCTCATGGGAGCCTTGTGCAGTGCTAGACTGGGGGTGCTTCATGGTGCATTTTGACCCTGAAAGGAATTGAGTGCTGCTTAATTTATATGCATTTATATTTTCAACCCCACTTACTGCTGGAGGGGAAGGTTAAGGACTTTGTACCCTACATAAAACTTCAGTACCTCCACCTGTAAATAGAGAAGTAAAGTAGAATTTTGCTAGTTATACATCTGAGAGGAGCTGGACTTCTAGATGTCTTTCTGAACCAGAAGCCTAGACTAATATAATATTTTGCACCTGCATATTTACAGTCTTGACCTTTACTGTAACCACCTAGCTTTTCTCACCTCCCCTGGCATTTTTCATCAAAGAAGGAATATTATTAGTCTGCTGCAGGTTCCTATCCTACCCAGAAGCATGCAGCAAGTGTGAGTTTTACATGTGAAAACACACTGCAGGGATGGTAGAACAAGTGTCAGTGGTGTTAGTGTGAGTGAGATGAGGTAAAGTGGCTCATTGCATGGCTGCAGAGGTGGACAGCTTGTGAATTGATGCTGGAGATTCATCACCTGACTCCCAGCATGGGGCAGCGTGCTCTGTGCAAATCGCTGGTCATAAATAATTATTAATAGTAATCCACTGTAGCTACAGAGTTCAGATGTCAATATTAATGAAGTGAAACTAGCAGCGGCTTTCGCTGTGAATTAAGTGTTGACCATGGCAGTTGATGTAAATCAGTTGTGAATAGCAGTGAGGTCAAATGCATGCAAATGGAAAAGATCTTTCTCAACTATTGCCTATGGCTTTCTTTGCCAGCTATCTCATTTCTTTCTAATGTTTACCTTTTGTCACCATCCAGTTGGTAGGTAGAGAGGTACAGATGGGTCTGAGCAAGAGCTCATGTGCCAAAAATAGCTGCTCCTGCTTGCTTTTGGAAAAGGATCAGTGTCATCAAGAGTGTGCTCTGCAGTAAGGCAAGAGTGCTAGGTGGCATATTGGTGAGACAGAAATTGCATATAAATTAGTTGAAGTGGGTTATTTTCTGGGAAGTTTGAACGTGTGAAAATGTAGATCTCTGTGGATATACAGCTCAAGAAGCATAGGGAATTCCTGTAATGAGAAGAGATATTATCTAACCCATTTTTACTAAGCAGTTCATCAAAATCCATAGCAATCTGGGGTAAAAGGAAAGATTAATGTTAGAATAAGGCATTTCCTTGCATGCAATCCTGCTTATTTGCAATGAAAATTCACAGTGGCTTTGTTCGCAATTCAATCTTATTTTCTAGCCAGCTCTTATCAGAGGGCATTTTGGTTTTTTCTCCCCATAGGAATTCCTTGGGGCCACATCTCCTGAGAGTGTGATGGCTATCTTACTGAGGACCACAGAGAGTCATGGCTTGGATCAGGCTGTGCTGCTGCTGCAGTAGAAGTAAGGGTGGGGGTTGAGAAATGGGTACAGGAGCTGCATCTTTCTCACTCCATCATGTAAATCATGCAATACTCTATGGCTTTCTGCTGCTTTGTTCTATGCTCTTTTGGTAATTTCCTGTTTCAGTTTCTGTCCCCTTTTATGGCTCATGTACAACTTTGTCTCAGGCTGTGGTGGACCTTATAGACTGTGTTATGGCTACGTGAACAGCGTGGGAGCAGTCTTAAATGGGAGGTGAGACTCTTGGGGAGCTTTGTTGCAACCCTAAAAAGCAGGTGCTTAGCTCTGTGGGACAGCAGACTCAACAAAGTCAGTTCACCCAGAGAAAGCAGATGCAACAAAAAACAGAAGGGAAAAGAAAAGTGATATTGAGAAACCTGTCTGACAGATTGTTTAATCAAATGAGAGGGTGATTTTCCCAGGTTAACTGTGGGTGAGTGTGTGCCTCTATGATTTGAAGAAGTCCTGGTGTCAGCTAAGGCTTCAGGGATCTGGGAAGTTGTATTTTGCTGTCCCTCAACCTTTGTTTACCTTCCCAAGGGCATAGTAGAGCTATCTGACCTGCTATTATTGCAAACAGATGCTTTTGTTTCAAAGACATGCATTTACATCACCAGTTGCTGGCACTATCTCAGTTTTCTGATTGCAGGTGTGTTCAACTAATATAAAATTCATCCCTCCTAGATGTGTTGCACTGTGCAGCAACTGGATGTTTATATATTGATTTATTGTATATTGTTTTTTTTGTGCTTTTCCCACCATGAAATTCTAGAAGCAAATTCAGTTGAACAGCACCACTACCTACACAAGTTCCTTACCGAAATTTGGGTCAAATCCTCATTCTCAGCCATTCTCTTTCCCAGAATCTCTTCTGTTCACCCTCTGTGGAGAGCCTGACAAGCTGTAAGAGGGCTGACTGGACTTTCACCCTTTGGGCAATTCAGTTCCACAGAAAGTTTGTCTTTTTCCGCTCAAGGGTTTTGCTCTTTCATGTGTGTGTGGGTGTGTGTGTGGGGGGGAGTGTTTAGAGAAGGAAAGGGCTTTCTTTTGTGTATGTCCCTGTACCAGAAGGAACTACTGCTCACTGTGGACAACAGCCTTCAGCCAGGCTAAACCTGGACACCAGAACACACCAGTGTTGTTTTAAAAGCACTGTATTTTGAAGAACTTACCACACCTGAGGCTGCACTGGGACAAGAAAAACCTGGGGGGTGCATAATGTTATTGGAGTAGTTATTTTTGAGGGGTTGAATTCTGTCCTTAGCCATAAGGTAAGACTGCTATCTGTGCATGAGGTGGACAGAAGCCAACTTTGGCAAGGTTTCTTTGTTAAACAGTGGCAGAAATGCCCATTCAAGCCTATAAGATTTCCCTTTCCTCAGAAAAAAATCAAGCACAGATGGCCATCTCCTTAATCATCTTCGCTATTGATCTTTAGAACATGATTTTGAAAGCCACCATCAGAAGCATCACAGACAAAAGTATTTTCTCATTTTCTCACAAAGGAGATTTTTTTAGCCCCTATGATACAAAAAGTTAAGAGTCTAGAAGAAACGTTTAAAGATACTACCATTTCATTTGAATTGGCTCAGTTATGGCAAAAGGTTCTTCATTTTATGGGATTATAATTTCTATTTTAAGGATCAGTTGAGCTTTTGCAACTTTGGCCCTTGAAGGAAGCATCACCACAGGAAGCATTGTTGAAGGCTACGGACCTTACAAAACCTTTGGGATCCCTAAAGCTACAAATCACCAATCCACTTTAAGTGGAAAGTGATGATTTCCCAATTTTAGCAGAGTCAAATACATCAGGACACACCTTCATGTTGGTCTGGAATGTCCCACATAGACCTCACAGAATCAATCAGGTCAGAAAAGACCTTTGGAGACCATCAAGTCCAACCTGTGGCTTAATACACCTTATCAACTAAACCATGCACTGAGTGCCCCCTCCAGGGACAGTGACTCCACCACCTCCCTGGGCAGTCCATTGCCATGTCTAATCACTCTTCCTGCAAAGAATTCTTTCCTAATATCTGGCCTAAACTTCCCCATGCACATCTTAAGACTTGAAGCCCAATCCTGTGGTTTATGAAGCACGGTACAGGAGTCAATGTGGTACAGAGGAGGGGCTATCTCTTTGTTCTCCTCTTCCTGGGATAGCATAGGAATTGCATCAGTTCTTGGCATATTTTAGAGCATTCAAAAAGTATTGTTTATCTCACATCAGCTGGAACAGTACCCTGTGCTCTGTTCTCAAATACTCCACATCCAAACTCTTCTCCATCTTCTACCACAGCCAGTGCAGCTGTTCTTAGGTTGGAGCATTAGTACTTTTATACTCCTTGAGGATCCTTTTGTGGCAGGAAAACCCTTCCCTTTCGATCGGACACAGCTGTAGTACAGAGGAGAAGAGTGTGGGGTTAGGGTATGACCCTTCAGGTGTGTTTATAAGCTGTAATTCTCTTAGTAGGTGCATTGAAATCAATGATGATTGTATGTAAATACAGACTTCTGACCCTCCTCCTAAAGTTTAGTATGTTCTTAATTTGATTATTGGAACTTCATAGATTTCTTTTTTCATTTAAAGGAATGGTAGTCTAACCAGATAATGTGCTTTGAGGGTTTGCTTGATGGGTGGCGTGGTCCTTTAGCTTTGCATGAAGTGTATTTTTCCAAAGTCTTTTGAATTGGACTGTTTACTAGTGGCTGCAAAAGCTCAGGATTCAGGCAATTGATTATCTCTGTTTCTGAATGTTTCAATTAGCATTTGTCTGAACCATTTTTTCATTGTGAATTGTTTCAAATGATTCTGTAGATCCCAACAGCCTTGCAAATCACTTTCATTTAGAACCACAACTTTGTAAGGGCTTGCCCAGAGAGAACAAGAGCAAACAAGGGAAGAGACCCTTTCTTTCAGGACTTTCCCAGGTTGAGTTGAGTGTTAGCTGCCAAAGCATGTAATGTTAAGAACCTACAGAAACACTCAAAGCCTAGTTTAACTTTACAGTTAGATCCCAACCTCGCTAACAGCAGACTCAGGCATGAATGCCACATGTTGTTATGCTAAAGGGTTTGCTCAGGGGCTGCATTTCTATGCACTGACCCCTAAAAAATTCACTAGAGATCCCATCTGCTTCCTGCTGTGACAACATAACATTGTCCAAGGGAGCAAGAAGATGAGCTTACATTTCCTTGCCAGCACTTGAAAGCTGTCAGAGGAGACAAGTGGAGAGATATTCGGGTCACATCTTGTAGTTCCATTCTCCTACACAAGATCAAGAAAGGTCTTTATGTATGGAGAAAAGCCTGAAATCCCCCCCACCAATAAATCATTAACAGATTTCCCACTGATGCTACCTAAAAGAGTGCTCGAGTTCTGCATGACCTCCATGGATGTGTAATTAAATTATAAACGGTGTCCTCTCCAGTCTTCAAGGGCTATGTGTTGGGGAACAATTAAGGCTAATCCAGAATATGTCAAAACTATCCTAATCAATTTGAAAGTAGTGTAGACCTACTCACAGTAGGTTTCTGTTGCCCCACCTCCTGTTTAATGCAGCAGCATGGAACACCGCATGGGTTAATTGAACTCGGATTTTAGACCCATGGCTCACTCTGCTGTGGCTACAGTGGCAAGATCCTGAGTTAATTACTGGGAAGCTAGCAACTTCCAAGATGTTACTGCAGCCACTGAAGTGCAGGCTCAACTTGAGAAAAGCTTGGCCGGAGGATATGTAATAAAGAATTTATTAAGCAAGTTTTTGTCCATCTGGTTACAAACTCTAATAGCTGTGATGTGGAGAAATAAGGCTCATTACAAGCTGATGTCATTTAGGATACAAGTAAGTGGGAGATCTGAGGTCTTACAGTTCCAAGACAACATGTTCCTGTGAAAGCAGAAACATGATCATCTGTTGTGCCCTGTTCTGCTCCTTTCTAAGCTCTCAAACTCATAAAGAAAAGGGACATTTTAAATCATATGAAGTCTAATATATAAGCATTTCAATAATTTTATTAATAGAAAAGATTTAAAAAAATATATAATTAAAAATGTTCCTATGCATCAGATGTTTACTTGTCCCAATCTTACCTCTGTAACTGTGTTTTTCCATTACCACAGCCATGCTGGTAGTTCTAGGAACAGGAGTTTTGGTCTGTTGTGAAGTGCTTTGCATGCTGATGGA
This sequence comes from Drymodes brunneopygia, assembly GCA_013400955.1. Lineage (NCBI taxonomy): Eukaryota > Metazoa > Chordata > Aves > Passeriformes > Petroicidae > Drymodes > Drymodes brunneopygia. The sequence goes on along the minus strand of VZTZ01024402.1, from coordinate 238,502 downwards.
CTGTTCTAATCGATTGCCAAACTCTAATTTTATTTCTTTCCATAAAATAAACAAATTACAAAAGCAACCCTTCAGTAAACAAAACCCTCTTTCTTCAGTAGCCTTCTGCCACAGGAGATGACAGGATTTTTTCTACACAGGCCTCTAGAGCCAGAGGCTGATTGACATTGTGTGGGAATAATGACCCCAAAGGGTAAAATGTGAAACTGTCTTACCAAAATTTCCCAGTAGCACTGTGATCCACAAAAGACTTGCCAGGGAAGAAGGGGAGGTGCTAGGAGCATTTCCTTCCTGTTCCCAATGGACCTGTAGCACATGCAGTGGTAGGCATATTAACTGTTTGGATTTGCTGGGCTTTTCCTTGTCATGCAAACTCTGCCAGCCACAAGAACCATGTGGTGCCTGGGAAGTAGAATTGTTCATGCCAGGCTGAGAGTCACTTCACTGACCATGAATCTCTTCCACTTCTGGATATTGCTGACTGTTAAAGAGCCCGGATTGTGTTTTTAAGTGCAACTAACAACTACAGGACTGATATCTTTTTCATAGTCCAAGCATTTTAAGGTCAGGTATTTCTTAAGCCACAGGAGCAGATGATTTCATTCAAGAAAAACCTTGGGGTTTTTCATGAAAGAGAAGAAAAAAAGAGAAACTCAAGAAAAATATAATAGAGCTGTAATTGTTCTAAACCAGAATATTTTCCAAGCGGCATCAGTGTCTTTTGAGGCATACTCAAGCTAAGCAGAACCCTTTGGAATGTGCTTCATTGTGAGATTGGTGTTTTATTGAGGTCTTTGTCCAAAAATTAAGATAAGCCAGAACATATCTTTCCTTTAGTTTCCTTTAGATTATTTTCCAGTATTCTTCACCCAGATTGCTTCATAAAGCAGATTATTTTGTCATAAGCACTCACCTCTGAAGGATTTCAGTAGCAAAGTGGGAACTTCCTGCAGAAAGAAAGTGAAATAAATGGTTTTCCTTACTTGCCTGTTTCCTTTTTTTACCATAACAGAGGGAGCAATTCAGAAGTATAAGACATCACTTAAGACAGGAACAACCAGTATCTGCACCTTATTTAAAAACGTGCTATTTTGAAACTTCCCAGCTAGACACTCATTTGTGTAATTTATGCATCAAAATATTATGGTATGTTAGTTTTCAAAAGGAAAAAAACAGCGGTCACCTGATATGACTCCACTGGAGAGGAGGGGAAAAGAGGTGTTTCTGGTGATTGCCATGGGAAGGTGAGGGTGCACAATTACCCCACTGCTACTCTAAAAGATTGCAATTATGCATGGGGACATCCTGGAGCAGGGGAGATCAGAAATGCACTTGCTAGGAGGCTGATGGAAACACATGCAGAGAAAATTATTCACTCCCAAAGTCACTGACTGATATAAGCTGGGAAGGGTGGTGGGTTTTTTCTCCTCAGGGTCACTATAGACTATTGTATGCACAAATGTGCAAGAATCTCCAGTTATCCTGTACCTATTGTTCTTCTCTGTCTTTCATCTCAAATTGCCAAGGCAGTTGTCAGTGCCACTCCAGGCTGTGAAACACTTGGAAGACAATGAAGAGCACTTTGAACGTGGCTCATCTCCCCAGGGCAGTGTGCTGGAGGTTTAATGCATTCCTGGCACCTGCCTTCCTGGAGAGACATAGGGTGTTCTCCTCGTAGCTGGAGTTTCTCAAGGACTGTGGCCTCATACCAGGTCACTGTGCTGGAGTTTTGATAAGAAGAGACAAAGCCAGATCAGCATTTGTCCAGATGGGATTGAGTCTCTTGCCAGCTGGAGATCATGGAAAGCGTTATTCATGGATGCTGCCAGGATCAAACGTACTGTTTTCTGAAGAATCCAGGACTACTTCTAAGCTAGAGATTGATCTGGTATTGCTGTGTTCGTGCTGTGGGGCTCTAAAAATTCGTGCTTTTTTAATATTTTAGAGCTACTGCTATCTGGTGTGTAATCCAAGTCAAGCAGTAGCATAGCTGTGCTTAGTCACTGGTAGAGAAAGATGCCAAATCTAACAGGCTGAGCAAGTCTAAAAGCTGTGTCTTTGTTTTGCTTTTATTTTGAAAACTGAATTACTGATAACTGCAAGAAATCTGTGGATAAGAGTGTGTTCTGAAGCTGTCTTTACTGAAAAAAGACATGGAGTAACTAATTCAATCATGTCCTTGTCAGTAGAGGCTTTATATTCCCATGGGTGAGAGTCTTGCTGATTGTTCCAGTCATTTACTAATTTTGTTGACAATTATGCTTGCTAGTTTGGGAGGTGTTTAACTAAACTATTTCCAACTGTCAGATGCCCAACAATTGATACATTCCAGCATCTTTTCTTCTTGGAGAAATGATCCATGCAGAGGGTTTGAAAAGGTGGAGTAACTCAGTCTAAAGTACTGTGTCAGAAAGGATGGCAACAAAGTAATTTTTCATATATGCTGCTGTGAAAAGGAATATTTTTCTCACACAATCTAGCCGAGGTAGAGCAGGAAAAAATTGGCTTCGTTTCAATTATGAGAAACTAATTTAGCTGCTGAGAAAAAACTCCTAATAACAAGTGAAGCACCAGAATAGATCAGCTGCAAAGGTTACGGAGTCTCTGTCAGAAGTTTTTAAAAAGAGGTCAGGTAAGCATCAGAAAAAAGCAAAGTTAAACTGAAACCGGGCCCGATTATTTGTCTTCAAATCACTTTCAGCACTTTTTCAATGGCTTGTTGCTTGGCATGCCAAGAAGGGGATTAAAAGGGACTTTTTTGTTACATTAAAGGACCATAAAAGCAATTTTTCAACAACAACAAAAAAAAGACTGTCAGAAATACCATCTTAATTTGATCAATGCTATTTAATAAATCCTTAAACAAAGCACAAATATGTTTGTGGGAGTAGGGAGACGAGAGGAGCAGAATGGCATTTTGGGGGGTGTCTGTAATGTACTTAGCCCAAGGCTCCAATTTAAAGTTGCATCTTGTCTGGCTTTCCGTTTAAACTATGGGAGGGAAAGACACCACAAGCACCACAAACCCAAACAATCTACCAAACTTCCAGTTCTGTTCCATGGCAGAATGGCAGAAACAGAACAAAAGGGAATGGCAGAGCTTTGCCCTGTCACAGACTGGCCAGAGGGATATAGATATGTTGTGTCCGCAGGAGATGCCACAAGGATTCCTTGATTTCTAATCACATGTTAATCCACAGAAAGATTTAACTGGTGCCTTTCAGGTACCATCTGCTCTGGCAGACCCACAGACAGGCCTGGAGACTAAGATTATCACAGCTTCTACAATTTACAGAATAGGCTTTATGTAGCTTGAATTGCTGTGTTGCTGTTACAGCCATGTCCATGCAAGGGAGTGTTCAGAATAAAGCCATTTAGCCTTCATCCACTTGGCTCATGTGGTATTTTTCAATAGGGTTGTGAGTATTTGGGGGGCTTTTTGCATTAGTGGGTTCTCCCTCCTCTGAAAAATTCCCATTGATCTTTTGTTTTTTAATACACTTGCTTGAAATACATGCTTTTAAATATAGAATATTCAGCAGTGACTTCTTGCTCATTTGCCTTTAAAGCTTTCTCTGCAAGTCTCACTGGCATTTTTCCCAAGAAGATGTTAAAATTATACCATAGAGGAAACCAGTTTAAAGCTTACTGGAAAAGAGCTGATTTCTTTTCTTTAATTTTGGTATATGCCTAAGTCAGCATAATCTGTTGGTTGCAAGATTAAAGTATGTCCATAGAAAACTATCTTCACCAAAATATGTACAAGGCATCATAACCAACCCAATGCCCTACCCAGTGCTTGAGCAAATATTTTCCTGTTGGTGTTGAGGAAATCTGACTGGGAAAATGGGAAGAAAAAAACTATTTTGGTATTTCTGGTGGCAAAATATACTATTGCATTTTTTTGTCTTGAAATTTCTGTAAGGAACAACCACATCTCAGGACTGCTGCAGTCAGGACCCCATGCTGTAAGTGATCCTGACAGTAAACAGCTGGTGTGATCTTATCACATGTGTTTGTGTTACAAAAAAAAAAGCCTCCCTTGATATTCATATCGATACTCCCCTTGACTTCCACTGCCTCCCAAGAACAGCTCATGCAACCCTGACATGCCTTGAACCTATAGCAACACATGGTAAAGCAAAAAATTACACTCTTGATTAACTTCTTTAGCTAATAAAATGTAAACTTGTTAGTTTACATTTATTTCTGAGAGAAGAGCTGTACAGCCATAAATATTGCCTCTAAATTGAACCATGCTGTCTTCAGATCAGGGGACTGAAATATGACCTGTTTTGCATGCAGGGGTTTTGGGAGAGTGTCTGCTGAAGGAGGTCTGGCATCTGGACATACTATTGTTTCCACTGCCTCAGAGCTTTCCTCTTATAGACTGAGTAACCTCAGCCTTGAACTTTGTTTATACCACCGGAATCATGTTCGCTGTGACTCACAGAGCCTTTGGCAAACAAAAATATTGAGCCTTTTTTGAAGGGTGAAGAGGCTTCAGAGCAATGCTGAACTGAATTAGCACAACATGATATTAGTAATAGTGCTGTCAGATTAGTTTCAGTCTAGCTTATCTAGCAATTTCAGCAGAGCTGTATAAACCTGGTCTTCCTTGTCATGCCATTGAACAATAAACACTGAGTGGCTGACATCTGTTCATATGCTCCCCGTGTTCCATGCTGATTAGCTTTTTCCACAGGTAGGGAAAATAAAGCCCCATATTAACCAGGGCTTAGTGGGGCTCTGTGGCAGAGCTCTGTAAGGAATAATAGAAAGTAATTTACTGACAGAGTCCTATTCTCAGGCACAGCAGTTGGTTGAAGTGTTAGTTTATACTCACTGAGGATCTGGCTGTGAAACCTGGTTTGGCACTGTTATCCCATATTTGCACTAGCTTAAGCCGGCTGGAAATCACCAAGGATGTGGGATGTGGTTCATCACAGGGAACACTCTGATACCCATGTTGGTTTAGTTTTCTTGTTTAGAGAAGTGAACACATTCACAAGAAGAATGGTACAGAAAATTAAGAGTCACCTTTTGGCAAGAAAGCTGCTGTTACCATAAACCAACATGATTTATATACCAATTCTTTTTTTATTGTCATCTCTGAGTGGCAATGACATTATTTGAGCTGAGAATTTCCTCAGGACAGCATGCACATGCTCACAAATACAAGATTCCTTTTCTTTTGTGTTCAATTTAAGCATGTTTTAAAAAATTGTTTTTGGTCTTGCAACAGGGAAAATAATCTTTATGTGTCTATGTCCTTTTCATCATACACCAGCTAAGATGGTCTTTTATTCTCAGTAATTCAGTGACATAATTTCACTGGCATTAACCAAAGAAATTATTTGTGTTTGAATGAAATCTTAATAAGAGGCTGGAAATAGGGATTAGCTGTGAGGAAATTCAGCCGGTTTTTTTCTGAGCTGTGGACTTTAAAGTATGAGCCGTGCTTTTACTGTGTCCACACTGCCTTGCTGTAATTGGAGACATACCCCCATCGCCTTTTATCCAAGACTTACTGGCAGCATCACCTAAAGGAGAGAAGGCAGCCTGTTTGCTGCATTGAGTCTATTACAGGATGAAGATGGTGGAGAGCCTCATATCTGGATTAAGTTCTGGTTAATTTAGAAGCCCGGCTCAAAGGTTGATGGTACTGCAGTATCTGAGATCTCCTGGTGTGTGTCAGAACTTACAGACATTCCTTCACTGATCTTTAACAGGATCTCTTGCCCCTGATATTCCCTGAGCCTAAAGTGCTCTGTTGCATTGATCAATTCCATCCCCAGCTCCTCTCTCCCAGGGTGAGATTTGGGTAGAGATACACACATTGTGGTGTGGAATTGTGAGCACCTTGAATGCAGCTGCTGAGATAATTGGCTGCTTGAAATTTAAATTGCAGCTTCCCCTGTTTCATTCTTTGCCCAAGTGCCATTCAACAACCTGCACAAGATTACAATGCAGTTTCAGATACTGTTTCTGGAAGCTCCTGATGCTCAGATGCAGGTAAATCAGAGGAAATTCAGCACACAGCAACACAGATGATTAGAGGGGCTGACATGATTGCTTACAAGGAAAGATGAAAATGTGTAATGCACCTAACTCGGCTAAGCAGCAGCTGGCTCAAGTGCCAGATGAAGACAAATGAGAGGAATCAGTGCAGGCATGTGAAATGAGACAAACCCAGAGGTAGGAAGCATTTTGGGTGAATAGCAGCCAGCATATGAAGAGACAGATCTAGGTGATCAGCAAGTCCCAACCTTTTCCACACCAGGAATTTCTAGCATCTCAGTCTCCTCTCCTGGGAGGAACAGGCTGGAAAAAGAAAACAGGCTAAATAAGAAGGGCAGACAGGTTGCAACCCAGCCTGTTCCAGGTTGTATATTTTATGTATTAAAAGTAGGATGATTTTCAAAGAAAATGGTGGAAATTGCATGAAACATGGACGGGCCAGTGTGCCAGTGAATGCTCCACAGGGGTCAATTAGGAAACTGTAGAAGGGTGTATGGGAATGTTTATTAAGACTTGTTCCATTTCTGAATGGTAACATTTATGCCAAATACACTCAGCAAACAAAAAGAAGTTAAAAATAAAATCCAAGGGCATAATGATTTCCAGTTGCATTTACTTTCTATCTCATTTCCATGATCAGACAGTAAAGTTGGCAGCTTTTATCTGTCTTAATCCATGGGTCAGTGAATGAACAAGTCTTAAATTCCAGGGCTAGGTTTGTGCCACATGGATTTCTCTCCAGTGCACAGTTCCTATGACAGAATTTGCAAGTTTTAAAAATTTTCTTTCTGATTTTTTAAATTCTTTTGGGTATATGCAGCCAATTCACCTTTCTGAGGTAATCAAATTACCAGGGTACTTAGGTCATAGGAAAAGAGGTAAGAGTAATGTTAATCCAAAGAACACCATGGGCACCCACTCTCTATTTAGTCTTGTCCAACAGTTGTTTTCAGCCTATGTTGGTGATATTGTGTGTAAAAGTATGTCCTATTGCCAGTTACTCTATCTTCTAGTGTCTTTTGCCTTTGTTCTAGTGCCTAGGGGTATTGCCAGTCCAGCAATGTCCGTACCTACTCTTTTAAGCCTCCCTGAATTTCAGTCTGCTGCAAAGTTACAGGTAATTTGCAAACCACATGAACAGCTGTATAGAAGTCAAATACAAAGTTTTTACTGTGCTTGTCAAGAGGTGATAATGTGATTATGTGCCCAAGAGACAAGGACCTAGACGTGTTTTTGTCTTTTGTACACTTAAAAAAATCTGGTGATACATACTTCATTTTCCTGCTCAAAATCAAATGAGTTTAGGAAAGATGTACTTTCTTTTTCCCTCATTCCTACAATGCTTTCTGGGAAACCCCGCTGTAGTGATGATCCATGCTGACTAACAGATTAGCATTTTTTGATGAGTTTCAGAAAGCAGTTGTTTCTATATCTGCAATTTTGTGGATTCTGTTAACACAGTCGTTTAAAAGTTAAAACAAATAAATCTAGCAACAGGAATATTACCTCTAGGACTCTGTCTGGCTAGCATCAGCCACACGAATCTGGAGAGAATCTGTCAACAGAAGAGTGAAGAGTTAAATTCTGTTGATGTTTGTGTGTTTGTTCCTATTGAAAACAGTGGCTGTATGGAAGTACTAGAGCAGTACTTGGCCTTAAGCCTTTCCCAACAGCCAAAAAGTGCTGCATTATCTAGATTTTCTATTGCAGACTTTCTCCCTCCAGGAGAAAACGCTATGGATTTGATGTTCTTGAAATGGATGAATAACACTGTCAACAGCCTCCTAACTAACCCATCCTGTCTAAAATGAGAGTCTACCTAAAATGTGCTTAACCTTGCTGGGATGATGGTGTTTAAAACCCAACTGTGGTAGACAGCTCTGATCTGAAGCTCTGTAATAAAGAGAGAATTTGTAAGAGGAAACCTATGAGATGAAAAAAATATGATAGATGAGAGAGAGAGAGAGAGCGGAGGCTAAAATCAGATTAAGACAGTTCCTTTCTTTGCCCTGTCTTCCTGTTTGTCTTTGTCTTTTTTCAGGGGGGTGGGGGGAGGTGGCACCTACCATGCAGGGCTCAATCTGCAGTTTTAAATCCCTAAATAAATGTGTTAGGAATTGTCAAGAACTTGATCCTTGCCTGGAAAATGGTGTCAAAGATATTTATCAAAGGGGCAGGTGAAAAGACTGGAGTGTTTTTTTTGGTTGGTTTGTTGTATTTTGTGGGGTTTTTAACATCCTGTGAACAGTCTGAGTGAGGACTTTATTATTAATATTTTGCACTTCATCCCGTGCTACTTGCACATATGTTTTTGAAATAAGAGAGATGAAGTAAAATGGTTTTAATCTTTTCCTTTCCTGAGGTGTATTTAGATGAAAGAGTCTGCAGTAATCACCATTAGGCATCTGGCTGCCCCACAGAGTGGGCACATGCCTGATTTTGCTTGTTGTCCAAAAATGTTCTTGGATTTTCCCCTTTGCCTTTAAAGATGTTAACTTTACAGCACTGTGCCTCAAGCTCTGTTTATTGAATTTCATACTATGATGACTGAGAGGGGGTTAATATACTCATTCTTGTTTGTCTCTCTATGAGCTCTTCCCTGAGCTGCTTGGTACATCTCACACAGCTGGCAGCAGCTGGAATGTCCAATGCTGCTGCTGCACACTCACATGTCTGACAAGAGTAAGTGGAAACAGGTATTCCTGGAGAACTCTGACCACTCTATCCTTGTATTTTATCTTTGTTGCCAGCAGCTAACAAGGAGGACTGATGTAAAGGTCATTTACAAATCAGATTTAAAGCCCTGTTTTAAAAGAGGGGAAGGGGCAAATTCTGCTCTCTTTTCAGTGTGTATGTGTGCAGAAGAGTTAAGCCAGCTTGTCTAAAAGGAGAACATCCCATTAATTTAGTTTTCACAAGGTAATTTTCTGTGTGGAGCTCCTCCTGTCTAAGTATGATCTCTTCTGTCTGAATTTTGTTCTGTATAGCTTTAAAGTTTTGCTGAGAATGTTGAAGGGCTTTTGCCTTGATTTATTGTTCCCTTTAAGTTGTTTAGTTTTAAATGAGTTGGGAGATTAAGAGCATACTTAGAGGAGGTTAATCATGGTGACTTCTGTGGCCTCTGTGATTCCGCATTGCTGGCTCTTGTTTCAGATCTGCAGACTGGCTGTAGCTTGGACTCGGAATGCTAAGACTGTGCTTGGGAAGATCTTAGGATAGAGCAGGATGAGTCTGCTTGCTCCTGGATATGGATGATTTACCCACATCACCAGGAACAGAAAGGTCAACCTGTATTACCTGGCTGTCGGTTTTCAGGCTCCACCCCAAGGAGTTGCTGAGACTGCCTGTCCTCAGTCTGTACCTGGGTGTATGTTTGTGTATCAGCAACAGAGTGAGCAGGTTTGACCTGGAGAACAACTTCAAACTTGGCTTGACTTGCAGTATAAACGTACCTTCAGAGGCATTTTAAGAAACAGCAATCCATGCTTAGAATGGCTTCAGAAACTGCAGAAACTTGTACCAACCTTAAATATGAATCTTAACAAATACTGGCTAAATACACACAAAGTCATTGACAGAGGAGTGTGGCATGTGAAGAATGTGTTTCAGTTCAGGTTAGACTGATTAGGAGTAATTAAAGATCAACAGCTATGCATTCAAGTTGCTAAACCATAAAATATTTAGGACTGGATAGGAACACACTGAAATGCCTAAAGATGCAAATAGAAATTTCTTTATCTATTTATAACATTGCAAAAAAAAAAAAAAATCCATCCCACAAACACCCTATGTCCACCTTTGAAGTTTAACTGTCTCTGTTAATCTCGGTCCCCAGATATTCCAGAAATGAGAGCTGTATAAATGTCCTGTGAACTGACAGGTTGCTGGATGAGTGAACACTGGAGAGTTGGGAAAAACTTGAGATAGCCCAACAGTGAAATTGTAGTTGTTAATTTCCATCACTGATGTGTTCTTCTTCACCAGCCAGTGATGTAGCAAGAGCATCTTTATGGTGTCCTCTCACATTATCAATGACAAAAGACACTGTGCTATGAGAGCTGTCATGAAAATATTAAAACCTCATGGGTGCAAAACAAAATACAGAAGAGAAAAAAGATGAAAGAAAATCTCCTCAAAACACTTTCCACTCTTTCCCCCCCCTCAATTTAGAAAGTTAATTTTTCAGCACTCTAACATTTTTCAAATGAAGAAAACTACTGGTTTCTCATCTATGTGCTATTTTTCTTTAATAGTGTTCTAGGCCACTAAAGTCAGCACATATCGTCATGCGTGAAAAAACCCAGCCCACTACAGAAGTCAAGAAAACTGCCTGTATTTTAATTTATTTAAAATAAGTTAATTTCTTTAAAGTAAGTAAAGTTACTAGATTTGGGGACCTTGCTTTTAGTTTTTTTTCTTGTGTAAGAAGCCAGCATAAGAGCAGGAATAGAAATGTTTGTATTTTTATGTTGGAATATATCCATTCATGTTTGTACTGTATTTCAAAGCTGAAAGAATAGTGAAGTCTCATTTAGACTTCATTTAGCTAAAAAGATGTTCATTAAATTCTATAAAAGTAGAGTTTATAGAGTTTATGCCCAAAAGGCAGTGGCTACAGCTGTGGGAGAGGGATCTTAAGAGTCTTCAACAGACACCTTCCACTAAGTCAATGGCAAAAGAAAGATAAATTTTCCATCTCACTTTTTGGTAAGCATATGCACCTCTTCTTATGCATATAAATAGTTTGACATTAACCAGCTCCCAGACAGCAAAGATGGAGATGCCAACATCCAGCAACTGTGACGTGAGGAACCAATGTGGAATATTTATCTTAGTTTTAATATTGCATCTGTGGAGTGGTACTGAGGTAACTCACTTTGCAAAAATGTGACCTGATCTGCCTTCTGTTATAATTAGTCTGTGTAAGTGGACCACTGCTGTTTCATTACTTGTTTGGTTTTTGTATGATGTAGTCACGATGTGACAGCAGTCATGTAAGTGGTTTTGTGAGGGCAAGGATGTATCTATAAGGAGAGATTTAAGTGCCTGTGCAGTTTTACACTTGTGCAGGTTAAAACGCCTCATTGCAGCTTGGAGTTGCATTATAGTTCATGAGATGTTCACAAGTGGAGATGACTCAATCCAACTGGCAACACTTTCTGGTTTTGTTTTTTTTTTTTAATTTTCCACTTCACTGTGTGCAAGTGCTGCTGAAGGAGTATTGTGTAGGTGGAATTACTTAAAAGTTAGTAAGGGTGATGTCACCTAATGGGACTGTTTGTTTGGACTCAACAGGATAGCTAAGCAGTAACGTATGTCTGATTTCTTTCTTCAAGCAAAACTGATGTGAAAAAGTTCTCAAAATACAGAGTAGTTCACACAACACATGGAAAAGATTAACAGTAAGAGAACAGTCCTGAGATTAGAGAACCAATTTTGTGTACAAAATTATATGCACAAAACAAAGCCTGATCCATTATGTTTACCCACCCTTACTCAAATTAATCACTTTTGCTCCCAAGAATAATTGCATGAAGGTATTTTGGTTTTTTTCCAAAATCACAGGAATTAAGATGCTTTCAATTAATTGGAGCCCTAAATGTTAAAAAGTGATGGTGATTCTCCGAGAAAGACCTTCAAAAAAGATTTAATCTTTCCTTGTAAGTTTGTAACTTCTTTGCTGCTATATTTTTTTCTCTTTTAGTGTCTATATAAATTTTAAGAGAGACATCCCTTAACCAAGTCCCAGACAAGGGTCTCTTTGGGGACATATACAGAAGTGGTGGGGATTGGTTCTTTTCTCTTTATTGAAGGGTTAAGACGAAAGAAGAAGAACAGAAAGAATGAAGTAGATAAGAGAGCTGAAAAAAAGAGGAAGGGGAGAGGTAGGTGAGAAAGAAGACATTAGTATGAAGGAAGGAAAATAATCTGAGAGGAAGGAACTGAGAAGCCTCAAGGGAAGTAATCTTTGGCACTGAGAAAGTTATCATTTTCAGTATGATTATTCTGAGAGTAGTATCTGAGGCTAAGAGAGTCCCAAGTGCGTGAGTTGAGATGTTCTGTGGTTGGGTTTCTCATGAGTGTTGGGTATTGCTGTGTGCAGGATACTCCCCTCAGCTGGATGAAATATGCGTCAGAAGGGCACAGGTTGTACCAAACACACGTCTCGAGCTACTGGAAACCACTCGCTGCCAAAGTTCTGAAAATGCGCTACTGGAAAAAGTAATACATTCTGATGCAAGATTGAATAAATCCTATCCATGAAAGTAAATCTTACTGCTAGGATATGGAAATGAGATGAGGAGATAAACCTCCCAAACTAGCTTCAGTTAAGAAAGCAGTTTTCGTTTTTCCAAATTTAAATAGAAGTTTTCTTTATTCTCAATAACACTGAATTGTTTTTCCCAGACCACATGCTCTTAAGGTGAGCTCCCCCTACACTGTCTACTGCTTCCATCTTGTCATAGACTTATGTCTCACAGGAACTCTGACAGCAGCCTGGGGCTTTTGCCTGGGAGTGAAATGATAGGAGACAACTATATTTCAGGCGATCAGAGCAGAGAAATAAAATATTGAATGTATCCATGCAAAGTTACACAAAATCTGCAAACTTTTAGCAGTCCAATGTATGAACACTTTGACAGGACAAGGCGAGAGCATTTCTGTCAAGGTTCTACTTAGGATGAGCAACTTTTTACCAGAGGTTAATCATCAAATTAGCAAAAATATCTTTGCTACTTTTCCTCACCATGTTTGCACAGAAAGCCTTTGTGATTCAGCACAGAAAATCTAAAAACTATTGACACAAGGCCACTGTTTGCAGAATCATTTCCTTGGGTATAATCAATGTTGTAGTCATGCTCTCAATTCACACACAGTGACCGAGGTGGCAGAGTAGCAGTGAAGCTGATGTATATGAAGATTGATCTTTTTCCATGCTCCACTCTTCATTTTTGAATAGCCATGTTGCTATGTTGTTTTGCTTGACTGCTGACATCTACCTCTGTCTCAGAGTGGGAGGGACAGCACACATCTGCTCAGCTCTGAAGAAAAGAGATGGGGGATTGCATTTCAGAGGATCAGAACCATTTTGCTGCTCTGAGGTGCACTAAAATCACACTCTTTTGCTACATCCCTGTGACCTCCTCTCCATGGCTTAGCTGCTCAGTATTCTGGTAACTTACCCTCACTCATGGTTTTTGCATGAACCTTCCTCCATGTGACTTTGGACAAATTTTTATTTTTCCCAAGATGCCTATACCAAGGTAATATACAAGATTGTTTGCTTTAGAAAAACCAGGTCTTTATCCCTTTCCTTTTTTTTCTTTGTAAACCCTTCACTATTTTAATGCTTCCTGTAACTGGCAAGAATATTTCCTTTATGAATACAGTTCTTCAGACATCTAAAATTGAAATCTAAGATTGTAGTGATATATTGCAAAAATAAGTTTTTTGTCTTGAAGTTACGGAGTACTCATCATGATTTAAAGGAAAATAGCTTCCCAGTTTTTCCCTTAACTGTTTAAGTTTTTAAGACTTTTTTTTCCTTTTTTTTTTTTTTTTTTTTAAGGTCCTGGGAATTTGCAGTTTGTGTGGCATGGGTAAATGGAAGTTAAATATCCTAGTAACCAGTGGAGAAGGTGTCCAGTCATTTTTTGTTTCTGACAGTACTGCTGAGAACTCTCCCACTTACTTGTCATAAAAAGTCTTTTGTGCAGTTCCCCTCTTTCTTTAGGCTTTAATCCAGCAAAACACTTCCAACACCAAGTGGTCTCATTTGCTTTCAGCAACAATATTCACAGGCTTAACATAAAGCATGTGTTGGAGTGCTTTCCTGGGTCAGGGCCTGCTTTACTTGAGCTGCATATCAAGTCTGCTTGTATGCTATTCTGGAAGTTTCATAAATCCACAGCACCAGTTCTTCATTGTATGTAGTATTTTTGCACAATGCGTGTGTGTAGAGGATGGCAGAGTGACAAGAACATGTGAACAGACACACGGATGTGCACTGAGCTGTGCTCATTAGAGCCAAGATATTCAGGGAGTCGTTTCTTATACAGCTGTGTTTGCAAAGAAAAAACTGCATTGTTTTCTCCAGTTTGTTATGTTTCATTTTGAGATTTCAGAATGACAGCTTAGGGAAATGATCAGTAAGGTAATTAAAACAGCCAGTCTTTGCCTACAATTGTTCAGGCCAGGCATAGTGATTAATGATGAATTTCCCACTGAAAACACGAGTGGATATTAACAGTACTTGAAACAGATCCCTGGTTTGCTCAGGTCTTACCGTCTGTCTACATTTTTTTCTTCCTTTTTTTTTTTTTTTTTTTTTTTTTTTTTTTTTTTTTTAATCTTCTTAAAGTTGTCCTATCTTCACAAAGGGTTGAGAAAATAACTTTTGAATGAAGAGACAGGCTTGGGCACTCCATCAGCAGTAAGCTGAGGGCATCCCTCACTTGACTCCATTGCCTCTCTCTGCAGCATCTGGAGCTTTGCCCACGCAGGACACGATGTGAGCTGGCTGTCAGCAAGCACAGCAGCCCTGCCCCCGGTCAGGTTTCTGCCCTGCAAGGAGTTGTCGCCTCCTCAGCCTCCCGGTATCCATCGGTGCGCACCTGAGGGCGCAGCCCGGGGTTGTTTGGGCCCAGACACGCTCCGGGGATGTCCAGGCTGCAGCTTCAGGGTGAAGGCGAGGCAAACAGCAGAGCTATTGGGAGCCGCCCGCCAAGGAGTGATGGAGAGACAGCTCCTTCCCCCTCAGCTGCTCTGGGGCTGCTCAGCAGAACGTGGCTCCTGTGTGCCCGTGTCACACGGCAAAGCCAATTCCCCAAACGCCAGGAACAACCGGAGACTCCTCTTGTGCCCGGGAGGGATCCCTGTGACACAGACAGGGAATTAGGCTCAAGCTCAAGCGTTCCCCGAGTCTTTTGAAGTGGTAACCTACGCTGATCTCACCTGCTATTTCTGCCATTTGCTCCTTTATCAATAATATTCTAATGAGAATTGACAGCTCTGCTGTGACATTTGGGAAATCTTAGATCTGAAAATAATTACCTGGAAATAATTAGCTAACAAAGAGACGTCAGCTAATATCTCAGTTATACAGACAAACCATCACCAAAATCCTGGGAACAGAGTGGATTTTTATCCCATATATATTGTGCTGACTGCATTTTAAAATACTACATAGAAAAAAAATCCCTTTAAAAAAGAAAATCAAAAACAACCTTATAAAATAGTTAAACATTTGTCTTAAAATTTTAATTTTCTATTTTATCAACAACTGTTTTGGCTTTCAGTTGAGAGCTTAGCTGAAACTCAAACCTGAAAATTCTGTTCCAGTTCTCAGTACTGTAGATATTTTGATTTTTATAGTACATGTTTCTGTGGTCACAGTTCCTGAATGGGGAAGATGTAATCCTCTTTTGCACATTTGAAGAAATGGTTTGACCCCACAATTTCCAAAACAGAAAAATCATTTTTAAATCAGGTTTTACTTTCCTTGAAATTGCCTATACAAGATCAGACAGATTAAGAAAAAAAAATTTAAAAATAATCATTATTTAACTCAAAGTGTCATTTAGAGCTGGGACCCTACCCTGCATAATGGCAGTGCAGCTGTGGTGTCTTGTTCTGCAGGAAACTGAAATAGAATCAGCCTCTACTTCCCACAAAACCTCCTGTGCTCTCTAGGGCAGCATAATCAGAAGTCTTGTCTTAGCAGCCTTCACCAACCACTGAGTCAACTCTAGTTCTTTCTTAATATAGAAAGAATGGTTATTTCACATACTGCTGGGCATGGTGCTGGTGACCCAGAAGACGGTGATGTGCTGCTGACTTCTTTTGAGACATACATAAAGTTTGACCATTTGTATGAACTGAGGTGATGGGGGAGACAAATGTGTTTCAAAATGTGTTACTGTGGTTAAAATTCTAGTTTTACTAAGTTTGTTCTTGTTGAATTTTCCAGTAATTGCAGATACATATGTATTTTTCGCTGCTTATTGTGGTAAGGACAGTGTCGAGGTGATCCAAGACAGGATCTTTATAGCCCTCTCTTCTTGTTCTGTAATGTGCTATCTTTGGCAAAGAGATTCATGTCTTATTCCTTCATGGTTGATGAAATGTGTTTAAAAAATGTGGTTTGCAAGGTTCTTCTAGCATCTTTCTGAATTTGAGAACTTTGTTTTCTTTCTAACTCAAACTAACAAATCCATTCCAAAATTTTGTCTCTACTGGCATCTTCCAGAAAGGGACAAATTTTCTGAGGGTGAAGGTGTCACAATAAGACTGAGTTAAGCTGTACATTTAATGTGATTAATGCACTGCATGTTTAGCCAAAGTAGTCTGAGGAATGATGGCAGATGCTCATGCAAAATTCAGCTGGGGAGGCTGCGTGGAACCCTGGGATTTGGTGCAGGAGAAAGTCTTGGCCTCTGTCAGGATAAAGAAAGTGGTATGTTAATAAATGCATTTTAGTCAATGATTTTTAGACAGCATTTTTGTGTTCGTCCAGATGTGGTTTGAAGTTTTTATATTAGAATCTGTTGAGTAGCTGACCATGGTCTGTTAAATACACCTCAAAGATGTTAAACCTTATCTCTGTATTAAGACAAAAATAAAAACATGCTTCCTTTCAGTCCCATCCCAACTATCTGGGTATTACTCACAAAATGAGAAATTACTGCCTCTAGCCCAGTGATTAGTGTAAGCACTCCCTAAATCGAAGAGCAAGAGAACATTAACTAAATTTGGTGAACCACCCAATAAACATTTTAAGCTAACTTGCTGTTTTTTTTCTGAGGGGGTCTAGGAGAAGTTCCTGTGAAGGAGGTCTCCCAGCAGAACACACACTATTTTAACTTCGAGGGACTGATTTCCAGCAGCAGGTAATAACAAATTGGAAATAGTGGGGAAGAGAAGATGTGCTTTGCAGTATTGCTACCTGAAGGGAGATCAAACATCTGCAGTCCCCAGCTTGATTTGAGCAAGAAGGGAGATAAGAGGTGCTGAGGGGGAGACAGAGATGGGATGTGTAGCAAGGTATAGATTTATTTGTGAGGGTGTTTCTTCATGATCTCTGTCTCGCACCCACATAAGTGTTCCATTTTCCATGTGCCTCTATCTTGAAGCATTCATCCTGCCTCTTCGTCTTACTGACCCCTGTATCTGTAGCAGCTGAAGCAGCAGCTTTTGCTGGCTGATGCTCCCCATGATTGCCACCTACTTTAAATCAGGCCCAGAAGATGTTTGAGAATTCTGCCTCTGCTCTTCCTCTCTCCTCTATACATCACCTCCAACTATATCAGTATTGGGAATCTAATGACCTAAAGCCAGATGTTTGAAACACAGATAGGAAGACACAGGATGTTTATGCCTGGGGAAAGCAGGGACATATTTTTTTAATATTTTTAAAAAATATTTTTTCATAGTTGTACAGATCCTGCCACTTTAAAGTGGGAGGTATATTCACTTTTAAAGAGAATAGCAGCTCTTCCATTGGGTATGCCTGCAAAGGACTGTAAATCATTTATGTCACTCTTCACATTTTAGCCATTCTAATGTTATTTCATTCTGAGATCAAGGGCTGTGCTGGGACAAAATGTTTTCTCATTAGCAGTTTAAAGAGGATCTGAGAAACACAGGCATTCTCAGTTGTCACAGCATAACCCCAGGTTGTCTGAACGTATGTGAGAAAGACTGAACAGAGATACAAACATCGGGGAAGAAAGTAAGCCTCCTACACCTGATTTTCACTTTCCTTGAGTCAGATAGATGAAAATCATTCCCATGTCATGTCTATACTATATCTGATCTAGTTAAAGCTTTGAAGAGTTGATACTCTAGTGTTAACATTAACCTGACTGACAGAATCTTTCCTGGAGTTGACATGAGCAAACGTATCAAGAAGATAAATTAATCACTCTGGTGAGCTTCATTAGTACCATCATGGGCAAAAATGAGATTGCATCTCCCATGTTGACCAGGAATCCATTATGCAGCTCCTGTGGAGGGTTGTGCTTGAGGGAAGAATGGATAAGAATGAAGAAAGTGGATTTGGGGAGTGAAAAAAATCTTGATATTGTGAATTCAGGGGGGAATAATTAATGGGACAGATGACTGTGTTCTCTATTCTGGAAATAAAAGTACTTTTCCTCTCTGAATTCACCAAAAAACATGACCCTGAGATTCTTCTGGTTTATGTAACATTTCATCCAACGAATCAGGATACATTTATGAGAACCTCTGCAAACAGTAGTAACTTCTGGAGGAAGTCTGAGCCCTGACCTTTTCTCAAACTGTCTGTATAGATCTGATCACTGCTGTCTTTGCAGAGTACACAGAGCAAAACCGCCCTTTCCTGCAAGTCACCAATAACAGCTGCCTCAATGCATATGAAAGTCTACAGTGTTTATGTAGACCAGTGATTTTGCACCCCAAAGAGTACAACCTGATAGGGGAGCGAGGTTAGTTGTATGGCCTCTAGACAAGACCTATCTAACATTTTCTACCCAAAGCATTTTGAAAGGTATTGCTTTACTTACTTTACAAAAAAAAAGAAAAAGTGTACTATAACATACAAGCTGAGTGGCTTTGGGGCCGGAAAGAAAGTTCATGTCAGACTGAAAAGACAGGATCTGGTTTCCTGATACCCTGGGTAGTTGCTGGTCACCTGAGCTTGGCACACCAGCCTTATCTTTCCTTGTGTCCTGGAGCACAGAGCTCTGTAGCCTCCAGAAGTTCCACATTGGTGGGTGGTAATGGACACTCTGCTGAACTACAGCCTTTTTTTTCTTGTGTGTTTTAAAATCCTGCTGAAATGCATTTCCCATTATTTTGGCTGTATTTTTTTAGTTCCCTCATCTGTAGCACCTTCTGAATATCCCTTATTCTGAGGAAACCTTTTCATTAAAACCACAAATAAAACACATATGCTGGGTCACTAGGCACTTGTAGGAAGAAGTGGTAAATACTAGTATGTTGTGTATGGGAGGGATGACAAACTAATAGAGGCTGTAGCACGTAGATAAGTTTGGGTGAGCAACCAGATCCTTGTTGGATGCAGAAGCAGTGAAAAAATGATGGCTCTCTAGAAAAGCAAAAGCAGTTGCACAGGAGTTATTTACCAAACAGTGAGAAGTGAGATTTGTGAATTGTCATACTTTTTAGAAGTAATACCAGTTTTAGAGCCTTGTTGGGAGGGGGGGAAGAAGCTATAAATTGACATGAATCTGACCATCTGTCAAAATATTTAAGTGAAGAAAACTATATCAAGGGCTGCCTGAATCATCAAAAATTTGATGGACTGGGTTTTCCTCTATGACTAAGGAGTTATAACTCATGGCTGCCAAGTGAGAAATAGCCTATTGTTCATTGTTGAAAACTGGAAACAAAATGGTGACCATATTTCTTAACTTTTTTTACTTTCCTGGGATATTAATGCTCAATATAATGTATTATTACTTCAGCTGACCAGGGCTCTCAGGGCTTTTTAGCTTATAGAATGAGTTGATATAATTATCAGTATTGAAAAAGATCTTATTCTTGTTCTAAACCATACAGAGGGCTCAGGGCAGAACACATACATAGCACACACAGCTGTATAGCCCTGTCTGTCATTAGCTGAAAAGGCCCCATTTTACTCCAGGTCTAGAGGGATCACTGACTGTAATGTCTTTGGGACAGTCAGTCTAAGCCCTGAAATCTGAACTCTTCACTCTGTGAATGTGTCTCTAGGTTAAGGATCTGCTTTTCAAATTTATTTCCTAAATTTTTTTCTGCAGGTATTGCCAACACCAGCAGGTCACACACTGGTGAAGTAGAGGACTTCTTGCTCCACCAGAAAATTTTCCAAGCTTCTACCTCCTTGTTGTAAATTGGGTATTGATGCCTTGTCTCACACACAGTCAAGTCAGATGCCCCCATGAAGAGTCTGAAGCAGTGTTTATTGATGCACACTCTAAGGAGAAAGCTGCATTGCTATTTCACATTCTCTGCTAAACTGGTACTGTGTTTTCCAGTCATGCCCACATGTATGCCTGTGGTCTGGACCCCACCAGTAAGGAACTGTCTTCCACCACCTGTTGGTGAAGCAGAAGGAAGAGAGCTTATGAGTGATTTTTAGCTGAAATGGCACCTCCCATACATTTCAGACATATGGGTGAATAAGCTGTGACTAATACTAATTTTGTTGTGTGTTATCAGAGCTAACATCATTGCACAGAGAGCATTGTGAGTGAAGATGTTGCATCAGGTCATCTCAGTCTTGTCCTGTAAAGCATCAAGGGTAAGCCACACATAAGCACTGATTATTAACTGTGGTGTTCCTTGTGCACCAGGACTGGGAATGCTAATGACACAATAGAACTGATGTTTGATATGAATCTGAATCAGGTTTCTACTTTATCTGTGCTACAAGAAGTTTTGATCAGGAGAAATAAAACCTGTCTCTACTTCTGTTTAAGATTATGAGAGGTCCAGAAGCATATTTAGAAAAGTTTACTGAAGGACTATGTGAAGGCACCATTCATGAGAGTAGCAAGGTAGGAAAAGATGAAAGATTTTAAAAGAGGACACATCCTCTCACCTACTGTAGAGGGAACTGATTCATATCTTCTGACTGATATGGCATGTGGCAAAAATGTCATGATGTAATAAAATATTCCAGAAATACAGGACAAGAGCTTTTCTGAGACTGAGGGCATAGCCCTGGCTTGACTGAATGTTGCTAGAGTTTGCCAACAAACTGTGAGGTGGTCAGCAAATTGGGATAGAGGGAAGGGGTAACACTAGCAAATAAAATAATTTGCCTTTGTCAAGTTACCAAGGACTCATGAAGAAATCAAAGCTAGGGAATACAGTCAGTATTTGGTGTTCATTGGTATTGACACTGAAAAATGAAGATACTGCGTTTTCTTAGATTTTCACCATCAGGTAGTACTTCTTTCCTCTGCCTTCACAGTTTTGATTTTTTTTTCTTTTGCATCCACACTTACTATTTCCAAAGGGAAAGCAGTAGCTGCCTAAAGTGGTTAAGGAAGCTGTTTACATTTTTCTACATTCCTGATGTTAGTTAATATTTAGAGGAGCCATTCCTGAGGCTCCAAAGGAGCCTATATTTGAATACAGAGCTTTCTGCCAAATACATCTGGCAGAAAGGTTACCAAAATATTTCATTTTGAAGACAAGCACCTGCTTGAGGCTGAAATGTTGACATTTAGTATCTTTGCATGTGGTGTGTGTGCAGCTCTGTGGTATACACAGTGCACGCATGTTATGCTGGTAAATATTTCTTCACTCTCAGTCCTGGAGTCTAAATGTTGAGTTGTAGAAAAGGGAGAATTAGCAATAGCAGTGGACTCTTCTGCTCCAGCAGTGATAAACATTTGACTGTCATTATGTTCAGCTTGGACTATTTTGTAAGTACTCTGAGCTCTCCATGTGCGAGTAGTCATCACTGTAGTAATCTAACTTCATCTTGCAAACTTTTATCCATAAAATTAAACCCACAGGCCTTAATGGGACAAAATGTGTGAGGAAAGGGTACCAAAAGGCATAGCTGAAGAAACAGGCCCTTAGAGAATGCTGTAGCTTTTAGAGTCTGAGATAATAAAGTATAGTGTGGCACAAATGTCTCACTAATAGATTGTAATGTGTTATGAAAATTAAAGTGCCATTCCTTGAGTACCGGGCTGTGTGATACAGAATTGTTGGGACATGCAGTGGCAACAAATATATGCTTTTCAGATGGAGTCAAACTACATTTTGACAAACTTTAAGTATTTCAATTTTCATATTTTTTCTTTAAAACTATATGCTAGGCAATGAATATGAAGCAGCTGTCATATTCTTGATGGAAAAAAAATCTCTACATTTGTATTCAAAGCTCACGGTGCCTGTCCTGGTACTAAGATAGGAACACATCAATCAAAAACATCTGTTACTTGTGATGCATTAAAAAGCACCTGGTCTAAATACACACCTTTTACAATGTTAGATTTCAGCCTAATTTGGAAGTTTTTAAAGCTTTCAAATTTGAGGTTTTTACTGAGGCTTAGGTTCATCCCTTACAAAAGACACAAAATTGTGGTTAGGT
This sequence comes from Drymodes brunneopygia, assembly GCA_013400955.1. Classification (NCBI taxonomy): domain Eukaryota; kingdom Metazoa; phylum Chordata; class Aves; order Passeriformes; family Petroicidae; genus Drymodes; species Drymodes brunneopygia. The sequence goes on along the minus strand of VZTZ01024402.1, from coordinate 216,385 downwards.
TTTCAGGGCTGAACCCTAAAGTCTCAGTAAAACACCCCAATATCTTCATGAATCAAAATAGATTTGTTGCCCACTGAAACCAGCTGAATGATAGACTCATCCACAAATGTAACCCTAGACATTTTACTTTCCAAAGATGGGAAGAAGAGTCCAAGTTGACTGGACCAACTGTTTAACTACAAACAATTCAGCCTCCTGCATTAACAGCCAAGGACTGTAGGTCTCTGCAGCGAGGCCTCATCTGCAGAGGGCTTGCCCTGAGGAAGGCTGTCAGATCCCACAGGAACTGTTTTCAGGCTGATAGGTTGTCATTGTTAGCCCTTGATCGTTTAATCTGTCCTTCTGCACAGATGGGCAAGGGCCTTGTTGGGGTCTGGGGGAGCAGGATTGGAATGGTGGTACCCATGTGCTGGACATGCATCATTAAAGTCAGAATTAGCAGATGATGTAGGGCTCAGGTGTCTTTGTGGTGGGATACATAAGTAAATTATTTATATAAATAAATAGTCATCCAAGACAATTAGCAGCCATAAAGTGAAATGTGGTGTATGCTGGGTTGTCTCTCTCCCTTGCTTACAGTGCCAAACTCTTGTAAACAGGGGGGTAAGTGGGTCAGTTGCTTACTGGCCCTGCCAAATCAGAAATTGTACTCTGGCTCAGTGGGAACAGATTGGTTGTGACTGCAATCATCCTTGCCACCCCTCTCTAGTGTATTCCCTTGGATAATGAACCTTGGATGATGTAAATTAACTCAGCTCCTCTGACAGCATGGCCTGTGTCTCTTCAACAGCTGTGCTGCTAGCATGGATATGTATGGATTAATGGCATCTTCACATCTCCTGCATGGCTGTCATCATATGCAGCAATGGGGAGCAAGAACATCCTGGATCATGGAATCTTTGATACTCTTGTTCCTGAATGAAGAGGGACTCATGCAAGCCAGCTCTGGTGTCTTTGTACTGTTCAGTGTGCTCCCATCTGGAAAGGTTTACAGGCACTAATGCCTGGAGGCAGCTTTTGTCCTTGAACAGGGTAGTGATGAAGAGATGGGGCTGCACGTGTGGCAATGCACCCTGTGCATGCTGGAGAGTGTTGTATGAGCACTGCATGGAATCAGCCAGAAGCAGCTCTGAGCCTGAGCTGGCTCCACACAGAGCAGCACAGCATGTCTGCACTGTGCTCCACGTGCTCTCAGGTGCTTTTTCACGTAGTCATAAGCAAACTCTTCCAGCATCTGCACCAGCTCTGCGTGCAGTGAGGGCCACATAAACACAATCTGGTGCCTGAAATAATAAGCAATGCTGGACATTAACAGCCTTAGAGGGCTATGCATCCCCCACACAGACTCTATTTCCATATGCACAGAGATCTGCTGCATGCCTTGTGTCCACATTAGAAAATCACGCAAGTGCAATCATATCAGTTAACTTGTGATTACACGATCACGGTCTGTTCAGCTTTCAAATGTGGAACAAGACTTTTAGATACATGTATTCAGTTTTAATTTTGGTGCTGTGCTTCCTGATGTCTTGGTCAAGATTTGGGCTGAAAAGCAGTAGGCTCTCCTATGAGGAGAGGGGAGGGTATAAGGAACAGTTTCTTCCAATAACTGCTTTTAGATTTCCAATTTAAAGCAAAACTCCTCCAAAGCCCACTTCAGTCTTTTTTCTCTGTGAGAAAAATGCTTTACCCCCTCCCTGTTCATCATACATGAGCAAAAAGGGCCTATTTTTTCTGGCAGAAAGGTACTTTTTTCTTGGAGTTTCTTTAGTGTCCTGTGTGCATTTAACTGCCCTGTGGAATGTTGTGAAAGGGGCTTTTTTTGAGTGTGTCTGTTCTCTCTGTTCTGCCTCTACTAGAGGTTTAGGCTGCCTGTATTATCTTAGCAGTGATTTTATGTCACTAAAGAACGAGCTATTAGCACAACCTTGCCATTGGGGTTTTGTCACACTTTGTGTGTCAGTGTGTGGATGTGCTCCTTTGCTCAGTCTCATCTCTCCCAGCCTATAGTCTGGTGATTTAAAGCCAAGTTCACAGACAGCATAGTAATGCTGGGAATCACAAAAGAGGGAGCTAATGGCTGCAGCTGCTATTGCAAACCTGATTTCCACGGGCTCAGCAGGGCTTGGCATGTCAGAGGCAAGTGCAGTAAAAGGGGCCGTGCTGCTGCAGCTGTGCCCGAGCAGTTGGATTTTTGTTGTCAGCCTGGAATGGAAGCTGGGCTGGGGAAGCCCCTGACTGCCTCCTGCAATGTGCTGAGTGGCCTTGGCCCCAGTGGGAGCCCTACGTGCTACAGCTGAATTAAATGGATGGTGCTGCTCTGCAGAAAGCCTGTATAAGCTTGAGGATCCAGGTGAGCACTGAGGAAGCTTCAGGGGTTTGCCCTCTGAGAGAGGACATCCCAGCTCCAAAGACTGTAGAGGAGAATGGAGGCATTCATTAAATGCTGAGCTCTGTGCTTCTGTCAGAGCTGAAGAAATCCTCCTTTTGAGTGAGAGATTGCCTGTGCCAACTCAAAATTGATAGTGTCCTCCTTAGGCTTCTTTCAAACATGTGATTTTCTTAATGAGTGAAGAACATCCTTGTACTCTGTGTGCATTCTGAGTGCTACTGCTCCTGCTGCACTACCCAGTAATTCTCCTTTTTGCATGTAACCTCTCTTGATGCCTTCTATTTGCTGCCAGGGCCAAGGCTAAGTTCAGGCTCTCAGTAACTTCCAGAAAATACTGAATGGACCACAGAAGGACTAAGCAATTTTCCTTTATCCTCTTCTGTCCCTCTTCTCCCATGTTATTGCTGTGCACTCCATGTAATGTTAGAGAGGAGAGTCTATGCAGTCCCAATGTATATACATCTCCTCCTTAAATTAACATTCAAGGTGTTTGGAAGCACCTGTGATACTGAGACTGAAAATGGAGGCTCAGTTCATCTCCAATAATGTCTTGGGTTTCTGTGCAAACATAAGGATTTATTCTGGCTGTGCTGTGACATTGATGTTGAAGAGGCAATTTTTCTTGAGACATTATGACAGCCAGAAGCCAACACTTCCATGGACTTATATGGTTAGGATGTGCTGGTGGCTTTCCTTTCCTCTTTTCTGGTCTGTATAGCACTCAAAATGTGACACAGTGCATTTGTATATCAGACATACCAACAGGTGCTCTTTGGTGTCCCTTGAGAGATGATTTAGGCCCAGAGTGGTGTGGTCCAGAGCCATCTCTCCCCATTTCAGGCAAATTTGAAATTGTCTTAAGGATAATTAAGTCCTTATAAACTGGCATCAGCAAAGAGAAAACCTATCCAAATGCTTCCCAGAGTGTGGGAAATGAGAGGAAGACTTGGCAATTGCATAAGCTAACTAATCATTTAGCACAAACACACTGCCCTGCCAATATGCATTCCTGTATTTACAGATAACCCTCAGCATATGGCATTTCTTGCCTGGCAGGTATTATGTGTGAGGCTCAGGTTATTGCAGTGGAGGAGAAGGAACACCAAACAGAAGGTGCAAACCTATAGGAAGTAGGCAAGGATGTTTACATAGTTAAAAGATTTTTTTTAAAATTAAAATACTGTAGTTGTTCTATAGCAAAGGTCTGGATTACAGAGCAGAACCTGCTGTGGTTCCTAAGGCCTGTGTTGTGTATTATTTGAACACCTCACAACCTGTATGCATTTGTCTGGGTCACACATTTTGCCTTTCCTTGCATTGCTGGTAAGCACCACCTTTCTTAGTGCATTGATCCATATAAACTCAGTTGGTATCATATAAAAAGCATTAAAAATGTAAAAATTTAAATACATTTAAAACTCTGTCCTTATGTGATTTCCTCAGGGTCTCCAAGGAAGCCTTCTGTAGGGGAGGAACTGAAGCTGGGTCTGCTGAGTTGCAGGGGAGCATTTACGTGTGCCAAAAGCACGGGGTGCCTTTGGCAGGACTGAGCCAAGGAGCCTGGCAGGGGGTTGATTTGCTTGGTGGCTGAGACCTACAAGACCAGTCTGATATCAGAAAAAACACCCTGTTCCACAGCTCAAGCCAGAGAGTCTGTAATGCTACTACTCCTCATGCAGAAAATGAGCAGCAGTTGCCCAGTGCTGCTGGCCATGCACCCTCCTCCCTGCAGGTAGCAAGCTGGAATAAAGCCATTGCTCCACTCTACGTCTTAAGGACTTACACTGTGAAACATTGACTCATTTCCACAGAGAACCAATTGCTTTCAGCTCTCCTTAAAGTCAAGTCAACCATCACTGAATCAGACTCTTAGTCCTTCTAGCAGCAGGGCAACTTGAAGTAAGGCAGAGTGTGATGGCGAGGAAGGAAGTGGAGAGATGTATTTAATCCATAAAGTATTTTTCACTGAAAACACAGCTGGAGGTTTGTGAAGAGAAGAGCACTTTTCTCCCAAAAATATTCTTTTAAAAAATTTTATTGTGTGTGTGTGAAAATTTGAACACATTTAAAGGAAACCAAAGATCTTTTAAAAATGTGCATCTATACTGAAAAACATAAAAGAAAGTTCTGATGAAAAACTTCTACCAGCTCCTACTCACTAATTACAATTAGCAATAATTCTTAATTTAAAAAAATATCAAGCACTTAAAAAAGTTTAAAAATTTTCTTTCTGATTGTTTTTTTGTCTGGCAGTACTAATGTGATCAAATCAGTTCAGCTCAGCTTCAATCAAGACGACGAATATATTGAGACTCCCAACAAGGTTGTCTGTCAGTAGCACAGGATTATATGGTCCTGCCGTTTGGCTCTGTGTTGGCTCTTGGTGAGGCTGATAATTTCATGACCCTCCCTGAAGCCATGTTTCATTCCCCATAAATTCTTTAGTGACTCTTTAAGCCCCTCGAATTGGAGCACTTAGTCTTGTGGAATGTGCTGGTTTGATCTGTCACTATGGTGGCGTGTCACATTCGGTTACTCTGTGTGTCTTACTGGGTGCAATGCAGTGCTGGCTGCCAACATGACTAATTGTCAGTGAGCCTTGCTCATCAGGCAGTTTGCTGGGAATCCTGGTTTCAGAGATTGTGCTCTTTGAACTGTCTTGGCATCAGTGAAACACTTCATTATAGAGAGATATAATAGAACCGTGGGCTGTGTCCATGCTGGCAAACTCCTGCCCAAACTCTCCACCACTGCTACCCTTGGTTGGGCTCTGACAGCAATAGCAGCTGATGGGATGAATGAATTGACTTCAACTTCCCAAAGCCTTCAGAACAACACCCACAGTTGTGACTGCCTCACCTTTCTGCTCTGTTCGTGCTTGCTCTCTCCAAGCCAGTGTCTCATTTCTGCTGTCTGAAATGGCTCATGCTGCCTTCTTACCTCCCTTGGTCCTTCCCCTCCCACACACCTTGCTCCAAGTGCTCCCAGTGCCGTGCCTCCCCCTCCCAGTGCTTTTTTACAGTCTGCTGCTGGTCCTGACCAGCACTGCTGCTGGGACTAACTCAGCAAGCCCAGCAGAGCAGGCTCAGCTTGATTTGATGCCTTGCTGTCAGCTCTGGTGTGCTTCATCTGTTGGTGATGTGAACACAGCTCCACTTGCAGCTTCTGCAGCTTCTAGCACAGATATTTCATCCTGTGCCAAGCATGTCAGTGTGACACCCAAATTTAGCATGCCAGTCACTGATACAGCTTCCCCTGATATAGCTCAGCAGAGAGAGTGGGAAATTGTGGCAAAAATACTCTGTTATGTTGAATGAGAGATTGATAGTGCCACTAATAAAGCTATTGCTAGCAAATAACACCTCTGTATACAGAGAGACTGGATTGCCCTTCACAGCCATCTGCCCTTTCTTTGTCTCCTTTCTGCACTGTCTTTGTGCATTTTTCTGTAACATCTATTTGGAACACTTCCACTTTATTGGTTTCCCAGGCTTATGAAAGTCGAGTTCTCTCTCCAAACAGAAGGAATTACACCTTGCTGTAGCCCTGCTGTAGAGCACAAAGGTTTGGAATTTTATATTTTAGCTTTTTGAGTTCACCTTTGGTAGCCTGAACCACCATGGATGATGCACCGGTAGCTTGAGTGATTCAAACCATGCCTGATGTAAATCTTGCTCATGTGAGCAGTCCTCTTTTCTGCCTGAGCAGCATCATAAGCAGTGTTGTCACCTGAAGTATCATCCTTTGCATCTGAAGCAGCAGTACATGAAATGAAGGTTGTTGTTTGCAGACAATCTTCAAAGTCAGGTCACACTGCCAGCTCCATCACTTGTCACACTGTGAGATGCTTCTCTCCCCCTCCCTGCCCCCAGCCCCATGCTGTGGGGTTATATACTATAACACACTTTGGATTTTCTTCCTCCCCAGTTTCTCAACCTATAGAGTGATTTTGGAATATGTTTGTGAGACCATTTTCTCTGAAACCACAGATAATAAAAAGAAGTGGTTTCTAATGGAAATGGAAAATTTTGCATTATCATTCCCTTATCCTCTCAGGACCTGCAGCCTAAAGAAAAACATTTAATATGCAGTGCTGTGAGAAAACTCAAGAGCTACAGTCATGTAGCTCATTTATTTTAAGGATATTCTCTGCCTTTTTAACAGCTAGAAGTGAGGCTGTTAATAAACACAAAGAAGCCAAGAAGAAGTTTAGAGAGAACTAGGACCTATCCTAACCTTTGGCTGGACACACTCCTGTGCTTCATATGCATATGTACCTTCCTTTCCCTTCACTGTTCTCCTCAATGCAAGAGTGTTTTTACTTGTTAAGATTTAATTTTTAAAATATTCTTTGGCCCCAAGCATCTAGAAATACAACAAGAATACAGACCTGCCTGGGAACTGAAACTTCAATTTGTTTTAGTGCGTATATGAACCACCATGCTCTGTATTGTATATCTGATTATGATTTTATGCAGATATCACTGTCATTTCCAAGTCTTTTCTCTGTAAAAGAAACCCACCAAAGTACTAAGTGCTTGCAAGAGAGTAGAACCATTACTTAAGAGTTTTGTGCAAGTACATTTTGACCCTGAAGCTATACAGTTTTAAAAATAGTGTTCCTCGGGTCCTCCAGGAGATACAACAATAGCTGAGAGCAACAGACTCTAATGGTTTAGCTTCCTGCATGTGCCTACACACCAAGTGTTATATCAGTACTGATAATTCTCAAGGGCATGGGCATTTGCTGCTCTGAGCTTAGTCTGCTTTTGCTACTGAAGTGGGATGACAGCCGTGTGCATGTGTGCTGAGTGCAATCTGAATTCAAAGCATATTGGGCACTTGATTTTCAAGGGCAAAGCTGAAACTAGGTCTTCTCCCTGTTTTGCTTTTCAGCTAGAAGGGAAAAAAAAGAGAGACAAGTGGGGTGTGGGTAATCTGACAGTTGAGCTTTGTTACTGCATTATTTACTTTAATAAAACCATGATACTAACTGCAAGTAGCTTTAGAAATATTTAATTACCTCTTTCATCAAAAACATTTGACTCACAAATAAAGGAAGAAGCAAAGGGATGTGAAATACAACAGACAACGGTAACAAATAAACAGACTTTAGGCTTGGGAGCCTTGGATGAACTCAACTTTTAACATCCCTATGGTATTAGACCTGTACAGGCCTGTTATGACATTACAGCCTTTAGAATTTCAATAGATTAGTTCTGTTTGTTTAGGTTTTATGATTTATTTGAGGATTGTTCTTGTTGGCATGGTTTGAGGGTTATTAGGTGGAAAAGCCCTGGTAGTGAAAGATGTGATAGAGAGGCATGTCATAAGAAGAAGATTTTGCCTGTGACTATTGTTTTCCCTCTTTGAAGTGGAATGACTGTGATTAAAGGTGGGCAAGTATCAAGTTAAAAAAGGGAAGGTTTTGAAGTATACACTCACATACAATTGCTCTACCGAATGCCTGACCCCTTTTCTCTTACCACAACAGATTTATTTCCCAAAAAGCTTTAGTTCCGAGGAAGGAAGTGTTATAGAAAGTCCTGCCAACATATATCCATCTGTGAATGCTGGTGTGAGTATTTATATGTTTGAATCAGAACATGGGAGGGCTGCCTGTGGCCTGGGAATCATTTGGTCAGGAAGCAGATGGCTCTGTGGCAGCAGCAAGCACACGATGAGAGTTACTGGGACCACTGAGGAACGCTGTCTGAGCAATGCTCATGATAAACACTGAATATGTTGTGCAGTCTGAGGGAGAAGTATGTCTATCTAAATGAGCTTTTCAGAATCCCTGCATCTGTAAATTGGACTGCTTCATTTTATCAGTTATACCATTGCTATGCAAAGGCAAACGTGTTCTGAATATTTAGCCAGGTTCCAGTTAGGTCAGATGCAGCAATATAGCAAACTCCATCTGTGGAATTTTTGTTGGGAACTAAGTGGTACATGTTTGAGACTTACAGGAAAAAAAAAAAGTTTTGGTCTGTACCTAATGACAAAACTTCTAGGTTATTCTGGCCATTTCAGTAGTTGGCTTGTTCCATGTTCTAGTTCCAGGGACCAGAAGTTCAGTTTTCCCTGCTAAACGCTGCCTCAAATTTGGAACCCATTCTGTTCTTCCATGTCTTTGTTACCAGTTATGGCAGTCCTGATTTTGATTTTGTCATCACCAAAGCTTCCCTTGCATTAACTATTTTGCATCAGTCACCTGCATTATATGTTATGTTTTAATCTCTCCAGCTTTAGACACCCGAATTCATGTTTCTGGATCCTTTTAGATCCATAATAATAAATAGATTCATTAAAATATATGTGTTTATGGTTATGCTTTTGCTAGAGACTAGGCATGGCATTTTTAAATCTAATATCAGGATAGAGAGTAGACAAAGAAATGGTTCCCTTTGTTGAAATACATTTTCAGGAGCAAATCAGTTTGTCTTGTGCTGGGTCAGGACTTGAATTTCTGGGTCTTAAAATGCAAGCATGTCCTTCAAATAAGATACTGTTTTCCTTGTAGGTGGCCATGAAATTCAATGCATCTTTCACAAATCGAAACTGCATAAATATAAAATTACTGTATAGGAAGGATTTGGCCCAAGGTGCTATTTTTAGTGAGTATTTTGAGTTCTGTGATGGTATTTTCTCATAAAATAATAATGATAGTGATTGCAGCTTGCTTGCCCTAAGCTGGTTTCCATCACTCATTCATCTATAAATTGAGTTTGAATGCAGATTGAGTTGTGGGTGGAGAATTATTTCACACAGTTTTTCCTCTTCTGATCTTTTATTCAATTGAGCTGGTGAGATGCCCTGCTTACATTTCCAAGGTTTTTCTTCAACACCAACTTTGAATAAAGAACTGAAGAATGATTTGTTGCTTTCTTTCAACCTAAAAATGGTTTTCTTAACCTATATAATACCTGTTAAGTTTAAGACCAAGGGAATTATTACTCCATTTGTAATATTGTATACATGGAGAATGGAAGTTTTTCTCTATTTCCTCCAGGCAGGCTTGGAGCCCCTATTCCTGGGACAAGAATAAGAGAAAAGAACATGCTTGCAAGCCCACAGACAGAGCACTGAACCAGCCTCCTCCTTCTCCAATCAATGTCATCACACTTCCAAAAAAACAACTGGTCCTGTCGTTTTCCCAGTATAAAAGATCGTTTTCACTGGATCCACTCAGGATCTATGGCACCAGCCCTTCCCTTATGATGCCTTTTATGGGTCATGCATAGAGATTTAAATGTTCTCCAGATGATTCTGGGAATACCTCAGTCCCCAGGTCCTTCAGTGAATCTTACTCCAGAATCAAGCAGAGCAATGGACTGCATTATAAATGTTGTGTCAAGAGTAGCTGTGTTGATATTCTCCTTCCTTTCTGCCCTCAGGAGAAGGGCAAAAATTGCCACCATAAAGAAGATCATTCATACTGGGGATGAATGCCATGGAGTACTTGAAGCTTTTGTACATTTCAAATATTTTGCAGATTGCAAAATTCCCCATAGTGGTCTGGAAGTGATTCTGTCACTTCAGTTTTGCTCTGTGATGATTTGGCCAGGATTACTCTGTAAAACTGCAACAGATCTGAGATTGGAAAGATGGATACCTGAGTTCTCACCAGGCAATGTAGGAGGAACCTCAATATTTTCCTTTGGGACAGCTGTAATGCCTTTGTTTTGCCCTGAGCTGGCTGTATTAGAAAAGAAAGGTTGTTTTTATGGTCAGATCTTTCATATCAAAAAGTCCTCAGTTTGTCATCTAGCAGTGGTTTGTCTGTGAACTTCAGTTTTACGGTGTCCATTCTCAGTTTCTTGGTACTCTGATCACTTTAAGATATGTATCAAACAGAAATTGTGTCCCTTTTTGTGGAAATATTGTATTTTTTCACCTTCCACCTATGGCTGTGATCTGGCACCATTGAGCAATCTATGGAACGTGAATTCCTTGTCTTCACTTTTAATTATCCTGCCTGATGAAACAGGATCCCATTATTTAATTATTCCCCCCCCATACATACACCTTTTGGTTGACCATAGTCACCAGTATTGTATGCAGCACCCTTCTTTCTCTTTAGAAGTTCTGAATTCCTGGTCTGAAGAGCTGTAATCCCACAAGCATAGCTACTTGATTTTAGCAAGTTTTACATTGGTGTTTTAAATGATTTGATTAATAAGTGACAACTAGTGTAAAGCACTGAAGACCAATTTTCATGATACAGTGCTGTGCAATTTAATGTAGGAACAGCTATGATACAGCACTGACTGGCAAGCAACACTGCTTTGTCCTGAAAGAGACGCAGCCCAGAGGCCTGGATGCCAAACCAGACCTCCTGCCTTCTAGATATTGTATTTTACACAGCCATGTATAAAATTATGCTGGTTAGGAGTACACCAACAGCCCTTGACTGTGTCCCAGTTAGAGTGAGTGATATTTTGTTGAGTTCCAAACTTCCTCAGTTGCTATGTACAGCATGCTCCTGCCTGATCCCAAATTTCTGCATATCTTAATGCAATCAGGAAATGATGGATTAGCACTTTGATATGCTATGCCAATCTGATGAATTGTGTGGTAACATTGTTCCCAAATTGCCCATTTGTTTGGAAAACAACTTTAGTCACCATGTTATTGGTAAGACATTGATTTTCTTCCTTTTCTTTTATTCAAGATAAAAGTTAAGAGGAGTCCTGGGGAATTGGTTTTGCCTAAGTTGATGTATTGGGTCTGGCTGGGCAGGGGATGACTTTCTTCACATCAGCCTCTAAGGTTCTGTGTTTAGAATTTGTGGCTAAAACAGTGTTGATAACCCACTAATGTTTTGGCTATGGCTAACCAATCTTTGCACAGGGTCACAGCTTGCATTTTCCTGCTGCACCAAGGAGTAGGCTGGTGGTTGGGAAGGGACACAGCAGGACAGCCAACCTGAATTGACAAGAGGGATATCCTATACCATTAAGAATATGTTCAGCAATAAAAGCTGGGGCAGAGCAAGAAGGAGGTGAGGGCTTTCTCTTCTAGGGTGGCCATTGCTCAGAGACTGGCTGAGCAATCAGTCTGCTTGTGGGAGTTGGTGAGATATTGCCTTTCAATTGCTGCTTAATTTCTTCTTTCCCTCAGCTATTGTACTTAAGTTTGACCTATGAGTTTTCTGGCTTTTGTTCTGCCTGTTTTGTCCCCCATCCCAATGAACAGGGTGGGGTGAGTTAGAGGCTGTGTGGTTGCTTGGCTCCTGGCCAGTGTCAATCCACCATGGAAAAAATTTAATTTTCCTCTATGTAAGAAACTGTCAGCAACACATTCCAAGGTGCTCGGCCTGGCTCTCTGGTCAGGCCTGTTCCTTACCCTCCTTTTCCCATTGGAGGCCAGTCCAGTGCTTTTCCTATCCCTTCATCTTTCTGATGGCAAAATCCTGTTCTGCATCCAGTATAGAGGAGAGCTGAATCAGACCTCTGTTTACTTGCTACAGTAAAATTAGCATTTTCCTAGCTGTATCAGCTGTGGAGTCCTTGAATAAAAAGTTTCAAAGGACAGAATGTGACTTGTGATAATATAGACAATAAATTATTGTTGAGTGTTGTGGGGATATGGTGGCTCCTGGCTGGCAGGTTAGAAGGGCTATAGGCTAGAGCTTGATAGCAGAACTCCAGCTATATACCATCTGCATTTGTTTTAATGACAAAAATAATCACCAGTTTCCTGCACTGCTGTCAAAAAGCTGAGCCAACGTGCCGATCTGGGAGTGTGATCTGGAGTTCTGGTCTGGCTACATCAGCTGTGCTTTTCAGCCAGTTCCAGAAGCAGATTCTGTAATATTGGTGAGGTTTGATCCAGGAAAAGCACAGATGTTGCAGTGTGTTGCAAGCACTTTGGCAGTCAGAAATATTCAGTCCAGTCCTTGGGCCTTTTTCTGTTTGTCTCATATGACATTTGTGCCATGGAACAGAAGCAAAAGTAGGCAATCCAACGAAAGTAGGATTTTTCCCCATAGAAGCATCCATAGAAGTTGGATAGAGTCCTGAACGGCTCTTAATATTTACTCTCCTAACATTTGCACTACCAAAGAGAAGAGATATTTGATTGCAACAGTGGATTCTTGAACCAAGAGACAATGGTTATAGCTGAGATTAGGGTTCTTAGGGGCCCACAGAAATTTATTAGCATTCTCTTTGCTCACTGCTTTCTCTCAAAGGTACTGACAAACCGCTTCTAGTCTTTGTTGACTCTGAAGTGACCTGGTCTGATGTGCTCTGACAGCTATTACAGTAGTAGACTTAGAATGGAGTGAGATTAATGTACAGAGTTTATCTTTCAAGGAGGAGTTCAGTCCACTGGAGAGCATACCTTGGGTGAATTTGGGTAAGTCTTACTCTACATCAGTGCTTGTTTTTATCAGAAGTGCTTTAGCACTGAGGCAAAGAAGCTGATGGAGTTGTTTCAACATCTGGCCAAACCAGTCTGTTAACTGCATTCCACAAGCTTTACATTAACACTGGAAACTTCACTGCTGTGCTTTCTTATGGCACATGTGTATGGGGGTAGCTATAAATCCACCTGCTGCACCAGTCTTGGTGCTATTAAAGCATACAGAAAGCATCAATCTTTTCCCTTGCACTTTATTTGTTCAAGGCCATGTCAGTATGTGACATTAGTTTTATGCAGAATCTTGTGAAATGCAAGAGTTAATGGGATTAGCTACATATAAACATAATTTTTGGAGCATCCAGGGATATAAAGCCCATAGTAAAGAATGGATGAGATAAAGTGATACTGAATGATGATGTTAATGGGACTATTCCATCATGAAAAGAGCGTGGAAAATTCTGCTGAAACAAACCTTTCCAAAGTCAGTGATAAACATCTCTTGCCAAATGTAAATGCCTTGTTCAGACCTGACCTCCAGCAGTTCCAACAAGGTATGGTTCATAATTTCTGCTTGTGTTGCTCTGTGGAATTTGTGAGTGTTGATCTTGACCTTGGATTTGCTGTTAAGCTTAAGAGTAATCAAAATATTTAGTGCACAGAAATGGAAGCCTCTTTTGGCAATGTCTTTCTTCAGATGTCTACATGATTTAAAGAAATAGCTGAGAAATTTAAGTTTACCCGTGTTGGAGACAGAGAGATGATTCTTATAAGTATTTTGAAAAAAAAACTGAGATCCAATAGGAGATGATTTACCTTACTTCCATTCATCTGTAGCACTGCAATGAAACATGGGGGAAATGCTTTTATGAAAAGCAATACTCTTTTCATTTTTAAAAATTAAATTTATAAAATCATCCAACTGTGTCGCATCATACCATGACTATGAAGCTTTTTGCACAAATGCTGGTGCTGGTGATATCATATCTCTGGCTCTGCTATTTCTTGGTCTCTAGGGACTCCTTAATACTCTCCAGAACCTGGCCACCAAATCTTTGTACAGGAAAAAATGGACAGCTTTCCTTAACTTAATGCATGATTTCTCATTATCATCTTCTATAAAAGGCTCCCCTATCTCTTCTTCCCCTTGAGTCCTAAGTCTTGAGTGCCTTAGAGAATAATTTCAATTTTCTGCAATCCTTACACATTATTCCTTCAATTTGTCTCAAGTACTCTGAATTTTTATTCAATGCAGTCTATAATAACTTGGACTTAGGCTTTTTTTGATATTGCACAGAAGAATGTGCCCGCGCAGCACTACAAGAGAGTTCTGTAATTACTGTAGCAATTGGTGAAGGATGGCAAACCAGGTTCATACATGCTCTGTGCTCCCTCCTCAGTAACACGAGACTCAGAAAGGTGTCAATAACAGCCTGCCTGCTAAAAGCAACATTCACACCCAATTCAAATATTGCAATGGGATTTCAGATGCTAACATGCAGAGGTATCTATTGGATTTGAAATCCATTGAACTGTTTTGTTGCATTTTCAACAAAATTTCTTAACTTGTTCTTTTCCTGTACTCTAAAATTTTGTTCTGCATCTTCCATGACAATTTTAGATCCAGACCTGTGCTATCTCTTTTCAAATCAGCTTGGAAGAGTCAGGTTCAGGAATACCTGGTGCAGCTGCCAGAGGCAGGGAACAAAGTTCCTTTAAAACCACCATGAGATTCAGTCTCTCCTGCTCCACACACAAGGTACATTTCATACTGTTACCATCATAAATAAATAACAACATATACATTAAAACAACAGCAGCACTACACACAGCTTTCCTCTTCTAGAACAGCTGGGGAAGAGCTAACCATCTATAAAACAGAATTAATGTGTTATTTAGCTGGATATACTGCTGGAAGCATGGTGTGTGAATGGAGAAGAAACAATGCCTGTTTGCAAAGGGGCTCTTTGGCACTCACTCACTTTGGACTTGGTTGCTATTGTGCATTTTATGTTAGAGAATCCAGCAGTCTTATCATGGGAAGTTTAGAAATTGGCATGCCTGCTGTGGCTATACTGGTTTTTAGGGCAGCTCTGAGCTCTCAAGACTCCCTTCACAGGCACAGTTGAGTGCACAAAGGGCTGGAGCACACCCAAGAGAGTAGCTGCCCGAGTGTGCCTGAGCTCCTCTGGAGGCTCCACTTGCTCAGGCCGGGCACTTACAGGCAGGACATGGACCATGTAGTGCCCACAAGCTGTTGGGAACTTTTCCACTGTGCTAGAGGTATAGACATGCTTTTTTATGTCAAGGACACCAGGAGAGGATCAGCAAAGAAAATGGTCTTGGAGTATTGTGGAACAGCCTTCCTAGCACAGAGAGTACAGGCTGGCCTGACTCATTTACTCTGGTTCTGGAAATACTGAGCTAACTTCTCCAAGATGTCACAGCTCCTCTATGTCACCGTTAGAGGTCAAATGGCAAAAATGTCCAGTAAGCTGAAGATTCCCTTGGGGCTGCTGCAGTTGTGGGGAACAGACCAAAGTGAAACAATTTCTAGGGTGGGGAAATCATAAAGAGCTGCTTTGTATTCTCACAAATAGAGCTGAACCCAGAGCTTATTAACTGCAGCTGGAAAACTAGTTCAGAATAATAACATGTCTTTTAGTAAAAGTATATATCATCTGTGTTAAACACAGGTCTCATCCTTCTTGTTTAATGTTCTCCAGGCTGTTGTGATTAGTTCAAAGTACATTATTCTGTAGGCATTAATTTCCTTTGTCTACATAAAGACTTTTTAATAGTTCTGAGTGCCCTTATTACATATCCCCATGGCAGTGAAACTTGCAGGCCTTCTGTTCAACTTGTGGTTGTTTCTTGGGCCTCCCAAACTGCCCACAGTTTGCTGGTGGGTTTCCCCTTGTTACACCCTTTCGGGACAAAAGAACAGTACACTAAAGGAAGAGGTTTAGCAAAATAAACACCCACAGGGTTAAAACGTGAAATAAAAATTCTATATTAAGCATCAGATGACTCTCGTCTTGTCCTTGGGTTTGGTTTAAATTTGCAGGGGAGAGCAAGCCTCTCCATGTTGCCCTCTGGTAAGAACTTGAGTCCTCTTGCTGAAGAATTCTCCTTTGCTAAACAGTCCCCATCACTGTTTGGTTGAGTGGAGAACACTGCTCCTTTAACTGACACTATCTCAGCCTGAGTATTTAAGCCCTCACCTTTAGTGTGTTTTTGCAAATCGTGTTCAAAGACAAACACATTCTGTTGGCTGAAGGCCCATTGCTTCCATCAGCAGACCAGGGGCGGGATTCTTGATTGCTTCATCTCACATTTCGGGGCAACCCTGCCAGTGTCTAAGTCTTCCTACCCAATGGATTATTTATTCCACAAAGACATGTGAAATTCATAGAAATATAAATTACTGTGTATAAACACTTTTCTCCAAAGTACTGCAGCCTGCAAGAAAAAGTCCTATGGCAGTTAGTGGCTGGAGGCTCATTTGGTTCACTCATTGCTCTGCTGGCAGGGTAAAGTAGCTCTGCTTTAGTTACATAATGTTATGGTGAAAGGAGTGAGCCTGCTCCTGCAGACTTCTGCCCTAGAACTCAGCCCTGTTGCCTTATTCACCCTGCACATATCTCTGTTCAATCATGGGACTTTTGGAGATGCACCTGCTGCTTCCACTGCTCTGTTACACTGCTGTTTGCTGGAAGGGACTGAGAGAACCTGCTGAAAATTCCTGGGAATGGACCTTTGGAACAGTACTGCAACCCTGGTTTGCCTGCATTGCCTAGAGTGGGGTGTTTGGGTAACCAGGAGAATAAATTACACTCAATTGAATTTTGACCCCTGGCTTCCTGACTGCCACCAACTTGGCTTTTAACCATTGTCAGGCTTTAAGAAAAGGGCTCTTTGTTTGGATGGGATCCATTCCTGAGACAGCAGTTCAGTAATTTTGGCTTTGCTTTGAACACAGGCCTAAGGAGGGAGATTCTTCCTGTTCCCCTAAAGTGTTTTTAGACAGATCCTGTCTGTCCTCTTCAGGAGGAAAATGACAGAGTGTAAAAAAGCACTCGTACCAGAAAGCAAAGATGGAGAAGGGTTATCTCAACTTGTAAATGCAAGGGTTTGTGTGGTACACTCTGTTGTGTAGAGGAGGGGGTGAAGGTACCCTCAGAATTCTGTCTGTGAAGATTCAGTTTCACTGAAGATTTTATTAAGTTGTAAATCTTTTTGTTGTGGTAGATGGATTTTGCAGAAAATTTCCACATACTGGGTGGGATAATGGATTGCTTTAACTACAACTTTCTTTTGAAACATAAGCCGAACTTTAGTATTGTTTTCTGTAGCTATTAAGAGCTTAAGACATTGATTTGTCTGCTCAGGGTGATTACCAGAACTAAAAGATAGCCTAAATTCTCTATGGCTCTGTCTGAACAAAAGTAGCCTGACCTAATAATATGTTTCCTTCTTTGTCTACATATTAACTCTAGAATTACATTGGTTTTCTGTGCTTAGCCCCAGGATGTAAAAATTGCTTCCTTTCCCACGTGTTTTGTAGAGGAAAATACAATCTGACAAATATCTTCCTTGTTTAGAAGTTCTAAGAACTGAGGTTCATATATATTTCCCAAGAGGATGATTTCTTGTGCCTTCCTTTCTGCTGTCTTTCTACCTGTCCCTTCCTTGTTTTGATGTTAAAAAGGAGCTTATGCATTTTAATATTTTCCAAGTTATGCAGAGCTAAAAGGAGGAGAGGAACATGCAGCCATGGCAAACCTCAGGGCTGCTGAAGTTGTGTGGAAGGCAAACTGAAGTGTAAAGCCAAGTCTCAGCACCAAAGGACCCAGGGAAGCTGCAGAGCCATGTGGGGAGAGTTATGTTTGCTTCTGATGTGTCTGTCCAGGGTGGGTTGAGGTCTCTGGGAAGCAGAGGAAAGTATCCATCTGTCTCATGTTCCCATGAGGTGGAGCAGTGCTATTTCTGTTTTACAGATGACAAATGGATCTCTTCAAAGGCTAAGTCCAGTCACTGAACACCAAAAAGCTGGGCTGCTTTGTTTGAAGAAGCCTATCTGTCTCCACAAGCTGTAGGAAAAACAAAGATTTGCATAACTATAGGCAACCTTTGGTTAATCTCCCCCACTTTCACCCTCCCCCAAAGAGAGAATTTTTCTAGGTCATGCAGAAAAGATTAAATAGTACCTTGGAGCAAGGAATGTCTCCCACTCCTTATAATTGCCAGGCTGGCATGCTGGCCACTCGACCATCTTTCCTGACTATTGTTCAGCCTCACGTAACCATTAAAAAAAGTTTTCATGTGGATATTTCTGTAGAGTGCCTGTGGTACTTCAACAGAAGCTGGCAGTAAAGTCTCTCTTGAATCACTCTGTTACCACTGACTCCAGACTTCTTAAGATAATGGTTGATAAAGTTCAAAACATTAATTTCCACCAATAAACAGGAACTGGAAGCCTAGGGAGTTAATAGGGCTTTTTCATCTCAGCCTAACTCTCTGATCTAATTTCAGATAGCAGGAAATATGCCAACTTTAGCCGCTAATTAGAGTTACTCTTTAGAGATTATGTGTAGCAGACCTCCAAGCTTCTTATAACAAAAATGCACTGACAGTCCTGCCAGCATAAATATGTTAGCTGTTTGTAGTGTAGAGGCCATTTGAACTATGCAATGGATTGTTACAAAGTGTTTTAAAATATATCAGACTTCACAAAAAGTAATTTTTTATCTGGAAACCACGGTTCTGTAATTCTTCAGGAGCAGTAAGTGTGGCAACTTTGCCAATTTTGTCTCTCTTATTGCAGGTGCCAAAAGTTTTTAAATAATAAAGAGTGAGGTGGTATTTAGTGATTTCATTTCATTTTTCATATTTTTTTTCAGCCTGTTCTGGAGAGTGCTCTTGGTACTATATTCTGCAGAACTCTGGTTATATTCACTCAGGATTAGGCTTCTACTCCACTCTAGAATGCATCTTGCTCTCAGTGAAAACAAGGTATTCTTTCATCATGACAAAGAAATAGCTTCTTGGGGGACTGGCTCTTGATACCCTCACAGTGAGCTGCAGCTTTCTCAGGAAGTTATGCTTCCCAGTGTAGCTGTGTTTGCTGTCGAGCAGAAGTAAGAGATACAGAATCCCACGCAGAGAAAAGAATATGGATAAGTGTGTGGTGACAGAGGTGTGATTATAAGATTCGTTCTATTAATCACTTTTCCTCTTGTAGCACTCATATTTTATGCTTTTACCACACCTTTCATTCAAGGTTGAGCTCTTTTATGTGCAGTTTCTGTAGCATCTAGGTAATAGTGGTCATAAAGCAGTTTATAAAATTAATCAATCCTTGCATTACCCCTTTGAGAAATTCCCTGAGCTTTACAGCAGATGTAAAGTGATGAGTCAGTGCGAACAACACTGAGAATAGAATCACATCCCCACATCTACTGCTGTCCATTGCTCATCCACAAAGATGGAAAAATGTGCCATTACTGATTGTAACTCCTGCTAAATCAGTAGGATTCCTAAAGAGCTTTCTACAGAGCACTGCTGAGGAACACAGAGTGCTCCAGAGGCAGTGGGAGAAACAGAAACCCACAGGAGAAAGGGAACACTCATGTCCTAGACTGTGGTTTCAATGTGGGTTTTTTTCATTGCTATTTGAAAAAGGTGCTATATTCCTGGGTACTTCCTCCTCCTTTGCCTTCTCTAAACTAGATTCCCTGGCCAGTCTGCAGCTTCCACAATGATTTTCCCATCAGTAATGATGAGAATTAGAGTGCACAGTTAATTCAGAAAAATGAGGATATGAACTAACAACTACAATATGACTGATATATCAGAAAATATTTTTAAAGAAAAATATTTTGACTTTCAGGCTCTTGACTGTGGAAATATTTAAGTTAGGTGAAAATCAACTTTTCCAGCAAAGACAATTTTTGGAAAATGTTGTCGAGCCCAGGCCTGTGCCTCCTTTATATTCCTTTTTTAAAGTAGTGGTTTGTTGTTTTGTTTTGTTTTGTTTGTTTCCTATGTGAACGTTGCATTTAAAATTCAGGTCTCATTTCACCTGAAAATCTATGGATGACTGGAGAAGTGGAAGAATGACAGAGAAAGCATACAAGTGAAACCAAATTAACATGAGAGGTGAAATTGGTTTTATTTTGATTCTCCATTGCCACTGAACTGTATAGCCATTTAAACTTTCATGATATGCTAGCACTGATATCAAACGAGACAGGGACTGTGAGCTGGTAGTGTTTTCTTGCTCTAGCTGGTAAACTTAGGGGCAGATTTAGAGGAGGTAGGCTGTGTCTGTGGCGGAACAGTTTAAAGTCATGGTCCCTTTCCTCAGTGAAATGAATTTACAAGAGCTAAGAATCCCAAAAGTTGAAATCCCCTGCTGAGCTCATATGCCCTGTTCCTCTGAGCTGTTTCAGTGATCAGGCTACCTGCCAATGCCTTTGTGTCAATCAGGCAACTACAGGTGATCTTTAAGGATTTAAGCATTGCTTCAGTAGTTGTCTACTCTGTCCTGCCCCATATATTTATACAGCCTAGTGATCAATGCTGGAGGATGTCTGAGGAACTGTGAATCCTGTGTGAGTTGTGCATGGATCCAAGTCTGCAAATGACTATGCAAAACAGAAGGCAGTGGAGTATCTGGCCCTTTGTTCTTTTTTAATTAACCTCTGTAGGAAAAAATACCTTAGAGAGAGTGATTTCCATACTGACCTTTAATGCAATGATGGAGGAACTGACAATCTAAGGGGAACTGCAGAAGCATAAAGAAGATAAATACTGATACTCCTGAATTATCAAACAGGAAAAAAAAGAAGAAAAAAAGCAACAAGTAGAAGAATGTAACTCCATTTTGTTTTAATTCTTATAAAGGACATGATGTCCACTCCTTTAGATCACTTTAAGGCAGATATGCAGCAAAACTCAAGAATGGAAAGCTTTCCTTTTCTTCCTTTGCAGATGTACATGTCAGCACAGAGGGAAATGTAGCTGTGGCCAGGTGTAAGGAAGGGACCTTGGCTTGCAGAGCTCAGAGGTGCAAAGCCAGCTGCCAAAGCTGTGTCCCAGCATGATGATTGCCCTGCAGCATGGACGGGAGAAGCAGGGAGAATGCATGGGGTGAATTATATCCTAGTGCAGAAGGTGCTTCAGTACAACATAAGATGCCACGGTGCTCCCAAAGGAAACACAGTTAGGAAATTTAAATAAATTGTTTCTTGGTCTCTTGGAGAAGGCATCAGGGCAGACAAATTCTTTGAAGAAAGGGTATGTGGGCGGTTTGGCCAGCAGCAATGTTTTGGTTTTGTCTACTGTAGGGAATTACTTTTTTCCCAAATTCACCCAGCCAGCTTAATTTAGAGCAGATTGAAGTTACACTAGGGGTAATGTATTAAGTGAGTGCCGAGACTGTGAAGGTGAACTTCAGCAACAATGTGTGTTGGGTATTGCTTATAATCTGGATCCCAGGTTAATTCATTGGAAATCTAGTGTAAGGAGCCATAATTTTCACAGTGTGAAATGCAAAAGGGACAAGCAGTGAGCAGGACAGTACAAAATAGTAGGTAGCATATACATGAGTGACACAGTTTTATCTTACTGCTTTTAGCTGTCATCTTTGATGTCCTTCCCTTTTTGTGTATAAACTTGTGTGCCTGCCTATTTTTTTACTGTTGTATTCCAGAGAGCATATATCAGTACATATGATCTGTCTGACCCATTAAATCGCGTCCCTGAACTGCTGTAAGCATAGGCATAGTGATGGGTAGATGCTCTGGGATCACTAAAAGGTGTTACCTATTATTAGAATTAATGTATTTTAGTCAATAGTATATGTAGGATTTGCTTCCAAGTATCAGGCCCGCCCGATATTTCAAAATTCAGCTTTTGTGCTATAGGATATTTATCACATCTTAGTGCTCAGAAAGTGCTGAGTTCACTGAGTGGGAATTGAAAAGAGAGAGTTTATAAAAGGAGATGGGAGGAGCTCAGCTTTGCAGTCTCCAATTTTCAGAGGCCAAGCAATGGGCATGAAATGCCCAATTGTAGGTCAAGCTCTGTTGCCTCCAAAAGGTCCCCTGGGAGTAGCAAAATGCCCAGATCATATCCAAAACTACTGCTAGTTTGAGAGCCAGCTGGAGATATGCAGCATACAGAAATGCAGGGGTGCTGAAGTGCTCCACAGTGAGGTGTCATCTCTCACTCTGTGCTCCTATGTAAAAATGTAATTGCATGAAATAGTGACTGTAAAACACGGGTGTGGATTTGAACATTAACACCCAATTAGAGATGGGGAAAAGCAGCTCTCAGGGTAACAGGCCTGCTTGGCATTTTATCTCAATGACACCTCCAGTGCCTCAGTTCTGTGTCCCTTTGTACAAAATCCCTGAAAATTCTACTCTCCTTTCTTGGCTTGTTTGAATATAGGAAAACAGAGGTTTCCAACTGCATTTCTGAAACTTGAGTGCTCTGCAGACCTGCCCAAGGCCTTGCATGGGGTGTGAGCTTAACTTTGCTCACCAAGCAATCCGCCGTGTCAGCAGCCCAGTCTGTGTAAGCACCCTGATGTGAGTGGGGAGGGAAAGGCTCCTCCTTGGGCACTTAGAGATGCTCCTGCCCCAGCTCTCCCCCAGGAGCCTGCCTGTCTCCTCTCACTGCTGAGGGCTGGGGAGGATGCTCACTTCCCTTTAGAGCCCAAGCTGGATCCCAGCAGTCCTTACTGCTCACCATAACCTGAAATGAAGGTCACAAGGTTTTCTGGCAAGGCTGGGTCCCTGAGCTGAGCTCACAGCTCTGCCCCGGGAGCAGCGCCAGCCCCTGTCCAGCCCAGGCCTGCCTGATGGGATGCTGAGAGTGGCATGGACTGCAGCTCCTGCTCAGGGCTCCTGGGTTCAACTCAGGAGAGGCATCACTGCAGCAGGTGTGAGGCTCTGCTGCTGAGCACTCGCACAACAGTGACAGGCTGACACCACGGCAGTGCCATGCTTTCACAGACCTTGAGACCTGAGCAGCAGCAGCTAAGCACAGCAGCCTGTGGGGAGTGATAAGCTAAAGCCATCATTTATTACAATTTCCTCTGAAATCGGCTGTGCCCCTGCCTGGTGCTCGAGCTGTACTTCTGTGTTATCTGCCTTTGCAGACAGGAGAATGTGGCAAATGCAAAATCCCTGCTCCATTAAGATCTTTGTCAAGCTCACACATTTAAAATATCTGGAAGAGACAATCTCAAGCTTCAAGGCTTTATGTTAGCACTTAACAGTGGGCTTTGAAGCCTGTTGTTATACCCGGGGTTCAAACCAAGAGAAAGCAAATTGGATAAGTTGAGATTATTCAGGAAAGTTCTTGAGTTGTTTAAATTATGAGCACCATCCTGTACTGTCCAAATGTACAGCATTAATGGCCCTTAGAGAACAATAATCAATAGCTAATGAAAATACTTAATTTTCTATGCAGATCACTTGTACTCATGCTAAGCCCTGGGATTTTGAAAGCATCTTACTCCTCACATCCAGACAGACACATTTGAATTCTGAATCACTTAAATGTCTTTTTCACTGTGGTTTCATTATAAGTTAATCACTATTGATAAAATTTTTGTTTCAACTACATGTTATTCAAATTTTATATCAAAGAAAGAAACATGACAATTTCTTTTAACAATAAAAAGTGTCTTATCCCTTGAGGAGCGGTTAAGCAAACTTTCACCAGTTTAACTCATTGCACTCATTGTTGAGCTCTTCCAGTCCTGTGCACTGTTCAGTGATGGGGCTTTTTCCCAGTCTCTAGCTAATTTTTACATAATTAAATACTAAAATATTTAAATGTTACTTCTGAGGCCCTGTGAGAAGTAGTTCCCCGGCCTTCTGATACAAGCAAACGATGTATTTATCTGTACCAGAGGTGAAGTAGAGGGGTGTGGATGCTGAAATCCCAATAGTGTAGTGTGAGCTCTGTGTCTGATTCAGCACATGACCTCCTGAAGTCACTTTGACACAGCTTCTCAAAGTCATGGAGCTGCCAGCAAATTCTGCCTATTCCAGCAATGTGTTTGCTGAAGACTCTTACACCTGTTCCCAGAGTTAAACCAGCTTTGCCTGCAACATTCTTGTGTAACTGTGTAGCTGCATTTCTATCAGAGGCTTTCTTGAGCTAGGAAAGTAGGTTGCAAATGAAGGGTAAACAAAACTGGAGACACGGTACTCAGCTTTTTATATTGCAAGAATTTCAAATGTTAAGCCAGTTGAAGGCTGCAGATATGGCAACCTTACTTTCAAGAAGTTTGAAATATCTAAGTCCATATAATGCATTGACTGTCATTGCTGTTTTCACTGCCTTCAATATTCTGTATTCTTCACCACTACGAAGCAGAAATGACTCCTGTACAGTGGATGGTTGCAGTTTTAGGAAATGTCATGTTCTTCTGTTTAAGAAGAAACATAAGAACTATGTGTATTGCTCCATCTCTAGTACAGCAGTATACTGTGGTTGCAGTCTTACTTTTTCAAAGTTTATAGAAATAAGGACCTTGGAGTTTGGTTTTCCAGCTCCTGTACACGTTAGTGCACACACCCATAAACACAAATATGCACGTACTTATTGTTTTACTGACTCCTCAATGTGGGACAGTGGAGTTTGAGACATGGAATTTGTTTTAGTCATCTGAAAATTAGACACATAGTCTAAACTGTATATAAATAGTCAGGGCTTTTGTACTCAGTCAGGAGAGACGGTCACCTCTAGGAGATTATTCATCACTTGAAGTTTAATTTCAGGAGACGATTACTTAATACTAGATTTGTGTCTTTCTGGTCATTAAAACTGGATGGACTAAATCCCTTTCCAAGTGGCTAAGGAAACTGCCCAATGAAGTAGTCTAAATACCTTTAGTTCTTATCACCATTCCTTAAGATATGATGATATGCAGCATTTCAGAGTATATAAAGTATAAGCAGGGACAGGAGGCCTTGGGAACAATACAGAGACAGTGTCCAAACATGCAGGGATTGGGTTAGGATGTTAAAGTCCAACTGGAATTGAATCTGAGGGAGGACAGAAAGGGCAACAAGAGAGGCTTCTACCAGTAGATCAGCAGCAAAATAAAAGCTAGATAAAGTATGGGATAGAGTGTTGAATGGGAAAGGGCCTTTTGACAAAGAACATGAAAAGACTGAGGTACTCAATGTTTTGTTTCTTTTACCTTTAGGAATCCCAAGTTGTTGAAACCCTTGAGGAAGCCTGGAGCAAAGAAGACTACTCTTTCTGAAGGAGGATCAGGTTCGGGAAAATTTAAACAACCTGGACATACATAAGTCCATAGGAGCTGAGAAAATGCACCCATGAGAGCTGAGGGTGTGATCCAATGTCATTGTGAGGCCACACTCACTCTCTGAAAAGTTTTTGTAAAGTCGTGGCAATTTGATGAGATTCCTGAGGGCTGAAGAATGCAGAAATCCCTCATGTCTTCATGATTTACAAGAATGAGGATCCAGGGATCTAAAGGGGAGTCAGCCTCATCTCTATCCCTGAAAGGTTATAATAAGATAGCAAATAATTCTGGAAATCCTTTCCAAACATAGAAAGGACAAAGAGGTGATTGGAGATGTCAGATATATAATGTGAGAGTGATGTCTGACCATCCTTCTTAAAACTTAGTTTTATGAATTATGAGGTTCAAAGGGTTGTGATCAGTGGCATGAAGTACAGCTAGAGACCAGTCACTGGTGCTGTGCCCCAGGGACCAGAGCTTCTCAATGTCTTCTTTAACCCTGGATAAAGGGGCAGATGCAAGCTCAGCAAATCTTCTGATGATACAAAGCTGGGAGGAGGGATCAGTACATGAGATGGCTGTCTCCCATCCAGATGGACCCCAACAAGCTGGGGAAATGGACAGAGAAGAACCTCATGAAGTTCAAGCAAAGTATGTGCAGTTTTGCACCTTGGGAGTAATAACCCCACATGTCAGTGCAGTAACCCTGTGTGTGTGTACTGGAGATGTACTTAAGAAGCTCTGCAGAAAAAGACCTGGAGGGTCTGGTGAGCACCAAGGTGGATTTGAGCCAGTGGTGTTCCCTTGGGCATTGTGGTCTGCATTAGGAAGAGTGTCACAAGCTGGTTTGAAGAAGGTGATGTTTACCCCCTACTCACCCTTGGTGAGACCCCATCTGCAGTGCTGTGTCAGTTTTGGGGTATCCTGGTACAAGAAAGATATGGAAATACTGGAGGTGAGTTCATTGAAGGCTAAGATGATTAGGGACAGCAGTACTTTTGTGTGAGGAGAACCTGTAAAAGTTGAGATTATTTAACCTTGTGTTTATTTTAATCAATGTGCATAAATGCCTGTTGGGAGGGAAAAAAGAAAGCAGAGCCAGACTCTTCTCAGTGGTGCTCAGTGACGGGACAAAAAGCAATGGTAACAAACTGAAATACAGAAAAAATCATTTAAACATTAGAAAAAGGCTTTTCCATTAGTATTGTACACTGGAACAAATTCTCCGGAGAGTTTGTGGAGTCTCCATTCTCGGAGATACTCAAAACTCAACTGGAAATGGTCCTGAATGACATTTTCCAGCTTACTCTTCTTTCAGCAGGAGAGTTAGACTAGACTATCTCCTCAGGTGCCTGCCAGCTTCAGCTGTTCTGTGGTTCTGTGACTGTGGAGGTGTTTAGGTTTTCAGAATTGCAGCCAAACCTTTCTTTGTCTCTCTTATCATTAACAAAACAGTAAGAACTCTCTTTTCTGCAGACAATCTGCTTCTGAAAGTCGGAGAATGTGAATTCCACATAAATATTGTAGAAATGCAAAATGCGTAATTGTTGCCTTTTTACTATTAGCATGTAATTAATTTGATTTTATTTAATGACAAAGGAATAAATGGCTCTTCAATGTGTACAGTTAATGCACAAAGAAAACACACAAAACCTGTTATGGGATAGCAGCTTCACAAAGGAACATCTGTTAAAGGGAATGACCTGCACAAAGTCATTGCAAGCCCATTATTCACGAACTGGCTACCTATAGAGAGCTAAATGACACAAATGTGTTATATCCACTGGCTTTTCATCTCCAGCAAAATGGGCTCAAACCCCTAATAAGGCACCAGGTGAAAAGGAGTCTCTTAGGCCTCTGTTCCAAATCCCCTGTTATGCACCATATAAATTAGCACATTAGCAGGCTTGCCTCAAGGGAAAAGCAGGGCTAGGACAGCAGGTGTGTCACACAGCATAATTGAGATGCAGCAGCAGAGCAGGCTGGTGCTTTTGTACAGTGCCAGGCTGTTTCACACCACCTCTATTGATCTGTAACTTTCATGAGCACTAGGCTGGCTCCTAATTCTAAAAGTCCCGTCTTCTGTTACATCAAGGAAGCCTTTCAAGGGGAAAAAAAGAATCAGTGAAATTTATGGTTGAATAGGCTAAGTAATATAGGATCCTCAGGTATGAAAATGTTTGTCAATAAGTAATTTGGAATACACAATGGCTCAGAAAACAATTGAAGGATTTTCTCTATATTTCTGTATTTTTTTCTCATCAAAGGCAGCTCAGGCTGTTGTGAAGACTATGCTGGGAGTGAGAGGAGAAAGAGGATCTGTCAGGGATTAGCATGCTATAGTGCAGAGAAGGTGATTTTTGCTCTGCTGGTGTAGATATGTCAGTGCGGTGAAAGAGTGCAGTGAATCTGAGAGTTTTGGCAGGGAAGGACTTCTGTGAGCAATATTAATAGGGAAAAGAAGTGTAATGTTAGCAGTATAGAGTGAAAAAAAGAGTCTTATGGAAACTTTCAGAATTCTGAGGATCATTCCCCTGCTCCACAGATCAACCCATTATGATACTGAGTATTCCTGTATTGTAGGCCATTTTCTATTCCTACAAAACAGCAGTGAGGAGCAGTCAGAGGAATTCCTGTGAGCCACCAGGCCTGGCAGCTTGCATTTCCCAACCAGCCACGCTAATGCAAGATGCCATCAGCTCCAGGGCAGGCAGCACTAATTACCTGTTTGATGCAAAGTTCAAGGCTCTCATACCACATATATTTACCTGGTAGAGCACCAGAGCAATGTGGTTACTGTCATAAAGCCCAGGCTGGGGGTTTCCTGGCAGTTGTATGGATTCAGAGTCACATTTTTAAGGCTCAGCTGAATTATTCCTGTTGACAATGCAAGGTTGATGTGTTGAAGTGAAGCACTGATAAGAGCAGCAGAAACATTTTGTTTGTTCTTACCAGGAGTTATTTGCAAACCTGCCAGACTGGAATACCATCATTTTTCCCCCCATCTTTTGCTTAGCAATTACAAAACTCTTATTAGTGCATAACTCTTTTTCCTTGTTGATGATTAATAGACTGTCTCCCAAAACTCTGGATTAAATTGATGTGTTCACTGCTTTAATCTTGGGGAAGCAAATTATTCTCTCCTGACATTCTGATGACTTTACCAGTATGACATAAAGAATTATAGTGGCAGAAGAATGCAGGTGAAGTCCAAAAGCAGAGATCCCAATTAGCTGTTGTGGAATAAATCCCAGCTGCCCTTCAACCTTTCAAACATGATACATTGGATTCCATATACTCTATCTAGCTTTGGATCTGAAATGAAAGCAGGTATTGAAAATGCATGGATGACTGGAAGTACTGGAGAATATTCATGAATATGAATTTTCCAAATTTAACTCTGCAATTGCCTTGAGTTCATGACAACAAGAATTCTCTTTCACAGAAAAATGTCAGTGTGTTGCTCTTTGTCTCCTGAGACAGAACCAAAGGGAGACCTTCTGAATTTATTCATATGAAGAGTAATGACAAGAAAGAAGAAATATGTGAAAATTGAAGATTAGGAAACATAGGTTAGTACAGAACAAATTTGCTATCATTTAGATGCATGTTGGAGAAAGCAGCACAAATCTCTGATTTCAATCTTCAGTCTCCACTGAAAGTTCTGAAAACATTGTTATTGCAAATCACTTGTGTCTAATTCTGAGAGAGTCTCTGTTTCAGCAAAATAGTTCTATCTAATAATAAGTAAATGCATAAATTATTACTACCAGACTCACATATTGAGAATTTCAAGATCTCAGTCTCTGAATAACTTTAGGCATTATGATTGAAAATGCCATTGTTGGGATCTTGTTTCTTTAGTGTATGGGATTGTCTCATCTCTGGAGAGAGCTACACAGAAGCTTTCCACAAGGTTGTGGAAAACTCTGACCTTTTACATAGTTGTTAGAGGCTGAAACTGGAGATCTCTTCTATAAAAGTGCATGTGTGTGTGTAGCACTAATCCCTGAGTCTATTGCTGCCTTCAGTAGGAATTTCAGGTAAGGAATTTTGCTGTCTAAACTAAGGTCTATTTAATTGCTTTACATTAAGTTTTACAGTTTGACTTTTTCTTGGTAAAGCAGCAGCAAAAAATAATTTCCTGTGCAATGAGCCAACAGTTTCACTGAGTCACATCCCTCTGTTAATGTCTTGATTTGAAGCAAGTAGGGAATTTGAAGATGAAAACTCAGCTTTTCACTCCTGAATTTAAGACTGGTTTTGTTTATCAAGGACCATGGGGTCAATATTTTTTAATAGCAAGAGTTGGTTTTGATAATACGGTTGCTATGGAAAGATTACAATTTAATTTGACACAAATTGTGTCTATCCTATAACATCAAGCTGACATTATAGAGTAGTAATTATTCTCCAGCATGTTTCATATGAAACTCTTACCTTGCACTTGATCACCACACCAGTTATGTGCCATCAGTCCCATGGCAGGTTTCTGAAGGAGGTATAAGTCTTGGTAGTCAACTAACACAGAAGGCAGCCACATCATCAGAGGAAGACCTTGAGACCCATATAATCTCATTTTAGCCCTTTAGCAGAACCTTAAATAAGGTCTGAGATGATCTTAAATAAGACTAAGATAGCTCATTAACTTTGAACACTTCCTTTGAGCAGAGAGGCATATCAACCTTATGCAGTTGCTGCTATCAAAGTTAATTCTTACAAAACAATTGCTTCACTGATTTATCCAAGATATTAGTGCTTTCTGTAGCATGGTAATGGGAATTGCTGCAATGTCTTAGAGACCACAAACATAATTCTTTGACCTAAAGAAATATGAGATTCCTGTTTTCATAAATCCTTAGGTGGTGCAGGTACAGAAATCCTATTGACAGTCGTAACATCAAAGAAAATCATCTAGTGTGTCCTGCCTTAAGGTAGGATAAGCAAAACATAAATTATTTCTGACAGATACTGTGTAATCTGTTTTTAAAGAACCTTAATGAGGGAGACCCCAACACCTCCCTAGGCAATCTATTGTTCTAATTCGCTGTTCTTACACTGAGTTTTCAGTGGGGGTGTTTAAAAATAAAGGAGAATTGAGAAAGCAGAAGAGAGAGCAAGGGTGACAGCCTCCAACTGAAGTTTCTAAAATCAAGATTTTTTAATGTGGATCATTGCATAAAGGATATTTGAGGACAGTGAGATGATGTAGTATCCAGGGATATAATGGTTCCTGTGAAAACCAGAAAAGGCATCTTTCTTATTTTTCCATCCCACAAACTGGCATTTTACATTATTGGGAAAGCCTAGGAATGCAGAAGAAAATGCATTCTTTGATCACAGTCCTAACACTAAACCAATCTAACAGAGAATTGGAATTGTAGATGCATTAGGAAGATGTAGAATGCCACTCGTGGCTAGATTAAAGTGGAAGCTCTTGAACAATTTTCTCCTTCACATCAGAGCAAAAAACTTATATCCCAGAAAAATCAAAACAAGGAAAAAATATCCATGTTGACTGCTTTGTAATCTAATTT
Organism: Drymodes brunneopygia; assembly: GCA_013400955.1. Taxonomy (NCBI): domain Eukaryota; kingdom Metazoa; phylum Chordata; class Aves; order Passeriformes; family Petroicidae; genus Drymodes; species Drymodes brunneopygia. The sequence continues at coordinate 185,793 of VZTZ01024402.1, read as the reverse complement.
TGTGTTATAGGCCAAGTTTTGAGGAGGGTGTTTACAGCAATGAGGTACTAATGTATTCATTGGAAGCCAAAGTGTTCTCTGAAAAACACTGAAGTACAAAAGCAATTACCATTAATCATTATACACAATGAAAATAGAATTTCTGTGAGGTAATAATGCCTTCTGGAATAGCACATTACCACCCAGGATAAAAGAGCAGCTTCTGCATTGCTATTGCTGCTCTCTCGTGAATGCTTAAGATGTCCTTTTTTTTGTATGTTTTGCTGTCCAGGTGGGTTTTGACCTTAGTAAAGAGCATGGTTCTCCAACAGAGGAAGCTCATTTTCCATAATAATGAAGAGCATAGTTATTGCAACCTCTGGGCATGCAAACTGGAAATATTCACCTAAAGTCCTCAAATAGGCTTTGCAAAGGAACACAATGGTTTCTGCCCAAGTGAAATTCAGCTACTGTGCAGAAAAGCAGTGCCAGCTGTCTGTATCTCTGAACTGCCAATTTCTTAAGCAGACCACAGGCCAAGGACTGACCTTCTGCACCAAGCATGTGGAATTGCCTGGGTGCAACTTGCAGTCACTTCTAGCACGAATGAGGGAAGGCGGGGTCAACCTGAGGCAGCAGAAATCATGAAAAGCTCAGTCAGAGAAGGAGGATCCTTTATCTGATGATGAGGCAAAGAATGTCAAGGGAAAATGAAATGGCACCTGGCCAGCAGTACCTGAGGCACCTACAATAAAATGCCATGGGCAAGGAGCAGCATTGCCTTGTAGGAAAGTTCAGTGTCACCAGTGAGATGGGCTGCTTAGTAATTTGCCCTGACAGCAACAGCCTCTCCTGTACCTGCCTTGCATATTTTGTCAAAATAAGAGGGGTATGTTTTGATATCACCTCATTTCCACCCGTGTGGAAATGAGCTGATACAGAGAAGGCACAGGAGATAACAAACACCAAGCTGTGAACTTGAAATTATGCCTTAAATTTTTTAAATCCCTAGGTTCCAGGGAAAAACCAAATTTTTTTTGCATTCCTAGCAGTGCTACTTAAATCCCTCACAGAAGATGCTGTGCTCCTTCACGGACTTCAGTGCAGCACTTAAGGGAAAGCTCATACTGCCCCTTCAAGAATTCCTCCTAGAGAGGTGCCTCTAGGCAAATCCTTTTTACCTGTTTTCTTGGTAATTCGTGGGTCTGTTGATTGAAAGCCCATTATATTAAGTCAGGGTGGTCTATATGATTCTAGTCAGGAACAGCAGTAGATGAGTGACTGTCTGACACGCTGCTAGCTATGGTGGAACAGCTTGGGAAATAACTTTACAAGTTTTAACTTTCTGCTTAAACCTCTACCCCTCCAGATTCTCTTAAAACTTGAACTAGGGAGAGTTTCTTTTGCAAAAAGAATTGTACATTTCGGTGCTGTGGAGCTGGGGAGAGAAAAAATAAGAAATTATCTTTCCCTCAGGAGATTCATTATGTATATAAATTTCTTGCATTTCTACCTACCTCAGTAATTGCATCCTTACATTTTTACAGACACCTTTATTTCAAGGAACCGTTTCAGATTTCAATTAACTCTGAAATTCAAGTTTACCAGAATGAGAACAGCAACTGTGTTTAACATCTCACTAAGGTATTGCATAACAGCTTAGGATAGTATAACATTTTCAGATGTTGAATTTTTCTCTGTGTAAACCACATTTTAAGAAATTCCAAAAATTCCTGCTGTCCAGCTTTCATGGTATTTCTTTACTGTGGGCTCATTAGAACTAAGAATTAGTTCTATGTTGATATATTAGCCTATTCCTGAAAAACACTTATGTAAATATTTTGTTGAATCAATGAACTACTGTAAGTCACAGAAAAATTCCATGTGAATGATGAGACCTTATATGTTCTTGTCTGCTACCTCTGTTTTACACACATTTGGCCCTTCTGAAAGGGCTTCCAGAATAAATGTTTTATTGCATGAAATGAAGAACTTCATGTGTGACAAGTATAAAACACTACAGAAATTTTTTAGGTACTAGAGCTTTAAGTAAATTGAGAATTCAGAAAAAGTAGGGATATCTGTTAGAATCTTTTCAGCATATTCTCCTGTATTTAATATAATAGATCCAAGAAGTTTCTTTCCTCTTTGATTTAGTGACAAAGGTATTTCCCCTTACTTGTTCAGCCTTTGACAATGTTCATATGAAAAACAGATTATTGGTTGAGCCCAAAAGGAATGTTGTGTTCATATAAAATTGGCTTTGTTATGGCTTTGCATTGACTTTTGAAAAACATTATTTTCTTGGCTTCCTGTAAATTTCATTAAATTACACTTATTCAGACTTAGAAAGATGGCTTAATTTTGTACTTACTTTTTGGTACACTGAGCTATTGCGTTTGGGTTTGTCAGACATATTTGTGTTCACTTCCTTTCCATAATTTCAATGTTGTCCCATGTGTGGGTATTTGTGTATGCCTAACTGGAGATAACAGCCAAACCAGAATTGCTGATGGAAAAAAAGCTTGAATACTTTGTTCATAGTCAGAAAGCAGATTATTTGTCCCCAACAAGGTTTCAAGTGATTTCAGCCTAATATTCCTCTACAGTTGCAACAGTCCTTGAAAATCTTCCACTTCAAATATTTAATACTAAGTAATAATTTAGACATGACTGTTCAAGAGTACAAATTAACTTTGCATGAGTTCTCTTTAAGGATTAACAGCAGATTTTAAAGCTTTCATAGTCGCTGAAACTCTCAGGTGCAGCCAATACATTCCTGACCCATTTAAAGAGAAACTTGAGATGTGTCTTATGGAGGAAATAGCTAAATATGTGTGACTCACAAAGAGTTCTGCTATATTTAGATTTTATTTCTTCTCTCCCTCTCTTTCTTTGTCTTTTTATTAAAAAAAAATTAACAGAATGATCATCTCTGGGAAGGAGGTCATTAGGGAAAGGTCCTCAGTGGTCTCCTGTGGTCTGAAACTATCTGTTATTTAAGTTTTCTGTATTTCTCTAGAGTATTAATTTTCATTTATCCATTTAATTTATTTGCATTTAGGTTTTGGTGGTTGTGTTAAGCATTGTGTAAACACAGCACACGAATTAATTCCTCCCCTCTGGTACTGGACACATGTGAATTATTTAATATGAAAATTCCTGTTCTTTTTGAGCACCCAGTGTAAAGATTAAGATATTTATAGATAACAACTAAGCTGCTCTTTCTTGCACTTTTTGATTAGTAAATTGAGGAGGATGAACACAGCTCCAATTTGTGTCCCAGCTGTGAGGTAGGCATCTTATCCCATTTAGAGGCAGGGATATCAGACCTGTGCAGACCACTGACTTACCCAGGGTTTCTTAGGGTGCTTTCTACAGCCCTGGCAGCCAGCACTGTAACCTCTGGAACTAACTCTCCTCTTGCTGAAGGAGTGGAGACTTCCATGCAAAAAGTGATGAGTTTCCAGTCCTTCTTGCTTGGAATGGACACATTCTCTCAGAGCACCTAGCAGAGATGCAGCATTTTGAAGGAGGTGATCAAAGTGACATAATCTCTGTCATTTATCCCCAAAACCTGTGACTGGACACCATATTCTTTTGGGCTACAATTTACCACTGCACTTCATGCTGGTGCCCTTCATGGTTTATAGCTACAAATTGCATATTTCAGCCACTCCTAACTTGGAGGGAGGGTGTAGAGGTTGGAGCCTGGACTGAAGGGATGTCCCAAGGTCTCTCAGTAAATGGATGCCTGAAGCATTCAAACAGATCAGGTTCAGTAGATAAAGCTGTGGCTAAGGGAAAATGGGCTAATAGCCAGTGCATTCTGGTAAGGTAGTGGAGCTGAAAGAGAAACAAGTCTGAAAAGGTCGATTAGCTTTCTCTGTGGTGGGGGAGGAGAAGGTAGCAGAAGCATCTGTGCTTTGCCTTGAGTCCGTGTGGGTCTCTGGAGAGAAATGGGAGCAAAGGAGCTGTTCTGTGAATGAGGACACAGCTGGCTGGAGTGAGGCCTTTCTGAAGAAAAAAAACCAAACCTGACAGGTTTCTGATTTGTTTCTGCTGCTCTTCAGGGATCAGTAGTATCTGTGCAGAGTAAGAATGAAGAAATCAATGCTTTGAAGGTGCTTTGAAAGAGAAGTGTTGTTTAAGCAAAGAGCTGGTTCAGTAACTCTCATAGTTTCTACCGGTGGTTTCAAGTAAAAGTCAGTTTTTGGAGATTTTTGTCTTCATACTCTTTCGCCTATCAGATCCATGAGTACTACAGGAAAAATAGTTTCTTTTATACTAGTGCAAATACTGCAGAAAATCTGTTTATTTCCTGGGAATAGTAAGGATGAAGCTATATGAAGTGTGATATCAGTTGCTATCCAAATATATCAATACGTCATTCCCTAAATGGTGTTCTAGGCAAATGTGTTGGTCTTTCTTTTGACACTTTCCTGCCTCCTCTGCAAAATGCTGTGTGAGGGTTCTCTGCTATGCATTTCCTTTATTTTTAAGTTAGTTAGATCTAGGGAAACTGATGGAGAGATGAGAGGCCAAGTCTTGCTCAAGTAAAAATGTATATGAAATGTGGTATTTATATCACCTTGTGGATTCTTTCCCATATGACATCCTATGGTGTCTACTCTCAGAGGTCCAGGCAAGGGTAGGTTAGGGTGAATTGTCATAGGTAATAAATTGTGGAGTTACTGAGGAGAGCAGAAAGATTGAAGATGCATTTGACTGCAGTTTGGTACATTTGTTTCATTAAGATGAGGATGGCAACTGAGTTGTCTTCAGCAAAGCCTTTTTCAAACTTTTCCATGTGAATGCTTGGCTGAATAAGGCATTGCATCAAGCTGTAACAGCAGTAATGTTGTGGTTTTTTGCTGAAGCATTATGAGCTTTGATTCTGAGAGAGGCTGAACACTATGGTGCACTTGCTTTAAAAACTGCAGTTTGCAGGATGAGCACACCTTTCGAAACTGAGTGCTTTTGTATTTGATTTGTTTGTAAATATGCATGGACTGCATGCATAAAGAATGAGGAGTCATGAACACTTTAGGGATGACAGTGACACTAGAGGAAAAGACAAGACCATCATATTTGAAGGTCAAGGGTGCAAGAGAACAGAAGCAATGGGTGGCAATATGCTCTTACTGCTGAGTTAGGGTTGGAGATTAACAGCAGTGGTAGTCTCAAATCAGACTAGAGACTGATGATCAAAATCATTTGGATGGCTCTGTGAACTAATCTTTGGGTTACCTGGTGCAAAGCTAGGGCCAGCCAGAAGAAAGCTCCTGGCACTTGGTGAAAGGAAGAATTTCCATGTTTTGTGGACTTTGCTTAGTAATGCTTATGGACTCCTTTCTTGTTTGACACTGCAAAATGCCTGGCAGGGTTTTTGTGATACAAGTGGGCTGTCAGTCCCGAATGGTTGTAGGATCAAAACCATTTTAGCAGTGGGAGGGAATGGAGCTGTCACAATATCAGACTGTCAACACTGTCCCTTCTGGAAGGTAGCATTACTGTTGTCCCATACTTTCCTCTGAGAGAGAAAGGCAAGGCTGTTAGCAGAGGGTGTCCAAGCTGAGAGCCAGGCATGCAGACAGCCAGAGGCTGGGAGCTGGGAGCTGCTCCAGTGACATGAGAAGGCCTGGGGACATGTCAGCATGGCATGAGCACATGAGAAGGCCTGGGAGCATGTCAGCATGGCATGTGCATGCCTTCAGCCATGTGGCTCCTGCTGTGCATGTGCCTGTGCCCAGCTGGGTGTTCACTTGCACAGCCTCCCACTATGCCCCCGAGCCCACATGATGAGGATGCCTCCACACCTTACTGCTGAACCTTCTTCTGGCAGGCAGCCTGCATGTGGAGGACATAAGTCACAGCTGGTGTTAATTCTGCTGTTTATTTTTTAAAAACATCAAAGCAAAAAACAATAGCTTCCCAGCTGATTAATTTTAAAGATAATTTTTCATAGAGACTTTTTTACTGGAGAAAGACTAGGGAATATTCTTATGTATTACATTGTAGAGGTTGTTCCCTGTATAGTGAGAACAGGGAAAATGGCATATGAGATAAGACTAAGAGATATAGGTGACTGAGTGGTCAAAGCTGGTGCTGGCAGGCAACTGGAGGGGGCAGGTTAAAAAATATAGGAAAAAGTAGATGACAGATCTGGCCAGTGCAAAATCCATTTTTAATGGAGCAAGACAAGCCTCTCCTGTCTGCACGTCTTGTTTCCCAGTAACTTAAATGAGAAATCATTTGAGAAGGATTTCTAGTAAGTTTGTCAGTGCATTGTATACAGTGCTGTTTCTGCAGTCAGTGAAACCTGTTGTAATGTATCTTATTACTTCCACACAGAACACGAAGAACAGTCATTTCCAGAAATGAGAGCACTCTGTATAATTATGTGGAATGAGTTATGCATAATATATACACACTTCAAAAATAAAGATTATCTGCTCTGCAGATGTCAGTCAATATTAACTGACAGAGTGCAGAAACCTTTCCAGTGGCAAGCAAACAGGAATTGAAACAGCAATAAAGGTGAAGATCTTGTAGTGAAAGATGGGAAAGAACTGTCAAAAAAGAAATTAAGTGAGAAATTTCTTTGTCTTCTGGTGAAACATTGAGGGTGAAAACTTACAAATAGGACATTGTGTATGAAGATGTCATAATTGAGAAAGAGGGATGTGAAGTTGGGGGAAAGGAGGGGAAACGATATCTACTAGTCAGAGCTGAGTGGCACACAAAAAAGAGATGCAAGGAAGTCTCATTTCTTCCACTTGGCAAAACTCTCAGGTGAGAGAACTTGTAAATGTGAAAGGCAGAGACAGGAGGAGGGTGAAGTAAAGATCATCCAAAGATGATCAGAGAGACAGTCCTTAAACACAAGTGCTGTCTTGCCACCAAGTAATTTTTGAAAAGTCATTTTGTTTCAGATTTTGAAGGGAGGGTAGTAGCCAGTCTCTTGCACAGTGCCATAAGCCCTGCCTCAAATCCTGTTAGGCATTCTGCTGTCCCACAATGACAGCTGGGCGTTATGGTGTGTTCTCCAGAATGGTATTTATATTGATTTATGTTGCAGACATACCACCAGCATCAGATCATGTGCTCTGACAGACAGGGATTGTGTAAAACCCAGGGTAAAGCCCATTCCCCACAATGATTTTTTTCTATTTTGGGGACTCTTTATGCCCACTGTGCTCTGGGTTCTATGTACTTTGTTTTTAATGATGGTGTTGAAGGGATAAATATTGCCTTATTAACAGGAAGTTTATTCCTGAATTGCTTTAGACATTTATGCTTGTGACTAGATGCTGAAAGAAAGAGGCTATTATCAAATTCCAGTATTGGCCAACCTTTCTGTGTTGCTTCACTCCACCTCAGAAACAGGGTGATGCTCAGAGGGTTGTCCAGAATGGCTGAACACTTGGTTTTGGTTTGGTTTTTTTTAAAATGATGTGGTCAAAGCCATTTTAGGTCTTCTAGAGACTGACTGGAGTAAAATCTTGGCATCTCTTTGCTCCCTTCACAGGTCAGCAGTCTGTGAAGCCTTACCTGAAGGTGCCTTGGGTAGGGCTGGTCCTTGTTTGGAGTTCAGGTGTATTTATTTGTTCTCAGACCTAATTGCTGTCATAAATTAGCCTTTCTACTTCCCTTATGTAAAACTGGTCTCTTCTGCTTTGTACTTGTTACCATAAGGTCGTTGGTGTTGAACTTCTCTCAGTTACTTGTAAATTGTTCCCTTTTTCCCCTAAATACTCTAGTATATGGACACTTGGCTACAGCACTTGTACTGGATGACTTCTGCCTTCTTCCCTTCTGTGCAAAACAGCAAATAGCAGCCTTTTTAAAAGCATGAAAATTTTTAAGTAACTCAAATAGCATTTGCATTTGGGGACTGGAAGATCCATGAAAGTAAATTTTATTTTTTCTGTAAGGGTTTCAGTCACCCAAACAATGCCTCAGATGTTTGAGTGAGCTCTTGCAGATTTCAGCAATTGGACCTAGATAATGTAAGGATGTGATCAAGTTTCAGACCTTCAGCATTTTCCTTAGGTGTGTTTTTCCTTTTCATTTCCTTATACTACTGAAGAAATCAGCTTACACTGTTGCTGGTAAATCTGCTGGTGTCTCTGTGAAATAAGATCCACACATACTCTCACTGGAACTACCTCTGGAGCATTGCTGCCCTGAGACACCCTCCCAGCAAAGGCCTTTCACAGTGGAAAGTTCAAGTGAGGGCTTTCAGTAAACTTGTCCCTGTTTCCTGTTAGCCTGGCCAAGTGCCACTTAGCTTTCCCAGCTGTTCTAAGAAAATTGTGCCATCTCTTTAACAATCTTTTGCCTTTCTCTGGAGTATCCATCAGTCTGTGCTCATCACAGGGCACAGTTTTCCAGGTGTGACTGCATGAGCACCCTATTTTTTATTCAGTGATGTTGTTAGTCATCACTGTTTGCAGTACAGAGGGCAAATGGACTGAATTTTCCAGTTCAAACAGTTTTAGTCCTATATTGAGACTGGCATGTAGAAGTGTGTACCCTGTAAAGGACCAGGCTCAGGAGTTCATTATCAAACCTAGCCCCTTCTTCCAGCCAAACACCCCTGGATAAATAAAATTCTGTGCTTTGCCATTTTGCTGCTGCATATTAATGTGGATTCCTCTGTGGGGGCCGAGAAGCTGAAATTCACTGAATGGAGTTAAACTGCTTTTTCCATGGTTATAATGAGAGGGACCTGGTGAGATCACAGGAAAGCAAGCCACACATACAGGGCATTTTCTGCAGTTTATATTAAAATTTTAAATAGCTGCAGAAAAATAGGATATTTGGGAGATTAAAACTGTGCATTATTTACTTTATGGCATTGCTTCTTCTGAACTGGCAGTAACATTGCACTATTTTCTCTGCAGGGCATCAAACAGAGGTTGGGAAAGTGGATGTCTACTCCCTAAGGCAATTTGTTTAAACAATGCTGTTGTTGAAACACAGCTCAGAATTATGTTTAATATGAATGAGAAGCTGGAACCATTTGAAAAGGCAGATGGAGGATTTTCCAGAACCTGCCTTTTTCCATGTTTTCCTTTCATATTAATCATGTTTCCTGCTCCTGACAGGAAAGGCACACACAGGTTGTTAAACCACAGCTAGGTTTTTACCTGACCATGCAAAGAGTGGCTGCCTCAGTATAAGACTAATTTTGCTCTCTCTGTTGTATAAGTTTCAGTTCAAAATCCACAGGGCTGTTTTCATGTCAACACTGACTGGCCTTTAGCTTACACAGGGGAGTACCACCTGAATAGGGCTGAGTAGCAAGTTCATCCTCCAAAACTGTATAAGCATCCCATTAGATGACCTGAGGTGATTACAGACACAAGCTGGTTCACATTCAGTCCAGTGTAGACCTTGTCTCACAACATGAAAGGCTGCCTAATTTCTGTGGGACAGGATAATTTTTCCTGCCCAAGAAGCTGGCAGGAGGACAGTCAGGAAAAATAGTGTATTTCATTTGCTTTAAAGAAGGAAAACAGCTCTGGTGATTGTTTGTCTGGTGCCTAGTTTTCACAAAAATAACTGAGGGCCTTCAATAATTTCTTATTGCAACAGCAGTGATGTTCTTTGCTTTAGTTTAACATACTGCTTGCGTGTAGTTGAAATCATGTCTGATGTGGTTTTGCCTTGTCTTGTACTGAAGTAATATACTACTTGTAAAAGGCACAATACAGGAGAGGGAGTCATGTGAGCAGGTACCCTTGCAAATATACTAAATTTCATACTGCTTGCTGTTAGAAAGCGCAAGCAGGTTCCGACCCTCATGGTAGCAGAGGAAAGGCTGGAAACACAATAAAATGCATCCTCACCATTTCCTAAAATATCTATCTTGGATATGCTGAATGTTATGGGAAAAACATAATCAGTTTCTCAGTAGTGCTCACTGACACAAGCCAGCTGCAAATTAATTTTCCCTGCTACAGAAAAAGCTGCCAGAGTAGGACTTCTGGCAGGAATGTGGCCACAGGGAGGCTGGCTGTTCCCAAGATGAATGTCTGTGTTCAATGTGCAGTGTGAGTTCTCCTGTTGGAACAATAACCTTCAGGACTGGCATTGGTGTGTTGGTGCCGTGTGACAGCAGTGAGGTGTGTTAGGCCACCTGTTATACCTCTAAATATCCATTATTTATAATCCTCCTTATTGCTTGCCAGGCCCATGAAGGGCTGGAGCACTTTCTCTGGCCACCTGAGCAGAGCAAGCCCAAGCTCTCAAGAAAACAGTGGCAACTCATGTCTGAGGAGCCTGTTGAGGGCACAGGGGAGTTCAATTGTATTGAATGTCACCACATTTCTCCTGGTGTGCCCCAGCCTGGCCTGCCTTGTCTGACCTCTAGCTTTTGCCTTGTTTTTGATACCAGGAGATAGAATGCGTGACTGCCCCTCTACAGGGTGACTCTATCTGGCACAGTGTCTTTCAATTTGCTCTCTCATGGCTGTGTGAGTGGGGTAAGTTACAGTCTGAAGCTAAATTCAGGCTGTAGAAAGACCCTTCCTGAGAATCAAAGGACATGTGTTTAAATGTTGATATACCTGATGTGACGTCTATAGTTGCTGGCAATAAAATTAATTTTTGTCCAGATTTATATGTTTAAGAAGCCTAATTTACAAAATGAAAGAAACAGTCAATAGTCTTCAGTTCATAGAGGCACAATTGTTTGCTGTGTTCAGCATTTACTGTTGTTCTGCTTATCATGTTTGAGCAGGTCTGAGCTCTACTCCACCATCCATTAAAACTACACAGAGCTGTAGCTTTGAGGATGGCTACAATATCCTTTGCCTCCTGTCCTAAAGCACTGGATTAATGAATATACAGAGGACATGAACATCAGACATATTTTCTTAGAAATGTGGAAGATATTAGAGGCTTTTACTTGGCACATCATATATGCTTAAAAAATTAGTTTTTTGTGAAAAATAATCCTGATGAGCATGTTTGTCATGTCTCTTCAAATCATACAAAAGCTTTTATACCCTGTGGGCTTTCAAGCCTTTCTTTATTAAATACTCTGTAGCCTGTACTGAAGTAATCTTCAACATGAGGATTTTGAGTGTAGAGAAAATAATTGCTTCTTACATGATCCTGACTTGTAACTGATTATAAAGTTATGCTGGCACTACTGGTTTTGGGTTTTTTCCTCCTTAGACTTCTTTATCCCTCTTTCAATTTTATTGTTCAGTTATCTGCATTCATCTTGGAGTGCATATCAGAACTACAGGTCTTATTTTAGATTGTGGATCACTACTGGAATTAGGAATTCTAACCTCCTTTTGTTGTGTTTAGATAGAACATCTGAGCTTCATTTTTTAACTGGAAAGAGCTAAGACAAAATAAAGAGATGGAGCATTGGCTAAATGATGAGTCTTGTGAAGCCTTGTTTTTCTTTATCACCTCCTTAAACTGCTCAAAGCAGAAATTGCATGAATAAGAGTTGTGGTGGTTATATTAGTAGGTTAGACTTCACATTATTTTGCATGTGAGCCTCACAGGAGGTCCCTGAGAGCTGTATTTATATTTGTTGAATTGAAAGAACCAATAACAGCACACCAGAAAGACTCATCCTTTTAAAGGGCTGTGGAAGAGCACAACTGTTGGTCCTCAAAACGTTGAAGGCAGAGGATGGTGCTGGTTTTTCACAACACAAACCAAAGGAGAAGCAAGGTTTGCTGTCTCAGGGGCTGACTCTGCAAGCTTTCTCAAATGACAGAGGAATGTAGTTGAGCAGCAGCTAGCCAAGAAAGTGGCTATAAAACCTCCTTTAAGTCAATATCTGTGTTTGACTCCAATCCTTTCTGCCTTTCCAGCTGGCATGTTTACTGCCCCAGTACCTATACGAGGTGTAAGGACAGTGGGGCATGCTGGGTTAGGTCTGGAGGAACTCCTGCCAACTCTCCAGGCTTCTAATATCTTATTCCATTTCTATTGATAGCCTGGGTTCCTGTCCCACCCCACTGCCAGTAATCTCTTTCTTGCTCCTGCTTGTTGGCAGAACTCCACCCTACCAGATCTTTTTCATTTATATTATACATCCTGTTACTGCTGCTGCTTCCTAGCACAAGCCTCCCTGAGGGTCTGAAAATCTTACCCTGTCTTATTCACAGCAGCTGTTCTCATTCCAGGAGTCTGTGTGAGGGCAGCCAGCATTGCCTGCTTTAGAGAGAAGAGCTTTGATCATCGTGAGTGACAGGGAATAAAAGTTGTTTCTTCTTAACCTCCTTCTCCTCAAGATGGGAAGGGTTACTGTGCAGTGTCTCACTTAGCTTATAGTCTGTTTATGTCAATAACCTTTCACTTGCTGTTGTTCTGTCTCTTGCACAAACACATCCTATGAATGTGTAAAAATAGATACATGTGAATATGCATTCCTATTAGCTCAGCTGTTAATTCTAGTTATTTGTTAATCATATATTAATAGCTGTTCCAAATATCTCTTCCAGTGCTTGCATATCTGTCAGTCATTGGCATTTCAACACTCAGAAACTATTCAGTTTCATTTGTTGTCTTTCTGTAAATAGATAATAACAGAGGTTGGCACAGAAGACTTACTGGGACACCACAATTCCATAAAAATTGCAACTTTTAATGAAAATGAATAAATTTCCTGAGTTGGGTACACATCACTGTAATGCAGTGGTCTCATAAAAAGGACTCTGTTTAGATTTTCCCAAGAAATGGCTCTGGGATTTTTAGTTTCTTTCTGGATCATACTACAGTATAATGATATAGAAAACAATTTACTCTGAATATTTTAGTTCTTGAGCATTTTCCTGTGAGAATTTTGAAACACTTGATCTGGAAGCAGTCACTTGGTTTTATACCAAAATCCAATACCAAAATCCTTCATGAAAAAATCCCCTCCCAAGCTCTTCATGTTAATAAATCCTGATCCTGTGGGTTTAGTTAAAGCTATACTCCCTTAATTTCAATGAGCTCACATGAAATCCAAGATGTCATGTTCTCATTAAGTACAAACAGATGGGTAAAATGCCACTGATAATATGAAGCTTTATCCACCAGCCATATAGGAAAAATTAATTTTCATGGTGTGTGAACCTGTTACATACTTTTCTTTGCAAGACACATTATTTGAAAGCTTTCAAGTCCATTCACTAGTATTGGAGCAGTCTTCTTTTCCAGTACTGATTTTATGTCAGGCTGCATCCCTTCTGAATTTGTTTCTCATGATCACAGTTTTAACTCTAATGGATTTTAGATAATTGAGGAATGGAATTCCATGCATGAAGCTGTCCCAAACGTCTGAGTAGCTGTCTAGCAGAGAAACTTACCTTGATTGACCCTCTCAGAGTCTGGCCTCATCTTTACACTGTCTGGCCAAATTTACACAATCCATTTTAAAAAATGGCAGTCCTGCTTTCACCATCAGACTAAAATCAATTAGAGGCTATTTTAGGCTAATTAGCTTCAACACATAAGAAATGAATCTGATCTTTTTTTTTCAACTCATTCTAATATTCTGTCAGCTGGGCATTATAATTAATCTCAATTCATGCAAGAAGTAAAAAGGCATTTTTCAGTAGTAGTGTCTTTTTACAAGCTCTCTGCTTAAATAATTGAGTCTTAGCTCTCCAGAATGTGTGTAGTGTTCAGTGTCATTTTACCCTCATGTCAGACTGTGTGATTTATTTCCTATTTTTCTTCCTTTTTCCCAAATAAGGGTCTAACATTGAACATCAAACACATTGAAACTACATAGAGGAAAAAAAAATAAGAAAATCAGATGCAGGCTAATTTTTAATCTCTCATGCTCCTTCTACAGTATCTGACACAGATCTGCTTGATCTGCTTTTCTATCACCACTGGTTATAGTAGAAATATTGGCAGTTTTAGATGGAGCAATTTCTTAATGGTAATTTTTCCTCTTAAAGGTTGAAGCTTGTATACAGGTGTCTTCTATGCCAGAACATGATAAATTTGCCTGTATATCTCTGGGGTTATAAATGGTTATAAAGATTGATGAGTATAGTCTCCCTGAAACATCAGAAAAATCTAATGAATCAATTTCTGTCCATAGAACATCAATTTAACAGCACTGGGTTTTCCACATGGAAAAGATCATTGGACTGTAACTTCAGTGCCCTACTTCTGACTCAGACACCTGACCCTGCCTTCCTTACCCTCCAACCCAAGGCATCAGCTATGCCCTACATCTAGGCATGGGGAGAATTTCTTTTCTCAAATTCAGAGTTTTTTTCTTTCAGCTTTGTCTCTTTTTGCTCCATGTCATTGGGCATATTTCACTGACTATAGTAACAGCAGTTAAAACCATGGAAATAGAGGGTTTGTGTTGAGATTTCACACTGTATCTCTTTGTATTAGGGATGGTACAGCCACATGTCAAGGCTGCAGAAAAGCCTAATAGATCACAGAAAAGGTGCACCTGCTTTATGTATAAATGTGGAAGTTTCTAATTGGGACAGAATAGAAAGATCTCATGGGATTCCTCACTGCGTAATTCCAGGTAAATTCAGACTTAAATCTCATACAGGAAAAGATAAACTCTTTGTTATGGGAAACGGGAGCAAGGACCACAGGGTGGATAACCGGGAACAGTTTTGCCTGTCCTGAATTTCTGGTGTGGCTGACTCTGAAGCTGAAGTCCCATGATCACCAGCAGTGACAGCTCTCCATGTGGAGAGAAGCTCAATACTTAGGTGTTCTTAGCTTGCTTCATGAAAGTCAAGACAAAAAATGTGTGCTGGGATTTGTGGCTGCCCAGAACAATGGTATCCATGTTTTGTATTTTTCCAAGGCCTGAGAAGACAAATGGAGTACACCTAATTCTATCCATCCTGCAGAAGATGGAGCCATTTTGGAAAAGTATGGATATTCTGGTTATTTTCTCCTGGAACTTATAAGAATTATAAGTTATTATATATTAAAAATTGTAAGTTATACATAATTATTTATATAATGGTAACTTTATAGATTTTTGCTTTATTATGCCATCTCCAGAAGAGGCTGGACTAACTCTGGAGGTACTTGCAAGTTTATTCTCTCTGGTTAGACCTAAACTGGATACACAGGAATCCTTTCTGACTCTGAGTAAATATACCTGTTTTAACTCCATCTAAAACTTATGTCAAGATTTAAGAGGCAGTAGCATAATCCCTTTATTTTCCCCAACTGTGCATGAAGCTCTGCTGCAGAAGTTAGAAAGATGATACAAACTTTACACATCTACAAAGAGTCCATTCTTCCTTCTTTTTAAAGTTGTTCAGTTCTCATCTGCAGTGTGTTTGACCTTCTACATAGGATCAGGTAAACATCAAGAGAAACACTACACAGTTTGTTCATCCTGGATGGCACATTTCTTAAGAAGTGATATTCAGAAAGACTGCTGAAGACATGTTGGCCTGATGAATACATGGCACCTGGTATTCCTGTTTCTATCAGAAATAAACTTGTCTGCCTAGATATAAAATATCTTTCTTTAGTGCTCTTTCTTTAGTACTTACTTTAGCCTGGTAAGCTGAGGAGAATATCCTGGAATACGTTTTGCATTTTAGGGCAGTTCATAAAAAGGAAATGGACTTACATTTCACTGCAAGCTATTTGGCTGTCTGACACTTGAAGAAGACCAGTTAAGCAAACAAAAAAAGGTGATAAAAAACTGAGTTCAGAGATGGTTATGTTCAAAGTGAAAGGAGGGAAAGAGCAATACATTAGTTACTAAGGCAACTGTTTGTTTAAATGCTAAATCATTTCCTCATTGCAGGGAGCAGCTTCTGTTTCAAATTAATCCCCTAAGCTGTTGCTGCACCACTCATTCTTACCATGTTTCATGATAAGCACAACCTCTTGCCAACATCTATTTTCCAGCTCCCATCTAACTGTTGAATCATGTTGCTCAGTGAGAAGTCAAGGTGCAGGTCTGAGGCAGAGATTATGAGATTTGTAGCCTTGGTTCCAATCCACCAGCAGCTGCACCCCATGAGCCTCTGCCTTGAACAAGAATGACTGTCTCTGACTTACTGGAAAGCAACCTGAAAGTACAGTTGCCATGCAGAGGAAAAAACGAATAAGGTTGGTCAGGGTTCATTCCCCTGGTTATTTTTGAAGCATAGATGGTGACAATGAGAAAAAGTAGATCTTCATAGACCAGACACTGGACCACTTTCTGAAGAAAATATAATAGAAAATGTCATAGGTTACCATATTAATCCTTCGCCTAATCCACTCAGCAAGCTCATTAATATATATTTTTAATTTTATTTATACTCTTTCCTCACCCATTTTATCATTTAAGGGTTTAATTCAACTATCTATTTTGTAAGTAGTTCAGATACACTCCATTTCCTGTCTTCAAATTTGGAACCTTTGCTTTTTTAGACTGACTGTGCAATGCATGATTGAAAATTTTTATTAGATGCAGCTGTGAGTTGGGTTTTTTGTTTGTTTTGTTTTGTTGGTTTTTTTTTTTTTTACTTTAAGGTATTGTAACCATATTTCTGAAAATAGAGTTTTAATTTTGAGGGAAGAAAGAGGTTTATATAATTTGTCATTCAAAATATTGGTATTTCTTGAAATTTTAAGAAAGGCTGATGTTCTTATTTATTGATCAGCATATGTTTCTCAGTATCAAATATCACGATTTCATAAATAGTAATGATCTGAACGTGATGGGTTTATTTATGAAAATATTCATGACTTCTCTGCAGTTTTAAAATTCAATCAGTTTTAGTGTTTATTAAGGAAGGAATTTAGATGAAGAGAGAAATCACCCATATGTAAGAGCATAGTGAGAACATATGTCAGAACTAGTGCTGAAACTGCATTTGAGAGGTCAGAAAGAGCAGGAGTAAAACGATAACTGCCAAAAGTCAAGCTGAGACAGGAAATTTAAGCAATTTGTGAAATATTTTTCAACGATGCAAATAAAAAGAACAAGAAAAAAAAATGGAAGCAGTGTGAAATGAGGATGGGGATAGAATTAAAGAGGATACAATTTCTCATATTAAATATTTTTTTCATTTTCTTTGAAGTTGAATTTGGGGGGAAGAGAATGAATGATAGAGAAGATGGCTAATGGAAAGAAGGGAATGGAAATGTCCACAACTAAGATATGAAAAACATATTTTGTGGTCTCAGTTCACTCCAGATCACAAGGACTTTTCACCTTAGAAGGCACTGGCATATGAAAAATGCATGTCCAGTACAAGGATCTTCTACCATGGAATGAAGTCATAGTGGGTTTCTATGAACAGAGAACAGCAAAAGTATTGTCAATATTTAGGCATTGAAAGAAAAGGAAAAAGCAATACAAAAAGTTGCAGACCTAATTAAGTGCGTTTGTATATACTGACTTCATACTCATTTTGAAGGGAAGAATAATAGAGTATATACAGATAAGCAAAACAGGATGAAATGCAACCTAAGTATATTAAAGGACAAACACAGCATAATAACATATGTTTATGGTTTTTTTCCAGTGATATGCCTGTATTGTTGGCAAAGGAAATTCAGCAAGTATTGCTGAATTATATTGCTGAATTACAGAGCATTTGACAGATTACAGAACATGAAACTAAGTATTCAGGTGAGGAAGATGTGGATTTTTGTAAGAACTTTGCTAAAGTATCTGTTCTAGAGGGGAGGTGACACAGTTTATTAAGGGAAGCATTTAAGCTGGAAGGATGTTATTAGCAGTGTTTCTTTAAAGGTAGGTTTCTAAACCAATGCTGCTTACTATTTTCATCAATAAACCTGGCACAAAATGAGGATGGAGAAAATAGACTGTAGTGATGACACAGCCCAAGGAGGGGCCATCAATGAAATGTGGGACTGGAGTGTTGGAATTGGACGACCTTAAGGACAAGAAAAGAAAGAGGATGAAGATGAATACTCAGCCCAGGGTAGTGTGTAAGGTTAGACATAGATTCAGAGCAAAACCTTCAGCTGTCAACAGGATTGCCATCAGCTGAGCTCAAACCAGCATGATGAGGGAGAAACAGACCTCCTGGATCACAGGATGATTATGTAGCACAAGCATGAGGGAGCAGAAAAAGGGGTGAAAGCAGCGGCAATTTCAAGATACTGTCAGCAGAGAGGAAAAAGTTATTCAGTTGTGTGAGACTCAGCTGAGGCCTCGACTAGAATATTGTGTGCAGTGCTCTGCACTGGCTGGATAAGATTAAATAAACCTTGACTGAGTGGGAGCTACCTGAATAATGTGGAGAATGGAAATCTATAAGTATTGACTTGGCTAATCTAATGAAGGATGAGAGGAGATTGATTACCCTAAGTAAATACAGTACTACATGAGAGGGGGAGAAGAAGCATGTATAAATCATGTGTAATTGCATTAAGGTTAAAAGTGAAGAGGAGTTATCTAACCATCAGAGTAGCAAGTCCTTAAACAGTCTTTCAATAGGAATGGGAGATATAAGTATCCACCTGGTCTCAAGATAGGTCTCAGGTGGCTTGTGGAAAGATTTTATGTTGTCATGCTACTACAGAGGGGGACTGGAGTCTAAAACCCAGGACAGTGCACTTCAATATCCATCTGCCTCCACGTCAGTCCACAACCCTGATGCAACCTACCAATTGAACCCTCTGCACCAAGATGGATGATTCTGATTGTGCAGGGAGGACCTGGTGGGCTCTAGGTTTGTCCTGCATCAACCACAGTTCCTGTAAGGAATTATGTTTCTTGGCAGAGACAGCATTCTGCAGAATGAGTATTTATGCATAAGCATTTGATTTTTTGAAAGTCATTTTTGACTGCATTTTTGTCCACAATTGCCGTCTATTTCCCCTCTTCTTTCATTTTTACCTGTTTGACCATGTACATTGGTTCATTTTCTTCCCAGTTCCCACAAATGGTTTCTTTTCTCTACAGTTTCCAACTACCTTTACAATATTGCAAGTGAATAATAGTAAAGACAGTCCATTGCTTCTAAGCAAAATAGTCATCTCTAAAGGAACTAGCATGCTTTCTTTTAAAATAAGTAAAAGTCTGTGCTATACTTTTAGACCCAGATTATATCAGCAGCTTAAAAAAGATGATCCCAGTGTAATGTGTTATTTTTCCCAAGGAAGAAGCATCCACGCTTAACAAGACATTGAGGAGAAGCAGTTCAGAGGCACATCACAGCCTTGGTTGTCTGAGTCCTTGTCAAGACACCTTTGTCCAGCTCTTTTTTTCTGCCAACATCTCTCCAAAGAACAAAAAGATTTGAAGTGAAAATCATGAAATAGGAAGGTTGTGGCTTTACTGCAGGGCTACCAGCTGAAGGCTTGTGCAGATGAAAGCAAATGAGTCCCTCAAAGACATTTAAGAGATGCCTTGGAGGTGAAACAAAACATTCACAATAAAATGGTGTGTTACGTACTGTGCTGAATTTTATGAGCTCTGTGTTGAGTACCACCCAAAACCAGATCCAAATGAGGGAACTCAGTGAGGAAATGTTCTCTTGAATCACAATCCTGGCTTGACTGAAATATCTGGTTTTATTGATGAGATTTCAGTTTGTGAAGCTTTCAGCCACATACTTGCATTTTCACTTCACTCAAAGAAAGTGGATTGGGTTTGGATCAAAAGATGAAAATCTGTGTCTCATTTGTGTGAACTGTGTGTGTGAAATGTAGGTACATTTGTGGCAACTCACATGAAAATTTACAGTGTGCCCCAAAGGACTCTCAGTTTCCTTTCCTGTTAGCATTCTGCAGTATTTCATGTCAACTAATCTTCTCAGTGGCATCCAGCCCTAGGAGCTTGGATAGCCCTAGATTTTAAGTGGATTCCTGTTTTGTTGTTGTTGTTGTTGTTGTTAAGTGTTTGTGAATATATTATTAAAATACCTTGTAGGAAACTCCAGTTAACTGATGTTGACTTAAATGTAGCTACACACAAATAATTTGCTACCCTAAGTAAAAGCCTTGGAGGTTGATTTTCATCAGTCTCTTGTTGACTTCATTTGAAAATATGTATCATGACTTCTGCAGAAGAATTGCATGGACAGCACTACATGCCTGGATGCTGGAGAAATATAGGTTGTAAAATGCATTGATTTTGCTCCTCCTGAGAACTTATCCTTAGGACTGATAGATGCAGTGAGAATCATTGTTGTCACTGAATGTTGTCCACTGAATATTGCCCACTATTTCCAGTGGAAACAATAACAATGACACTGCCTGACCAAGCCAGCACCTGCCTGATTCCGAACTCCTCCTGAAGGCAGGTTAACCCTGCATCATGCCATTCAATGTCACCAGAACAGGCCATTTGTGAGCTAAGAAAAGTTTCATTTTATTGTGTGCATAAACTTCCATCAAGAGTCTGCTGCAAAACAGCTTGTGTTTGGGGTCGGAATATTTATGGAGCATCTTGCAAACCATTTTCAAATTCTGCCGTTTAACACCTTCTTCATGCCATATGTTCTACTGTATCTTTCTCGTTCTTCTAACAGAAGAAGTTAAATCTTGGTGTACTAAAACTCACAGTTCTGGGGAAGGTGTCTGGGGGGTAAATGATGTTTTTTTTCTTTTGTTTTAATTTACAGTTGGCGAACTAACATATTTGATGCTCCTCTTACCCCCTCCCCCAAAATGAAATGTAGTTTACACTTCAAAACTCTGCACACATTTGGATAAAGTGTATCTATTTATGTCTAGCCTATTGCATTTCACGAGGCAGAAGGGAAGGTGTGGCTAGTGCATCTTACTGTGTACTCCCAAGTAAGCCTCATCCTTTGCTAGCATGAATACTGATGGAGTTGTGGGCCCCTGGCAGGACAGTGACTTAAATGCCTTATAAGCCCTGGTTTTTCCTCTCCTGAAAGCTGTCTTGAAGTGGAGCAGCTTTAGAGGAATCAGAGCTTGTAGGATTGTTGTCAAAAAAGTCATTACTTATCTCTCCTTTAGTGAGAGGTTAGCTGCCTTGAAATACTTTGAATTTTTCATAATATTGGTCTTGTACTTGGTTAAAAAAAGCTCAGCTTTTCACATCTCTACACCTCTGTTTGCATCACATAGTGTTAATAAACAAGACCTAGTTAAGGGATTGAAAGTAGGAAGTGAAGAAGTCAGCAATTTTTTCAAACTATTAAAATTCAAGTTTGTCAAATGTTGTGATTTAGGTTATTTCACGTAATTTTTTGGAACATATTTATGAGCCTATACACTTGAAGCTAGTCTAGTAAGTAATTTTGGCCCATATTGTTCCTACATAGTTAAAATTTTGTAACATCACATTGGAAAGTAAATGACCAAACCTAAAAAGACACCATGCAGTTTTTCTGTTTCTAAAAAAATGGACTTTAATGAATTACTGAGGCCCAAATCAGTGTAGCTCCTCTGCTACACTGGGCAAAAATTTTGACCTGTGGCTGCCAAATGTTTGTTTGGTGGTTACATTACCAGTTATTTTGTTGTAGGGGCTCAGGGTTTTCAGTGCTCCTGAATTTCTAACTTCTCGTGTAGGAAATTTTGCCAATGTTTCCATCAGGTACGTCTCCAGCCACTCTGAAGTGATAGTTTTATTCTGAATGATTGATAGGAGACGTCTTAGCTCCATATCCAAAGCATAACACTGTAAATCACTGGTTTTCATTTGTAAGGAATAAAATTATATTCATTTTTTCCCACCATTTATCATTCTGAGGCTATGCTTGATCTGTGTTCTTGGCTAAGCTCTGAGAAACAGGGCATGTATCTTATGAAGATTGTGCATGGCATCCTTTTACACTTGTATATATGTCAGCAGAGGAAACAGGCTTATATTTTCTTCAATTCTTTCTGCATGTTAATGTGCTCCAGCATATGACTGCATAAACCTGTTGCTCAGAAGGTTACCAAGTTGAAATTTTTTGCTTTTACAAATAAAGTACAAACCTCATCATGCCCGCATCTGTGACTTCTTCTCTCCTCGGGGATATGAAAAAGTCTGTTTTTCTGAAACTTTTTATTCTGCAAGCTAAAGAATGGAATAGCAAATGTATTTCTCTTCATTACTTTTTTCCTGTGGGAGATACTTTCCCTGTATTTCCAAAGGTCTTGGTCTAAACCAACTCCCCAGAGATACCTTAGAAGCCAAAACAGGTTGTTAGATATGTTCCTGTGGTTATAGATTTTCTCAAAACCGTTCATTTCATATGTTTTTATTCATTTGAAGTTTTCCCCATGTGATAGAGACTGTGAGCACCATTTCTGTTGAGAGATTACTCTCTCAACTGAGTCAATGCTAAGTTTGAAGGAAAGAATATTAACCCCTTTTCTTTTGACACAAGTGAAGGGGTACAAAACATCCCAGAGGAGCAGGTTTCATAACTCTGATAAATTCCAGGGGCTTACAGACTGCAGATTTGAAGTTGCCATAGACTGAAATACCATTTTTCTTAGAGTAAACCATCCTACCTCAAGAATGCTCTAGCAGTTTTAGTTTTTTAGTGTGGATGCAGTACAGAAAAGCTGGGAAAATTCCAGACTGGAAATGAAGAAGCTATCTTAAGCCCCTGTATGAAAAAGGCTCTTTTTTTTAATCAAGATACCACAAAGTTGAATCTGCAGCTTCCCAGAAATTTATTCCCAGTACTTGAATAATTTTCCACAATATACAGTCAAAAGCAACACACAGATAGTCCCTGTTGTCCTAAAATCTGTTAAGAGTGTGAACAGTTAAACTTGAGTTTCCTGTACCTGGAAATAAATGGGTTTAAGAATGGCAAAGGGCTTTGTGTTTGCTTTTTGCTCCATTGCTGCCTCTGGGGATTATTGATGACCTTGAGCTTGCATCCAGAAATAGGAAACACTTCATACAGGGAAATACATAAAGCATTAGAAAAAAATTATTTTTGCCCAGTGAAATGAAAGATGCAACCCTTGTAGCAAATGCATCATGAACATCATTAAAATAGTGCAAATTCTTGCCACACTCCACATGCACACGTCTATCAGCTCATAGGCCAATAACTACAAAGTGATTTGTCATGGTGTAGATCAACAGATTACATCAACAATGTAGATCCATCCCCCTCTATTTAATCTTTTGTATTAGACCAGAATATGCATGGTTTTAAAAACAGAAATCAGGCCATGAATTTTTCTTCACAGATTACTGGCATGAATGAATGGGAAAGGGACAGTCAGACAAAACTAAAAGACTGCATGGAAGCAAAGCCTTGAAGAAGTCTACCTTTTGCATAAGAGGGTTGTAGATACAATTTTTTATTAACTTTTATTTTTCAGTGTACTTATTTCTGAAAGAAACCATAACACAAATGGATGAAAGGAAACAAATAAATGAACAAAAACATTTCACAGTGACAGAAGAAGGAAAGTCAAGGAAGGATAGGAAAGTACAGACATGTCATAAACAGATCGTGTATAAAGGTCAACAAGCTACCTAAATGACACCACCATTCTTTTTTTCAAGTATAGAGCTGATGTATTCAAGTTCACAAAAAGCAGGTCAGAAGAATGTCTCATTTATTTACTGTAACTGCATTCTGTTTTGCACTATGAGAGCACTGAGCACAGCACTGGGCACCAGCTACTGCTCTGCATTCTCAGTTGGTTCCTGTGTTCATTTGTTTTCTCACCCCTCAAGCCGCTTAATTGGGAGCAGTATCAAGCTTAGGTTGCTTATGTTTACACAACTGAACCCTGTGTGTCTTTGTGTTTATAAGGCTGAACTTGGTCTGGACTGACTGTTTTGTTTTCTAAGTGAAATATGTGAGAAGGATAAAGCATAATTTCACAGCCTTTGTAACTGTTTTAAATGAATAGTTTGCTTTGCTGTTGAATTCCTCCTGTTCTTCAGGGGCCCTTCCTGAGGCTGTTTTCCACAACTGCCTTCGTACTGTGGCACTGGTGTATAAAATGCCCTCTGTTTGGTCAGAAACCAGGGAAGTGTCTGCTTCTTAAGGAGAAAAATAAATTTCTTTTAATCTTCACTATCTTTGAGTGTTTGCAATCCATGTCCTTGGTCTAACATTGGCGGCTATTCTGCAGTTTATATCCCTGGAGGCAGGAGATGCCCTGAGGAAGGACTGCATGTGGTTATGGTCCCAATTGCTATGAATTATGGAGGCAGGCAAACCCTGCAGTGCTGTGTGTTGTTCTTGGAAAAAAAAAAGGGAGGGGGGAGGGGTGTGAGGGAGACCATGGTTTGAATTGAAATGAACCTTTAAGGGCCCTCTAGTCAATCCCCCTGCAACAAGCAGGAACATCTTCAACTAGACCAGGATGCTCAGAGCTTGGTACAAAATGTCTCCAAGGATCAAGGATGAGACATCTATCACCTTTCTGGGAAACCTGTTCCAGTGTTTTACCACCTTCATTGTAGAAAAACTTCTTGTCTCTAATCTAAATTGACCCTCCTTCAGATTAAAGCCATTGCCCCTTAACCTGGTGTACTGCCCAGTAAGCTGCAAGCTGGGTAGGGCAGGGCTTTGGCATTGGGGACAGGCCACCATGGGGTGCCATAGCCCAGCATGTCACAAGGCCAGCAGCACATTTCTGGGGCTGCTGTGGTTGTCTTCAGGGGCTGAAGTCCAGTGGCCCAGTCTATCTGAGCTTCCTGTGCCAGCAGAATAATATTCCTTTCTCTTGGTAGATGCCAGAAGAATATATTCATGCTTTTGAGGGAGGGGTCACATGCTGTCGCTGCATGGGATGTGATTATTCTAGCTATTAATTACAGTTATTAGTTTGGACATTTTTCAGTGTGCTGAGGGAGATTGCCTTTCCATGGAGCAAGAAATATTATCAGCACACTTTAAAATTCAGTCAGTGTATTTTATTCCTTTCCTGAGTGTCATCAGGGTTTCATGAGAAATAAAAAAAAGAATGTGAAAGGGGCTGAATTTTTACAGAGCTTTGGAAAGGAACTTTTTAAGCAGCCTCCAACAAACAGGAAGTAGATAACATTTGACCTTTCCAGTCATGTAGTTTCAGAGAACGTGAGGAGAGGATGAGAGAAGACAGGAAGGAGGGGACCTGGAGGGAAACCTAGAGCAAACACAGAAGGAGCACGCATGGTATGTATCTTTCTTGCCCTTCATTACTTACTATTTATTTTTGAGAGGCAGAAGGTAAAGCTGGGACTAATGAGGAATTTTCAGGCTCAGCTAAGGCCTATAAACTAGCTGCTGAGACAACAAGCTTTGCAGGTGTCTCTAGGGTTATTTTACATGCAAACTCACATTGGCAGAGATGGTGGACAAGTGCTTAAAATGTAGTGCTCAAATCTAAGCATAGACAAAGTTCCACAAGCATCAGGAACACATATCCTTAACTGCTCAGTGCTGTGATTCTACAGGTGGCTGTGAAGCACAGCAAGGCAGTTTTACCTTATGTCAGTCTGTGAGTTGATGCAGTTCTGTCTGATCTGAAGATTTGTCTCACTGAAAGCAAATATGTCCATAAAGCAACTATCAAACATGTGTCACAAAAAAATGTCATCTCTAGCTGCTGGAGATAATGCTTATAGTCATGCTGTAGTCATTTAACCCCAATCTTCAAAAAGGTCATCATATGGATGCAGTAAAAATGACCTCTGTGTATTCTTAGAGAATAGTTTTGCAATTTTTCTTGTACCCAATACAGTTAATTTTCCATGAAGTCAGAAGAAATATAACTCAAAAGTTGGAAATAGTGGCAGGGTAAGAAAACTCTGGGAGAACTCTGTTTTTAATGTCAGGTGCCAGTGGGATTCATTCAATGTTCATATCTAAATTTACACACTTTAGAAAATTAATGTTAGTGTAAGATCTGCTGAGTTAAATGCTTGTTGCATTGTACCTGTTTGGAGCATGTGGCTGTTTGATGAATAGAACAACTTAGTTCTCAAGATCATTAACAAAAGAACTTCAAAGATTATTCTTCCAGTATGCTTCTTTTTAGGACTCTCCCACATGGTTATGGATGGGTCTGTTCCCCACTGCTCCCATGTAACATTTTTGTTACTTCCACTTTTTGTAGTGACACACCTGTTTGTAAGGGAAGAAACACTCCCTTGTCTCAGAGATTAGCCATACCTGGGAGGATAGTAGTTTAGTGATTTATTAAATGGAGATGAATCTGTTTTTATGAAGTTGCAATACTATGTGGTTTTGAAGGTAAACAAAGCATTTGCAGCACTTAAATTGAGTATTCTATTTGCCCAAGCTTCTTGGTTTTATCTAAGTGTGAAAATGCCATAACAACATGAATGAGCTATTTGGTCACAAATCTGTCAAAAACTGGAAGAGGTGCTGTCCCAAGACAGGAATTGTGACTTCATAGCAGCTAAAAAAGCCTCTTCAGTTTCCCCTTGCCATCTGAATTTCTGTCACTGTCTGTTTTGAGATCAATTTTTGTTTTTTTCTGTTAAGGAAGATTTACTCCCAGAGGTCAGAAAGCAAGCTCTGCTTGTGAGCTGCCTGGACACTAAAGTCAGGGTATATCATCTGCATTTTCTCTCCCTGATTGCAGCAATACAAATGTTCTTTCAGTGCAACAGAACCTTTTCATGACTAAAATCAGCACAGTGGAAGGTACTATAAAGTCATTTTCTGTCACATATTCTACTCAGGAGCTGAGTAATTTACCCAAAAAGACCCACTAATAGCAGTATGCAGTGATTTCCAAGAGCAAAAATGTTCAGGTAATTCTCCAGTGCGATATCAAATGCCATTATTTTCCCTTAATGTTACTGGCAGACTGGGAGGGAGAATAAGAGGATACTTAATTAAGAACAAATAGATGTTCTGATCTCCACCTCTGCCCACCATTCCACTCCTACCTCCTTTAATATGACTCAGCTGAGATAAAAATACAAGCAGCTACAAAGCAAAGAGCAGCTGCCCCTTGTCTTTTGCTCTAACAGCCTGACTGTACTCCTTGGCACTTGCTAATGTTTCTTACATTTACAGTAGAAGAATAATAGCTTTCCTTAATTATCTCTAAACGATGATCTGAGATAATCCCCTGGGCACAAACTGGACACCCTGTGTCCCATCACGCTGTCTCAAAAGGAGACAAGATAAATGACTGACAGAAAGTCATCTGTCCTCTCCCTGCATCTTCTGATCACCTCACTTCTTCTGTCAGTGGTTCTGTTGTTAAGAGTCAAATGACGAATGGTTGGAGGGATTTTTAGCCAAAGTGGTAATAATGTTCCATCCCTTTGCATGGCAGGGGCCCACTTAAATGACAATAAAACATCACCGACAAGGAAAAGCATGTCCCTTTAATGATCCAAGTCCCTAAATGAAAATGGCAGACAACCTTGTTCATAACTCTCACTAAGTATTCAATCTCTTCTCCTTCAAACATCACTCAAATGATGTTTGGCCCTACTGAGGATGCCTTTTCCACAATAAGGTTTCTGTGAGGGGCTTTCTATTGAGAGAAAATAGAGCAGTCAATACTGCTAATGGTGCTGCAGAGAGACATTGGGGTGTTTTATCTAGAAGATGCTACTGAAAATGGTATAGCTACTGACACCTATTGTGACAAATGGAATTTAATATTGGCTCAAGATGAAAAGTTATAACAGAGTGAAAAGAAATTGCCTGAACACAGGCTGATGGTACAATATCATTTATGATACCCTGACATTTTTGACTGGAGGTGATTGATTAACTGGTATATGTATGTCTGCAAATTTATGTGCATAATGCAACACAGCCAAAAAACATTGCTATGACTTGTGCATTTTTCTAGCTGTCCTGCTTCTGTTGAAAGTTTTTCCTTTCAGTTTGGTCCAACAAAGGCCCAAAAGTTGTAATTTAGAGAATGTTTTACAGGAAACTCGACCAAAAGCTGCGTGAAGTTATTGAGTATTTTGACTGGAGGTGGAACAGTTATGCAGATTTTAATGGTAGATGTCCTCCTGCACCACTTGGAATCATTGGCAAAATTCACTCCATTTTTAATGATACAGGTTCAAACCTCAGGGCAGTGAGCATTGTAGGGAAAATATTCTCTTGGCTGTTGGCATCTGATGCAGCTGTAGCCACTGGGAAAAGCATCCAGTCACTGAGCATCCGGAGATGTGACTAAACAATATAATTAAGGGAAACATATCTAGAACCAGAGCTTGAGTTGAATATATATCGAGTACAATAACAAGAGATAAGTGAATATTTTTACCAAGTTATTTACTAGATAAATAAATCTAGCATTTTCTTAATTTTGAGGAATATTGAGAAACAGATCCATTTTCTCAAATTTACTTGATAAATCACATTTCCTAACCATGCATTTCAAAGGTATTTTTTAAAGCTTTAAGTGGTTTGTTATCCTGTCCTTGAGTTATCTGATTTAGACTATGATTTCTTTATGTAAACCCTAGAAATATTTAGCTTTTATAGCATTTTTCTATTTTAAAAGATTGCATGATTTTTTTATAGTCTAGGAGAGCTTGAAAAGCATCTGCTACTTTGTAACCTTCGGGCAAAAAGAACATCCCCATTTAAATAAGGGAGGAAAATAAAAATGATAAAGATACCAGAGAAAATGTTTTGTGTTTCTCTTGTCTCTGGGCCACAAGCCAATTTGGAAACATTTACACAGCAGCAACTATAAAAAACAATCCTAGTGCACAATAGGAACAATATAGGCTGATTCCTACTATTGCCCTTTCCTTTAAGGTGTTTGGCATTTGCTCTGTATCAGTAGATGACTAAGTGAAGAATTAACCTGAAGGATTGGATAACCCCCATTGATAACCCCCATGGAGAAGAGATAACCCCTGTAATTGAACACACGTAAAGCACACACCAAACACCACACATGGTTTGAGTAAAACTGGTTTGAGGTGCAGAGTCAGACACTGCTGACCTTGGAGTACACAGAATCTCTTTTCTGTGGTACATTCGTGAAATAGTGCCCTGTCAATTTCTCTCTCTTTGCCCCTTCTTCCTATTTTTTCTCTCCTAATTCTTTCTATTCAGGAAGGAGCCCCCCATTTGCTCTCGCTCTCCCTTCAATCAATAGTTTTCTTTTCATCTCAGCAGCTACTGTTTGTAATCTGCAATACCTGGAACATTCACACACCAAAGTGGAAGCAGTCCCACGAGCACGGGAAGTTCTGACTCAAGCCCTCTCTCAAAGGGGCAGATGTGAAATCTCCCCTGCCTCATCCCCACATTTACAAAAGTTGATCAGATGCCCAAATACTTACATTTAGAGGACTTCCACCTTCCACAGCAGGCGAGTAATAATCTAAATACAACCCTGGCTGAGCTGTTTTGCAGTGTGTAGTGCTATTAAATCCCTGTCTGCCAGAAGAGGCCTGTAAGCTACTGAATGTTGAGCCTTGCAGGCAATCTCCACTGCTTCTCTTTCTGTAAACATCAAAGCTACTTGAGCTAATTAATTACAGGCTGAGGGATTTTAGTGATTCAAGATATATGTACCCAGCACAAAGAGTCTCCCAGTGAGGAAATGAAACTTTTGACTCCATATTCGAGTTAGCTATTTGAAGAAAAA
The DNA here is from genome assembly GCA_013400955.1 of Drymodes brunneopygia. Taxonomy (NCBI): domain Eukaryota; kingdom Metazoa; phylum Chordata; class Aves; order Passeriformes; family Petroicidae; genus Drymodes; species Drymodes brunneopygia. Next base: position 156,333 of record VZTZ01024402.1, on the reverse strand, counting down.
CGTCATCACATTCAGGATGACAGCATCTCTTCGATGTTACTGGAAAAATTTTAAATTTTTCCTTGAGATATTATTTAGCATCTTCTGACCAGAAGTCTTCACACCCAGTATGCCTCTGACCAGACCTGTTATCAGATAGTCCAGCTCATGCCACCTCTGCTGTCTTGAAAACTAGTAGGTGTGGGGCCCTTTTTGGCACAGTGAGGAGCAAGGACTGAAGGTGGCAAGTTCCTTCAACACCCATCAACTTTGCAGCTGCAGAGGACAGGATGCAGCATTTAGTGTCACCATATGGAATGCAGACTGAGAGAAATCAAAAGAAACCATATTCCTCGAGGGAAATGTAGCAAAACATACTTTTCAAAATTCGGAGGTGAGGAAATATCCAGAAGTGTGAAAAATTTGTATTCATCCCCTGGGTTACACTAATACACTAAAAAATTCCTCTATGGCCTTGAGTTAAATTTGCATTCTCAGTGATGATTTTATCCACTTGTAAATTTAGCCTAAATAGTATGGTTATGAGTTTTGTCCCTCACATTTCCAACCCTAAACAAGCCTAACATGAGCAAAAAAAGGAAATTATCTCAGGTGAAAACCAAACAGTACTAACCAAACCAAACCAAACAAAAAACCCCAAACCGAAAAACCAAACCAACCTGAACAATTCTCCTCAAGGAGAAATTTCTTTAATGCTCCTCTCTCTAAGATGATCCCAGAATTCAGTATCATGTCACACAATGGACAGCAAGTGTATGGGGCAATCTTGTGTTTTGAAAAAGGGCCATGGAGAGGAAATTCTTGAGACTAGACTGTCATCAAACAGGAAGCAGGATGCAAATACCATAGCAAAAATAATATATGGGAGAACTTCAGAGTCTGGGATAACAGTTCTAGTCCCTGTTAAAAGGCTTCTTGTTACAAACTATTGAAAGGTTTTAATGAGTGGATCAATACAGAATTCTCTATTGCCTTTCACTGTATTGATATCCAGTCATGCTTGGAGCCTCCAAATAAGATTGAGACCTGCTGTGCTGGACAGTGTGTATAATCAGCAAGATGAGTGGTCCTATCTCTACCTTTATACATAAGAGAAACAGAGTTAATATGGTTTTGCAGGCAGTTATCTGAAACACAGACGATATAAGTCACTTAAGCAGAACAGGAAAGAGCTGAGATCCAAATCTGTGTCTCAAGAGCTCTACTCCCTGCATCACCCATGAGTCTGTTTGCCTCTTCAGCATCTCATTGTACAACAGATGGAGGCAGCTGATATCAGTAATTTTTTAGCATCATATAAATACAGATTGCATTGCTGAGAACTGAGCTGAAGGGGAATGGGAACAGACCCTGATGTTCGATAATGTACTGTCCAGTTATCATGCCAAAGAAACTAAACTGCATTGCTGCTTTAAGTTTGATTTGCAAAATTAAATCACAAATGTCACTGCATATGAATGATCACGGGCAGAAGAATGAGTCACATTACAACAGACAAGATCTATATGAAATCTGTGAATTTGCAAGCAGACACATCAGTTTCCTCTGAATTATTGGCACCAATCTCCAATACATCTACTCAAATGAAAAAGTATTATCAACTTTTGGTGCAGCACATGCAAATAAAATATGATGATTCAACAAATTCAAGTATCTAACCATCCTGGGTTTAAGATAAGTAAATATATTTTAGGCATTTCATGAGTGTATTAGCTTGGTATTGGAAATCAAGTATTTATGGAAGTTGCAATACTAGCTGACATCATAAAAATGTCAATTATTATACTATATCATTTGTAACTGAATGCTACATGATGGAGGTGCTGAGTTCAAAAATGCATCAAAATGTTATCATTCATAAATAGATATACTGCCTCAAAGTTCCAAGGAGCCAGTCAAGCACTGGTAAATACACAAAAAGAAACTAGAGGGTTACAACCTGAAGCTCAGTTAAAAACTTAGTTCACAGAACTATTTCAACTTTCAGCAGAACTCTGCTACATTTGTCTATCTTTAGCTCCTGATGTTGTACAGTCTAGAGCTGGGATAATATGTTACTTATGGCTCAGACATGCCAGCCCTGGAGGATTCTGTAAGCACAGAACGTTGCACAATGAATGGCAGGACATGACTTTTCCACTATATATTTAAATTTCAGTGCAGATTTGAACAAGTCTTCCATTAAATTTTGGTGGGTCATTTTCTAATTGGTTCAATACTCTGCCTGGTGACATGACATTGCATCTTTCCAGAATTTGTTAGCTTCAGGCATCTTAAAAAATTGTAACTTTTAATGTCCTTTTCTGATGTTTATTTGTATCTTTTCCCTTCAGACTAATAGGAAAGGGGTCAGCAATTTGTACAGTCTTTTATTCTTTCATATATATCTTCAGAGATTTTGAGTGGTCAGAAAAAAAAAAGCCAATGAAAATGTGTGTTGGGAAACCAGCCATTTTTCACCTGATTTCACCGAGAGGTTTGGCTGGAAACTGCAATGATGGCCTATTTTAAGGTAAACATATAATTTTATTTATCTCTGGCATTTTTTGCAAACCTGCAATTTTATTCATCTTTGGTAGTCTGAAAATGAACATTCCTTCACCTGCAGTTTCAGGAGAGATACTATTAGAATCAGCAAGAGCTGTGGAAATACTATTTGCTTGTACTCAGTTCTCAGAAATGAATCAGAAACAGAGAAGGTGCACGTTCCTAATGTGTTAGATGGAACTGAGTCACCTTCTTTTGAGAAGGGCTGCTGCATATGTGGTATGTGCTGAGAATTCTCATGCAGGAACTAAATTAATCCTTTAGCAGGAATGTACCCTTTCACAATTACCAAGCAGTTACAAATGAAGTAGCTCAGGGATTAAGGTATTATTCATTTCAGCTGCCTAAGAGTACAAAGAGAGAAACCTCATCTCTCAGATAAGCACTTCCATCCTATGATTGCCTAAAAGATCACAGATGCTAGAATGTGTGTCCAAAAACCTGTTCTGAGGAAAAAGCCTATATAATATATACCAGAAAAAAACCCATTATTTTTCCAGATAATTGTGTTAATGCCCTTAGTGCTTTGCCTGTTAGTGATGTGGTGGTAGGCATACAAAAAAGTCAGAAATAGAGATGGTAAGAGTGAACTTAAAAATTCAGTGTTGCTTCTCCTTTTGTGTGGTTGATAATGTGGTATTTTAGTTGTTAAATCAAATTCTGCCTTAATTATAAGGCTGTCAATCCACAATAATTCTCCTGAGGAAGAGTAACAGATTTCATGTTCAGAAATGATCTTTATTATTATCTAACATGACTTCTTACAAAATACTGACTCTTTTTCAATATTTCTTTTACAAAGCCCATGGTTTTGTACTGGAGATGCAGTGAATCATCAGGAAGGCCTTCAGATTCAGTTTAAAGATTCCACATCAAGGAGAAATGGCCACATTCCTATGTAAGTTACTGTGGTACTTAAATATCCTCTATCTTAGATGTAGCCATGCAATTTGAGATGAAAAAATAGCAAATGCCATTTGGAATGGGCTAAGAAACAGGGAAGAGCTTAACTCTTCCAGGTACACAGGCTGGATCAGCAGCCTGTATTTTGTGTTTTTTGTGCAGGTGCATCCTGAGAGACAATGTGTAAAACCTGTTTTATAGGCTCATGATTCTAGTGTTTCATGGCTACGTTAAAACTTCAGCTTTTATTTCAAAAATTGTTATTTGTATACCTACCAGCAGATTGGCAAACAGAAAGAGAGGATGGCTACAATGCTACTTTTTGGGTTTACTGGCAGCAAATGGAAACACTGAGATGGCATTTTGAGATTTCCTATTAATTTTAGCCTGTGGGCATTAGGTCTCCATCTTTCCCTTGTTGTGAAGCAAAACTCTTAAAATGCCACTTTTTGGTAAGTCTGCAGGTAAAGCAAGAGTAAAATATGACTTCAGTGGTAGTTATTATCCTCATTGTTCTTTCTCTAGGACCTCTGACACTGCTTCCCACCTTCTAACTTTTCCCATCTGAAGGGGAATTTGTTCCCAATCCTCTCCTATAGAGAAATTTATCTCCTGAGCAATCAATTGGCAAGGAAACATTTCCTGCTGCCCTTTGAAGTGTCCTACTGGGGAAAAGAATGGTCAGGCACCAAGTATTAAATATTGGTTAAAATAAAAAACTGTTGGTTGCAATTTCAAACCAAACATCGCTGGAAGTGAAGGGGTGGCAGTGCATAGAAATAGTGGTGTCATAAAGGGTAGAAAGTGACAGAAAGCAACCTCACTGTCCCCAGAGCCTGAGGGTGCCCTGGCATAAAGCCATCCAGTGTATCCAGTGTACAGCCCACCATCCTGCTGGCTTTCCTCAAGCCCTGGCTGGAGCAGTCCTAAGAATCCTTTCAACAGTACCAACATGAAGCCATTTCTGGTGAGGAACCTGCCCATCATTCTGTTCCAGGATCACTGGCTTTCTCTGTTTTGTCTGTTGTCCTACAGGATATTGCTTAAAATCTGCTGCTTCTACTGACAGAAAAATGTTACTTTTCTTTCTTTATTTTTTTTTATCCATAGAATGCCAATAGAAATTAGACCACAGTCAAGATGGTATAATACATCACTGCTGATGTTTCAAGCTGGTGTTGCTTTCCAACCAAGCGTTATAGACATAGTTCAAGTCTGCAAACAGTTTGTTAGGTTACAGGATAAAACACTGCTTTTCAATACTTGCATGCCTTAGGGTATATGATGAAAAGTGGTGCACTGGTAGAGGTCAGTGAACAAATGTATAAGAAATAGCAGCAAGGAAGTAGCTGCCTTTTTGGCAAAAACATGACTGCAGTTCAAACTCTCAGTACAAGAGTAGGGTCTCCACCTCTGTGGAGAACTAATGTCCTTCCCAAAGGGCACCAAATACTGTTCAGTCTTTAATCATCAGAAACTATTTCAGGTGAAAGGCCTTTAATGTGCCTTTCTCAAAGAGAGGTAAACTAAGGAACAAAAACACTTGCCCAGCTATTTTTCTGTGTTTCCTGCTACAAATTAAATTGCCGCATGCTCAGATCACAGGCATTGTTGAAGAATATCCAAGGAAATGCTGTAGGAAGGATGGATATACACTGTGTTACAGTATAATGTAATAGCACTTTTCTATATATACATATATATTCTCCATTTTAGCTTAAACAAACCAGAAAAGATTCCTTTAGAAAACTGGTAAGAGGGTTGAAAAGGCATGGAGAAATTCATTCTAGTCTCAGAATTCTTAAACAGGGTACTGAGTTTATCATCAAGACAGGAAATTAATAGTTTTGAGGCTGTGTCAGCCTTGTTTCACAATGTAGTTAGGACTGAGGACGTAGCTGTTCCTCAGTAGCACATATGTTCTCATTTAGCTGTCCTTCCAACAATGCAGCCGCTGCCCTTCTCCCAGTCCTGGATTAGCTTCGTGACTAATTGTGGTAAAGTTTAGGATGACGTGCAATGGGCTGCTCATCCCATAAGCCAAGGGGACACATCACCAACACTGAATGACGCCGATTTCCGAAGGAATTCGTATTTTGGATTTTCTCATCCCCTCCCACAAATCCTCTGCTGAGAAGGCAAGATCAGGTGTGCTTTAAGGCCTGGGGGGGTAGCCTTATGTCAGACACAACAACAGATGCAGTGCCCAGAAGTGTAGGAGTTGGGCTGATTTATGACTGTGCTAGGGGAGAGAGAGTTCCAAAAGGCCTCTTGCCATTTCCTCCTAACGCAATGGCTCTGCAGACAAGCCTTGCAGCAGGAGAGAGGTCAGCAGAACAGGATTACATAAGGCTGCTTGCTATGCAGAAAAACGCAGATGGCCTAAAAGTGTTTCATTTTTTAAAATGAAGTCACGTGCCCGAGAGCTGCAGTTTGAGGAAGAAGAGGAGTCTCTGAAGAGAAAGTACAGCAAAAGTTGTTTCATTCTTGTTTTAATTGAAAATAAGTCTGGAATCTCTCCAGGAAATAAGTTTTGAAGAAGAGTTGGCTCACTCACAGTCCAAGCAATTTAGAGTCACCTCCCATTACTTGTATTTTATCTTCAGGCACTTTGGAGGCATATTTGGATACTTGCACAGATAGTCATCTAGAAGAAACTAGTTCCAGGTTCAGATAGGATCATCTGGTTGGATTGAATTTCACATGGTGCAGCAAAACAGAGGGTCAATAATTCTCTGCTTCTCAGTAGAGATACACTCACCATTATTTGGCATAAAATGCACTGATGCTTCTTTATATCCTCAGTATTATTCTATCACACCTTAATCCAGAATTTTGTGTTTATTAGATGGCAACAAAAGGTCAACTCAGTACTGAAATTATTACTACTGCTGTAAAGATTTTAAAAAATGTATTTTAGGTCACATTGATCTTTTTAAATTTTTGTTGCATCTTTTCATTTTTTGATGTTTGTTACACTCTCACTCACCTTCTTTTCATCTCTTATGGTTAAAAAGAGACGTGATGTCCTGATTGATAACACCTTTATTCTCCTTTTACTTTAATTCATTATTGTATATAATATTCTTTTCCTTTAAAAATACATTATAAAAAAATCAGCAAAGGTAAAAGAAAAGTTACTATAGAACTCTAGTCATATCTGTCAAGGTGAAAATCAGTTTTAGACACAGATGTGTCTAAAGCAATTGCACAGATGTGTTGAAAGCAATAGCATTTCAACAAGTTAATTTATAAATTTAGGGAATTACTATGCTAGATATTATAGGTTTAAGCAAATTCAGTGTTCCTGATAAGTAGAATGACAGTACTGTAAATTTAATTCTCCTCTTTAGTGTGACCATAGCACCATTTACACAGCACTTCCCTTTCTTTTTGACAAAGATGTTTTCTTCCTTGCCTTGCCTTTCAGCAGACACAGCACACAGGGTACTTGTAATTTTCCTAGGCATCATCCCAAGCCTAAGGCAACGTGCAGGAACTCTCAGTCCTGACAGATTTTTTTGTAGCCTGCTTTGAAACATGTCAGAGGAGGGAGACTCCATCATTTGCTCGGGTGAACTATTCTCCTGTTTTCCTACCCACAAGTATTAGGAAGGTTTTCAGACAGCCTATCCTACATCTGCATTACTGCAATTTAGGTGGTTCTTCTTTGATTCACCAGGGACATGGAGAACAGCAGCATTATTTCTTCTTCTTTGAAGCAAGCTGAACAGAGGCCCGAAACTGAGAGAGTAGATAGCATAGCATGGCAACAATGTCGACAAGGAGAAAAATAGTGAATCATCTGTAGAAGACCTAAAGTTTCTGTGTATTAATGTGTACGTAAGATGAAAGGCATTTGGGAATAAGGTAGAGGATCAGGGTATTCTCTGCATGATCAGCATCATATCTGAATCCTGTCTGAGATGAAGCTCAGGAATTTTTGTGTAGAAAGATTGAGCCTGCAAAGGAAGGTACACAGACAGAAGTTTTCTTTTAGTTCTCTCTTCTCTACATCAAACCCACTCAGTTCATCAAATATTTCTTTGCAGATCTTGTCTTTTGGACCTTTCCTAGTTTGCTTGGAGTTTGGTTTTCTGTTCTCTGGATGACTCTCTTCAGGTGGGAAAAGATACTGAACAGACAATGGAGAGATTGTCATAGAATTAGCCAGGAAACTGGTTTCTGACCCCTAAATGGATGCTTCTTTTTAACTGTCTTCATTTGCCACGTGAAAATGCTGCAGCAGTAGCCCTAAAGTACATCTAGGCCAGGTCAGCCTCAGCATTTTCCATGGCTGCTACCAAAAGTGCCCATTAGGACAGCTCTGATGTGCTACACCTGCTCAGCAGGAACAGGCTCATCTCCAGTTCAATGAGGCACTCACACAGACATTCAGTAGCCTTTATGTATCCCCTTCCATTCAATGGAACCATACAAAGTTCATGCCTGAGGAAGCAAAAAAAAGGGTTCCTGAAGTAATTAAGAATAGCTTGTAGCCCCTTAGTCATCCACAAACTGGTTACTCTTATTAGTTTAAAGAGAGAAGTGTCTAATGGAGTCTCAGAGGAATGAGAATGCTGTGCCTGGTTGCATGAAGGAAAACATCACCAAACCAGGAGCCCAGACAGGGATGCAACATCAGGCGGCAGCAGAAGGATGTACCATGCTTTCAGGCACATGTCATCTTTCCAGCTGAAATGTAGCATCACAACCTCCCCTCTGTAGTAGGACCCCACATGCCTGAGCGAGCACAGCTAGTGAGGGAATAATAAATCAGGGTGACCAGCTGGGCCTGCCTGGAAAGGTCAGGCAGCAGGGGAGGGGCCAGCGGCAGGAAGAGAGGCAGTGATGCAAATGCAGGCTTTGTTGCATGGAAGGAGCCTCAAGTAGAGCTGGCTTTGGAAGCTGTGAGAGGCAGTACAGGAGGCATGAACACCTCCTCAAGGGAGAAGATGAAGGAGAGAAGATGGTGTGCTCATGCAGTTATGAGTGATTAAGGTGATGAGATCTGTGAGAAAACCCAAATTACTGTGCAACAGGAAATACTGTTTAACAAAGGAAAAAGAAAGGTGTTAAACAGTAAGCGATGCAGTCACTTAAGCAGAATTGGTGTGGTGTTTATAGAGACACAACAGGAAATTGTCTACAGCACCTGGCAAGCAGTATGTTCAACCCCTCACATTGTGCAAAAAAAATTAAGCTTACAGAAAATAGAAGGACTTGTTTCTGGGGCCTCGTTGGATGTGTACACAAGGATTTCTTGGCGGGTTTTTGAGAGAGGGTGGAGAAAATAAGGGTTTGTTGCAGAATTGAAGACTTAATAGTAGGCTAATAAATTCTGTAAATGTTTCATTTCTGCAGCCAAGCAGTACTTGGAAACAAGCCGGGACGCCTCTGATCTCCAGTTGCTAATGAAATTATATTGTGCTATTGCTTTCCTATTAAAAAAAAAAAATGCCCTGCAATATTTAGATACCAGATTTTCATGTTTTCCTCCCTGCATTTTTCCTAGGTTTAGGTCCTGCCGGCCAGCTTCTTCGGGGAGCTTATTATTTCCTTTGAAAGAGCAGCAGACCCACAAGAAGCTGGAGGAGGGGGATGCTGCTGACCTTGCTCTGCCCGGGTTCCCTCCGTGGCGCTGGGGCGGGCGGCGTGCTCGGAGCGCCCCCCGGCGGCCGCTCCCGCCCGCGGCCGGGGGAGGGGAGCCCGGAGCCGGGATCTGGGATCTGGGATCTGGGATCCTCCCGAGCCTCCCGCGCTGCTGCTGCTCCGAATGCTGCTGGGAATGACTGCTATCCTGGACCCCGGCAACAACTTGCGTGCCCCACCTCGGGAATTTCTCTGTCGAGCAGCAGCAGGCTCCGGGCGGAAAGCGAGGGCGCAGCGGGTTTTGTTGGTTTTCAATATATTCTTCTTTCTTCAAGATTCTTCCCTCCTACAGGGCAGGTAAAGGTGAATGTTGTAGGGTGCTCACACGGAAAGTTATTTGTGGCTAAAGGGATGCAATGGCTCGCAAGAAATTGTTCTGTGGCATCCATCTCGCTCGTTCTGTGCCATCTGTCTCACTCGTTGGTCCTATCCCCTGGTTGCCCCCAACACAAATACCCACATGACCCATGGCTTGTCATCAAGGTGTTTTGAGATGGAAACACCCTTAGCCAGTGACCAGATTTGTCTGCTGCATCACCTTGCCAACAAAACTGACCTACTGATAGAACAGGCATATACAGTTAGGGAGGATGGAGAGGTCTTTGCTTCTGACTTTTAAAGTTTGCTAATGCATTTTACCACAAAATGCAAACATGCTGAGTTTGCTACAGCAGCAGCTCTGTTCTCTGTATCCCTCAGAAAGCTCTTACAGAAGCTGCTTTTTCCTGCAGAGAAGCCTGGCTGACACTTTGTTGGTATCAGCTCTACAGTAAGAGCCTCTCAGTGCCTGACGTCTCCGGAGGCTTCGCTGTTTCACCTTTCGAGAGGCATGTGGTCTGTTTATCTCCCAGTTGCTTCTGTTGAAGTCTTCTGTTCTTCAGCCAAAGCAGTTTTGCAAAATTCTTCCCTTATCTGCTAATTAACCCTTTTCCTCATCAGGCATCAGTAATACCCCTAAAATATAATTTAATTTTTTTCCCTGAAGTCCATCTGTTTGCGGTCCCTTTGAGATTTCTATTTTCTGCTGCTAAAATGTTCTTACTCATTTCCATTCTCCTCATGGTTTCCCTCTTTCGATTAGTCCCACATTCTCAAAAAAAACCTCTTGTAATTACGATGTCAGTTGGGGACGGGAAAAAAGGTAGCCAACAGCTGAAAGTTGTCCTTTCTATCAACTGTGCCAAGAAACTGCTTACAGCCTCCTGGTTTCATTCAGAGACTACCAGTTAATGACCTCTCCAAGGGTCAAGTATTAACAGGCATTGGTATTCATCTACAGAATATTTTCAACCAGTGTATCCTGAAATGGGAATTACAGTATTTTGTATTCCAAGATACAACATCAAGATTTTTATTTCTCTAAGTGTGACACCTCAACTTACTTTAGGAAAAGTATTTTTTCCTGAGGATGTACTTTATCAAAACGTCCTTCCCTGTGGGTCAGCAAATTTCAGTGAATTTTGAAGGAATAAAAGCTTTCTCCCTCTCCATTTTGTGCCGTGTTTGATATTATCTTGGCTGTGGTTTTGTCAGAAACTGTGAGCAAAACAGTGTGGTAAGGCAGTGAGTAGAAGACCTTCACAGGAAAATTAAATGACACAAGAAGTGGCATTAGAGGTTTGTAATGAGGGGGCTGCTGAGAGACGGCTACCAGCATAAATGTCAGGGAGCAAGCATGCTGTGAGAGGTGTGATTGCTCAAACGAGCATTGAATCTTCATGGTTATGAAAGCCCCACGTGCCATTTTCCATAAAAGCAGTGATGTTAAAATCCAATGATCCACCAAATTCTGTCACTTTTTTCATCACAAGAAACGCCTTATCTAGTTGCAATTTGATGTGCAATTCTCCCTTCTTTGTACTTTACACACAAAGGAGCTCTCAGCACTACAGAAAGAGCACATTTGTTTCCATGTGCAGTGAACAAAGCCTGATTAAATTTCCTAAACAAAACATATTTTGGACAATAATAGTGACTTTGGGAGAAGTTAGTTTCTAATATGCTTTTCCACATGCTAGTTTTAAAAAATTGAGGGCATGGCTAAATAGCTCCAGTTGGTGAGAACTTAAATTGGATAATCCAAAGGAATTAGCTGTTGTCTCAATTAATCAGTTCAGAAAATGGGCACATTTTTGGTGTAGAAGAATTTGAGCAGTTTTGCAGCATAACTTTTTGGGTATAGGTAATCTCTAAACTCAGATTGTAGGAACTCCCTTTCTGGATGAAAGGTGCATTTAAAAAATTGCTGCTTTTTAGCATATATGGTGAATTCTGTACCCATGACAGCTCACTCTTCAGTAAACTCTGCCATCAGCAACCACTTTAACATACTCCCAAGCCTTGCACTGAAATTTTGTTTGACCTTTATAGGGTATCTCTGTTAGCTAGACTGATTGTGCTGGCCCACAGAGCAGTGGGATGAGTGAAGCACTACTGGCAAGCAAAAACCCTTGTTTTGTCTTCTGTAAGTGCAGCACTGAAAGTTTCATTTTGTGAGCTGACTGGTCCCTGGCCAGAAGACTCAGCCACCCCATGCAATCTCCCCTCGCTCTCAGTGTCCTGGAGAGGACAAGCCTGGTGAAGGACTCCTGCAAGAAGCAAGCAGAAGGTCCATCTCTGTCCTCTCATAAACTGAGTGATTTACATGGGAAGATATATGGAGGCTCAAGTGAGCAACTACCAGCAGCTCTACTTCTGTTCTGCTGGGGAAAAAATGTGTCCTGTTCCTCCCCCCTCCCCTCCTGCTCCCCTTCACCACACAAAATCTGGTCCAAGAGGAACTCTGCAGCTGTCCTGAGAGAGGAGAGTGGGCTCTCCATAACCAGACCCACCAGTCCACCCTGGTAGGCTGGCAAAGGAAACTGGGAAGCACCCAGGTAGGGGCACACTCAGGTAATGCTGGATGAATAACAGATTTGGTGCTGCACTGTTCAATGCCCCTGGAGCTAATACATGAAGCTGGAAAGAAGGGTGTGAAGGAGAGAAGAAAAACTGAAATTATTTTGTTCCTAAAGGAAATATTTTGTTCAACTTCATCCTTCTTATTTTTGGTGCAAAGATAAAGGGAATATGAATTCTGTTCAAGCTTTTCCCTTCATTTTATGTCAACTTTAAATCAAATTAATGTGAATATGAATAGGATTCCAACTGAAAAGTGGAAAACCGAAGAGCTCCTTGGAATTGATAATAGTAATGAAAAGAAGTATTTTCAAAACAAGGACTTTATGCTACCAGCATCTAAATGAACAACTTCAAGGCTTTTGGAATCCCTCAGTACACACATGCACCCATATTTCTTATGGGCTGCATGCTGAGTTCAATCATGTTTTAAGGTCATCTCATCCTGTGCTTATTGTTTGTTAAATACAGGTGCCAAACTGAGTAGGGAAATTATCACACACTAGTGAATGTAAAATGATTCTGGGAGGAGAGAGAGTAAGTTTGGTCCTAAGACTAAAATATATGTAATTAATTGCTGTATTTATTGGAGAAATAACAAGGAACATAAAATTAATCATCATATGGGGGCTATCAAGGAAAAGAAAAAGCTTAACATTGTCAGGAAGCTGAATAGCTCCCACCCCAGGGGCTCAAATCACTTGGCTGTACAAATCTGGGAGAGCTGGCAATGCTCCATCAGACACACAGGAGGTAAAGCAAGAAATAACATCCAAAAGCCAGACCAAAATTTCAATGCAATCTCTATCCGTAATATCATATGGGTCCTTTTTTTTAGGAGGATTAAAATCCTCCTATTTTTGCTGGTCTCAGTAATTTTCTTTCAATAATGCACTGGTATTACCTAGTGTAGGTAACATAACTCAAGTGACTTATTTTTTGGCAGTTTTAAGGGCTATAACAGAAAGTATTGCTTTTATTTCACATCATTAGGTCAAATTAAGTTTATCAGCTGGAATTCATGCCCAGGGGATGTGAAGAGCCTCTTCATACTGCTTCTTGGGTTTTAAAGGAAAAAAAAAATCCTCTGTTCTCTTAAGACTGGTGCATGTTACAGGAGCAATACTTAGACTTTTCCATGACATTTTTCCTGAATGGTCCATGGTACATTGGGGGCTGTGAAGCAAAACTAAGTGAACCTCTTGTTTACACTTTTTCCTCTCCTTTGTCAGGTTATTGCTCCCTTCTGCACCTAACTTTGTTTTCATGTTTTCTCTTTCAAGTAGTCTCTTATGAATCCTCTTTCCCCTCACAAATCTTCCATGGACTGCCTTGTTTTTCCCATGCCTGTAATAATCATACCTATAAGATGTTATGGTGGTAAAGAGGCAGTTACATGGGGTAAAGATGTGTGTAATTAAGAGGTCGGAGCTTGCACCCTGGAATAAATGGCTCTCTGATAAATTACTTGACTCTCAGTGATTGTTGAGCACTGATAGTACTGAACTAAGGAACCACTGGTAGCAATTTATGTCTCTGAAACATTCTGGAAATGTGGATGATGATGGGAATGTGCTTAAATAGTACCAAGAGTTGTGGGAGCCAGTGACAAGGAAAACAAACAGAATATAGCCTTATTTTTATGACAACAGATAACTCATATTTATAATATCTTACTATTAACTCAGAGATTAATTGATATTCCACATCACAGAAATTTGAGGAGTGAGTTCTGCACTCCAGGTAAAAGTGACCCATATGAGAGACAGATTTTAAACAGAGTAGACAAAGAAAAGGATCCTACAGAAAAGTGTGGGCTAAAGAGAGGATTTTTCAATTTGCAAGAGAGTGCATGAGATCCTGGTCAGTTCTTATGATGGGCTGTAAGGGAAAATGTCAAAAGAGGGACTTTGGGAAACCAGAATTAACCTTCAAGAAAGCGTAGGGTTTTGACAGGGAAAGGTAATCACGAGCGCAGACCTGAGAGGAGAACAATGTTCTGACTTCGGGGTCACTGCAAAAGCCCAGAAAGGAGAGGTGGGAAAAAGGGAAGTAAAGCTTAAAGTCTTAACTTCACAAAAACAACAAGCGGAGCTGCCTGGATTGGGACAAAGAACAGAGAGCCACATACTCTGGAAAGCATTCAAACATTCTGCTCTTTTACCTTGACTTCCAAAAATTTGCAAACACTGGCTGACCACAAACAACTTGAGTAAGAGGACATCACCAGCACCATTTATGAAAGCAAAAACTTCACAAGAGCAATGGGCAAGATTTCAGTGGAAGATAAATGAGCTCTTACCCAGAAAGTAAATGGAACATTTATTAGTTTTAAGCTGTACACAGGTATACAAGCCAGTGTTTTGTCAGAGACAGTGATAGTTGCAAGGAAAGAGGAGTCCAGGTAGGACAAGTGGATGAAATTCAGGTTTGTGGTTGTGATCTTATTGCCATTAAGAGAGTGAGTGAAGTAAACGTATGAGGAAATAACACACTGCAAAAATAAAATTTGCAAGAATAACAGGGAAAAAAGTATCCTTTACTGATTTTAAAATATATTGAGTTCTTCATCCTATGTGGTGGTGCTTCCCCTCAGAAGAAAAGGTGACAAAGTTTGAAGAAGAGGTTTAGGATGCTTTCCCAGTGGAGAAGAAAGCATTCAGTAGAATACAAAATACATCTGAAAGCCAAACTGTTCACTGTCCAATGAAAAAGCAAAGGAAGGAGCTGACTAAGATTATTACAGTGGGGAAAAAAAGAGAAAAAGGAGCAGAAGAAACAGAGCATGGCACTCATTTTCTGTGGAAAAAACCCAAGAAATTCTCTAAGCAATAGGATGAAGAAATCTCATATATTATGTGTCCTGGTTAAATGTGGGGTTTTTTACTGAAATATGCAAAGGTATTCTGCTGTCTCTGTAAAGACCAAGAAGATTTTCCTCTACTTTCCCTATTAGCTCTCCTCTGCAGAGTAATGATAAATTCTAGGTTGGCATGTTTGGCTCTAGAATTGCCTGAAAATATTAAAAAGGGAGAGTGAACTTCCAAAAATTCTAATCCCAGTCTTCCTTCTTCTCTGCTCTGTCTTGTAAGAAACCTGTAGGAACGGATCATCTTTAAACCCTCTTCCTTATTCTATAATTTTGATGTAACATGCCAAGGCACACACTCTGCCAGGGCATAACACTGTGGCTGCTTCTGTAGGAAGTTAGGCTTTCACTGTATCTTGGATGAACATAAACACAGCATCAACAACAAAGCAAAAATAGAACATGAGCAGCTCCTAGGTAGGTTTCTGTAGCCAGCCCATCCACGTGGTTGTGGAAGATGTCTTTGGAGAAGGAAAGCACACGTGGCATGTAAGCATGGCCTTTGAGAGACACTGCTTCTCCAGAAGATTTTCAGACTGTGTCTGAGGCCAAGTGTTTTGCAGTGAAGTACATAAAATGGAATTTGATGGGATTAGCAGAATAGTTACTGTAGCTCAGCCAGATGAAAAGATCTCACTGCATGCTGTTTTATATATAATTGAGAATTTATCCTTGGATATATGATTGACTCCTTTTGCTCTCTACTTGCTGACCTCTTCACCTAATTTACCATATTTGCTAAATATATGACTACGTGTAAAGTCTCAGCAGTTTAATCACAAAGCCTAAACAACACAAAAGACAAGTCAGTATGCAAATACTGCATTTCATGTATTAGTGAACAAAACCAACATCTTCTCATTTTACAGGCATCTAATATTTTTTCTGCAGGTTTGCCAATATTATTTCTGCAATTTTTTTCTGTGTTTTCTGGCTGAGATAGTAATATAGAATCATTTTGTTCAGCTCTACAAAACTGAGTTTTCCAAGTGACATTATGGGATAAAAATGAGGGATCCTCTTATTTTTCCTTTTTTTTTTTTTTTCCAAATTACTTTTTGAACACAGGTAATTTTTTATCTTTTTTAATCAGTCACACTCTGTGCCAGGAAGATTCCCTGGGCATTACATGACAAACAATACATGTTTTGAACTTGACACCTGCTAGTTTTCTTTGACATCCTCTGGTTCTGTTTCAGAAGAGAGAATGAATGGATCTTCCCTGTTCATCTTTACTTAGTTTCTGCTGGGTGAGCAGCATTACCCTGCCTTACCTGCTTAATGTTCCTTGAGTATAGATTAAAGTAGGTAGCAAGGGGAGTTATGTGTCATGCAGTGGTGCTTTCTTAAAATAATGTGTGGGAAGAAGGGAAATAGCCTGGAGTTTTCTGCTCCCACTGATTGCCTTTTTCACCAGCTTACTGCAACTCGTTCCACACCCTGCAGTTTGTGTTCATGCTGCCACAGAAGTGAGCTGACAATATTTCACTGTGAAAGGCCTTCTGTTATGTAGTGAAGTTCTATTATCTGTCCTGCCTTTTTAGAAGATAAAAACTCCTAACTAGCTTACTTTATTTTTATTCTGCAGCTGTGATGGCCTTAGCTGTCTTTCAAGCCCACTAATCAGTTTCCCAATCCAGAAGCAGGGCACAGATATAGAGAATTTTCTGTCCTGAACTCACAGATTCCCCAACCTCAACAACCAAATTAAAGCCATCAGTTCCAAATCAGAAATGCAGATAAGCCTTCATAATTTTGCCTCTCTGATTATGATCCTTTTATCTGAGCAACCAGAAGCTCTGTTGCTCCTTTCTTTCTCTGTGTACCTGTGCAGTCAGGTAACGTGGTCCTACACTTCTGTCCCAGACTAAACCTGCTCTGGTAATGTCCAACAAGGGATGTGGAATGGGATGATGACTTTTCTGTCACCGTCTATAGGGGTAAAGCTACAACAACTTGGCAAAGAATAGGGGAGATCACATCAGAACCAGCCTTATCCTTGAGTTGAGACTTCTGGTTTTCCTATGTAATTATTTAAATTAAAGCATTTTTTAAGAAAAGGGAACTGCAGTGTTCTAATTTAGTCTTTTAGGTTCTCAGAGAGTCTTTAATTAGGAAGTGCATAAAAGATGTAAAAAAATAATAACTTTATTGTTTGCCTGACTTATTTTAGGATGGATGTGTACTCAAGACTCACACTTTCCTGGGGAATCTTCTTCTGGCCTCCTCCCAAGTCATGGTGAGTCCCATGGTGAAAATGGAGTATGTACTTCACTTCGTTCCAAATCGGTTTGCAAGCTGATGTGAGGTATCTTGGTCATTTGTTAAACAGAGGGCAAAATTTCAACTCTCAACTAGATTTATTTAGTTACCCACTTTGCAGTAGTACCTTTCAGAATTAACAAATCTAACAGCTGAATTCTTTGGCTCTTTTTTTATTCTAGTGTGATATAATCCTTCTCTCCCAGTGTGCAGAATATAAGCATTTAACACTAATCCCACTTTTTATTATTGTTCTTTCAGTTTGTAGGCAACTTTTTAAAAGTGGTAGGAAACAATATGACACATTACTTTATACTGCATGATAAATTCCTTGTTAATTGCCTGCTTCCAAATGTTACCCTTCATCCTTATTTTTTCCTCATTCTGTCCATGTGACCAGTATATATCAAGGGAAGGAATTTGAGGTAGGAATGGAAGAATAAGTTATTCCTTCTTTAGTAAACTGAGTCTGTGTTTGTTACCGTTGCTCCTCCCACAGAGCTGAAGGAAGGGCTAGGTGCTCAAAGGGAATTGGCCTTGGAGAAAAATTTTGCAGGGAGGAAAAAGAATTGTAATAAGGACAAGGCTGTAATTTGTGAGTCTACATTTAAAAAAGGAGGCCAATAAGGAGTACTGATAGAAATTCTGGTTGAAGCCAGCACAGTTAAACTTCGTGTAAACATTAGGCAGCTGTCCAGAGCTAATTAAATTTCCCAAGAGTGACGCCCAGCGAGAAGGGATTAAAACTGTCTTACTCAGAAATACAAAAGTTTTCAAAAATATTTTACTAGAGCTATTGATTGTTTGGCTTCCTGATTTTTATTGTAATAATGTCCCAAAAGCTCCATTTTGACCAAATAGAATCAGTTGTTTTCTTTCTTTTAATTACTTCTCTGATGTTACTTGTGAGCAGAGGTTCTTTGTTGTTGAGCACTAGCAAGTGCTGTAATCACATATTGCCAAGTCAACATCTTTCCATAAACAAATTACCCAAGTTTTTACATAGCCTCCATTACCAAAAGATCTGTGACCTGAGTCAATCACTCGTTATGCTCAGTGCTGTTGAGCACTGCTGACTGGTATCTCTGGATCTCACTGAACATTATTAAACACTGGCAGCATAAGAGTGATTAGAAAGTACAAGCAGCAAAATGTTTTCCAGCAATCAGCACAGGTAAGATGTTCAGAGACTAATGCTAACACCCTTGTTCAGTGGTAGTTAAAATATATGATTGCTTATACATAATGACCCCAGGGAATGAAGGAAAAGCAAGGACAATAGGGCAGATCACATGCTTTTTAATATCATGGAGATATTATTTCTTCAGATTTTTTTACCTTCTTTAGTGTCATGGAAGTGACAAATGACACTCACTGCTGCCAGTGATTAGAGTTTCGTAAGGGGATTGCTACTTCTGTTACACAGGGCACAGCTGGAGTTAGACCCATAGGTCCCTTGTAGATTCTTATGCTAGGACTACAGGGGGAAACTGGGGATGGAGTGCAGGTCAAAGGATCGTAGCTGGGTGCAGGATCAATTTTGCAATTTCATACTTTGAGAAAAACTCAAGGCGCTCTTATGTTACAGGACTGTATAGAGATGTTATTTGGGGCTGGTTCTTTGGTAATCATAAAAGCATTTTGGTCAGAAAAGACCCTTAAGATCATAAAGTCCAACTGTTAAGCCAGCACTGCCAAGTTCACCACTAAACCATGCCCCAAAGCACCATGACTTCTGAATACCTCTGGGGATGGTGATTCAACCACTTCCCTGGGAAGCCTGTTTGAATGCTTGACTTTTTCCAGTATCCATTCTAAACCTTGTGGCACAACTTGAGGCATGTCTTTCCCTTGTCCTATTACTTCTTACCTGAGCAAAAAGACCAACCCCCAACCTGGCTACGCCCTCCTTTCAGGCAGTTGTAGAGAGTGATAAGGTCTGCCCCTGAGCTTCCTTTTCTCCAGGCTAAACACCCCCGGTTCCGTCGGCTGCTCCTCAAAGTTCTTGCGCTCCAGACCCTTCCCCAGCTCCATTGCCCTTCTCAGGACACTCTCCAGCAAGTCAATGTCTTTCCTGTAGAGAGGGGCCCAGAACCGGACACAGGATTTAAGATGTGGCCTCATCACACTTTGCCCTAGTCCTGCTGGCCACATTATTTCTGATAGAGGCCAGGGTGCCATTGGCCTTCTTGCCCACCTGGGCACATGCTGGCTCATGTTCAGCCACTGCCAACCAGAGCTCTCAGGTCCTTTTCCATTGGGCTGCTTCCCATTCTTTCCAAAACCTGTAGAATTGTGTGAGGGTGAAGTGACCCAAGTGCACTTAGACTCTGTGAACTTCATACCTCAGCTCATGGATCCAGCCTGTCCAAATCCCTTTGGGGAGACCTCCTACCCTCAAGCAGATCAAAAATCCTGTGTTGCTGGCACTTGGCAACTTGATGTTGGCTGCAAAATGACTAACGATGCGCTCAATCGCCTCATCCCGATCATTGATAAGGTATTAAACAAAACAGTATGTTCCAGGAGACTTGAAAATGACTGATAAAAACAAAAAAGTTTGGAAACATTGAGATACTTCATTCAAGTAGTAGTTTGTATATTCTGACAAAAGGAAAGGGACCTTTATATCCCAAGAAATGCTAGACAACAAATGACTGATTTAGCTCTGCATAGTTTCCCTACTCATGTCAGCATCTGAGCTGTAGCTGAAGAAGGCAGAGCAAGTTCTAAAAACAGTGCAATTATAATCAGAGATAAAGAAAAAACAGTAGTTAATAAAATCCTCTACTAAAATCTCTTTTCAAACATCCAATATCCTCTGCAAACAGCTCTGCAGCAACACCCCTCTCTGAGAACATCATATGTCTCCCGTCTTTTTACAAGCTCTATTTTCGGCTGTGTTTTACTTAACTAGTCAGGAATATTAGGAAATACAGAAAAAAAATTCAAAACCTGTCCTTGTTAAAAAATCAAGGCCCTTTTTTCTTCTGTTTCTGTAAGAATAAGAAATAGCATAAAGACTTTGAAGTACCTAGGTTTCTTAAAGTCAAAATTCTGAAAGTCAAAAAGTCAAATTTATGTTTATCTCTTGGTGTGGAGGGCATTCCTGGGAGAAGAAAGAATATATCTGTATTGCAGCTGGTGCTACTGGCAGTTGGGTATGAGTTTGAGCAGCTGTAATCTGTGCAGGGCTTCTTAAAGTCTTCTTTAGCTGTCTTTATAATAAAAAACTAGAGTGAAAAAAGTTCATCTTAGCGCCTTTCCATAGAGTCATAATAGGAACCAAGCAGCTGAAAGTGCAATACCTGAACAGGAATACCAGTATCTACAGGGTTCTCAGCCTCCTTGTATGAGATGAGATATCCTACTTAAGTTCTCAAACTTTAGGATTCAGGAACAAAACAGTGCTTGTACTGTGATAAGACAATGATTTTCTATGGCAGAGAAAGGGCTCTTCTCTGGGGAGATTTTATCACTCAGGCAAGTGTCTATCACTTCTGAAGAGAACTGAAAAAGTGTTTTCTTGGGCAGTGGCAGTACTGAGGTCTGGTTCTCAGTGGTTTGGGGTCCTGTGGCACCATTCTTGTGTAACACTTAATAAAAATATGCAGACAGAAACTTTTCTCAAGTTGGGACACTCAGCAATTCTCTAGCCTCTGTAAATACCCTGAGGCTTAGTATGAATTAAGGTCACACTGTAACTCAGTTCAGGAAAGGGATGGCCTTTCATCTCTACCTAGCCACCTGTTTCCAGTAATTTTGTAGAAAATTTGACATCCAGAATATTGAGACCTACTTCAAATACCTTTACTCTTTGTTCAATGTTGCTGAAATTGGCTTAAGAGTTACTTAGTTGGATGAGAGAGGCAGATAAAAATACACACATACTCACAACTGAGTTTGATCAAACTAGGCTAAAAGCAAACACCAGTCTTAGCTGGGCTTTTTTTTTTTTTTTTGAGAGGGGAGGGCAATGTGTATTTAGAATTTTGTGCTCTCTTAAATTACAAAACACAACTTTCCAAGGTAACTTAGAGTTATTCTGTTTTGAAAAGTGATTCTACAAAGAGCTTCATGGAATACTTGTGTTTTTATGCTCCACTGGTTATCAAAGCAATGGGAAAATATTAAAGCCTTTGGCAATAGTAAAAATTATGCTGCCTGAATAGGTAAGTCCTGCAGAAAAACCTCAGAAGGCCAAGGTTGCACTTGCACTCATGCAAGATTGAATAATTAACTGTTCTTACTGTAGAATGTGGTGTACATGGCTTGACACACATTCAGTCAGATAAAAGTTAGAGCAAATTTTAAATAGTCATCCACTACTTCTATTTTCTCTCCTTTTAAGTTCCTTCCTTCATTTAATGGGTAGGAATATTTCTTCTTCCATTGTGCTCTCCCCCTTCTCCTCAGCCCTTTTAAACAGTTTCTGCTGTTTTCCATATAGTGTGTAGTTTGTACATCACAAGCCAAGATCCTCTGGTTTACAGGTCAGCCTGTTGACCCCGGATTGTGTTTGTTTGTTTAGCATTGACAGGAATAATGGTGAAAACTCATTCTGTCAAAGATGGTTGCCAGTACTTGCTGGAACAAGTTCTATGCTGTAAGAGGCTTTCCTGATATGTTGAGAGCATAATTGAAAATCAGAAGGCAAAAGGACAATGTGGCTAACACATTAGTTTAAAGATCATTCTTAACAGGCTTGTATCTACAAATGTTAAAGAAACCATCCTTTCTAAAGACTTGGGTTTTAACAATTAAAAAAGAAAACAATATGTAGTAATCTCAAATGAGTTGATATTCCAAATCCCTCTCATAAAGATGCATTAAAAAAACTATTTTCAAGTGTCATCATATGCATAGATATTCTCAGTTTTACTGGATTATTTGTAAAGACTATTATGAGTTTTGTCTTTCTGTTAAAAAACCAAAAATTCAATCAATCAAAACTAACCCTAGTCTTACTCCACTGATTGTTTGTCTTTCAATTGTAGTTATTTTCAACAATCAGAAATCGGAAACAATTTTTCCTTTCAGGTTAGATCTAGCACCAAGCAGAAAATTTATATTGCTTATTTTGGATGCCTTCTGGTAAACGACTGGTCTAAAAAGCCTTTGAGTGACTTAGGCAGTCTGGGAAAATCCCAATGACCTATCTTGAGAAGATTGGTAGACAAGAAGTTTGCCAAATTATTGATCACTGTGGCCCCTCCATGGGCTCTTGTGGCAATTTGTATTGAGCCCTGGGTACTGTGGCTATTGACGCTGCAAAAAAATAATTAGGATTCAAAGGTATAAAAACCACAAATGATGCAATTATCTCAAGTGCATTATAAAAGCCACAAAACCAAAAATATCCATGCATGAAAATCTAAGGGAAAAGGATGTTCTTGTTAACTGATATCCAGTCAAAGCAGCTGGGGTAAAGCTCATTTTGCAGTCAGACAAAATCCTTACACCTTTCTGTACCTGTCTCTTTCACTGTACTCTATGCTAGCTGTGTTTGCAAAATCTTATGCAAAAGGTATGTCTTGCCTTCCAGGGAATAGCACATGTAGCACTAGTGGGGATGGATCAATGCTCCCTGTTACTCTAACTGTTCCTGTTAACACAGGGTAAGGTAATAGGTTTCCTGAATGAGGAGTTGTTGTCAACAACCTGTCTTAGTTTCATTAGGGTGATGACAAACCCCAAACAACTTGAGAGATGCTTTTCCAGAGCTTCCCTGATCCATATTTGTTATTTCTGCTGCTACATGTTCAGACATGATGAAGAAAAGCACAATTTGTGCTGGAAATATTCTTGAGGAGAAAACTTCTATAACGTGCGATAGAATAAAGCACTTGAGAAGCTCCAGTTAAGGTCATACTGTTATTGAGGGCCTGGGAGCTATTAAAGTTGGGTTAAATTTAAGCCAGAGATAAGTTGGCTTGTACAGGTAGTGGGTCTCACTGGAGCTCATGAAACTCTCTGTCAGCTTGGAGAATTATAGGCAAAAGCAGCAAGCACCCTTTTTGAGAAGCTGATTTATTATTTCCAGTTCCAGTCTGGCTTTGTGGAATTTCTCAGAGGTGGGATTCACAGCCTTGCATCCCGTATGTGCCCTGCTTTCCCACACCTTCTTAGTTTCATCTGGATGCTCCATAGGTCTCTCCTGTAAAGAGAAATAGGAACTGGAGTAAGATTATTGTGGGTCACAGAAGCACAGGGTTGGAATCATCCTTTATTCTCCTTATTTGTGTTGCACTACTATGCTTACCATGGTTCTCTGCATGCAGTTCTCCATTTCTCTAGAGACCATAAGTCAGCTCATGTATCTCTGGCTCAGGTACAGCTGTCTGTAGTCAAAGTATGTTGTTCTGAAGAGAGTTTTTGTCTGCTGTCAGATCAAATGATGTTGATGGCGCTGATCAAAAAACCTCTGGAAGACAAATGAAATTTTCTTCTGTGTACGAGAAGACTACATTGTAGTCAAGAATGTCAGGTGCTTCTACACAGTGCTGTGCAAGATATCCCAGGCTTTTTCTTAAACTGTGAAGAGAACAGCTTTGTAGAGAGTGTTGAAAGGTGTCGACTTCCTAATAGTCATCACTGTGCATGGGAATTGGAGATGTGGGAATCCACCAGTTCTAGATTTCCTTGCTTCCACTCCAAACAGCACATTCTTGTTTTGAGGTAATAGGTTTTTATGAATCCTTGGACATAGAACAGGTGTCAAATTCACACAGATTCCCTTGGGTTTATTTTTGGAAGTTTTGGAAATTTGGAGATTTTGGAAATTAATATTTTGGAGAATTTCACTTGCAGAGTCCAGTCCTCTCTTCTGATGAGCCAGTGACTATTCAGGAAAAGGATGGTTATGGTGTGTACTCTTTCAGCTGAAGATACATGACTTATGCATGAAATTTGGTGGGAACAAAACAGAGAATACAACTAGGAGTCAAACATTTCCATGTAGTTTAAAGCTATGCAAATTAATTTAATATTCATCCTTACCCACAGAGCATCTCCAAAGGTTTTTAAAGCAATGTCATGGCAAATCTATTCAGATATTAAGAAGAGACCATGCTCACAGCTGAGCTAATTTATATTAATACCTGGCATAACAGAAGTTATTTCACAAGATCTTTAGGCGTTATGTCTACAATTAGTTAAAGAGTACATACTTTATCACCTTATCTCATTTACTAAGGGTTTGTTCTCATCTATTTGCAAATTTTACAAGCTTACAAAGCTTCAAGGTCTATTTCCAAAACAGCACATCTGCTAAACTGCACCCCTACAAAAGATTAATTATTTTAAGGGGGTTTTACAAAAGAAAACAAGAAAACTTCAATACTGATAGGCTGGGGATTTTTGTTCCCTAAATTTGCATATGTAAATTTCCCTAGATAACAAAAATTTATTCCAGTTTTAAATTCTCAGTGCTAATGCTAACAATAGATACATTCACTACAGTGTGATCACACTAGATAGGCTTTATTTCTAAAAGAACCACTTGGGTCTATTATGAAATTTCATAAATACAAATTACTTGTGATAGAATTTGTCAATGAATTGTAGAGTACAAATAACCCCAGTATTGGGACTGTATTGCATTTCTTGCCCTTGTAGACTCCGAATGTCACCATGCTGCAAGTCAGAACCTCTAAGTACTTATTTGCTTAAATAACAGAGGATATTAAAACAGGCAAGTGCACAAGAATGATTGTCCTACCTGCCTCATTTGGCATCAGCCATGGGGTGTCTTCATGAGTTCTAGTTATACCTCATCTCACAAACCTGCAGAATTAGGAGACTTCAGGAGCTGTACATTGCTTGTCTTCAAGGAGTCTTTACAGAACTAGAACAACAAAAAATGTGCTCAGCTGCATTTATAGAACTGTTCAAATGTTAGAGTATATTGGATTTGCATGGCCAGGTTCTGGTAGTGGTGGGGCTGCAGGGTGACCTCTGTGAGAAGCTGCCAGGAGCTTTCTCCATGTCCAGCAGAGCCAGTCCCTGGTGGCTCTGAGACAGACGCACCCCTGGCCAAAGCTGGGCCAGTTAGAAATGCTGGTAACACCTCTGTGCTAACAGATTGCAGAGGAAGAAACAATAAGTTATTGCACAGAAGTGATTGTGACCAGGGCCGAGCAGAGTGAGAACGCAGAGAAGAACAGCTCTGCAGAGCCCGAGGTCGGTGCAGGAGGGGCAGGAGGAGCTGCAGGCACCGGGGCTGGGGTTCCTCTGCAGGCCGCGGTGCAGCCGCGCTGAGGCTGCTGTGCCCCCACAGCCCAGGGGGACCCACGGGCATGCAGAGATCCACCCGCAGGATCTCCTGGGGAGGAGACCCAGGCCAGAGCAGGGGATGCCTGAGGGAGGGCTGTGACCCTGTGGGGACCCAGGCTGGAGCAGGGTCCTGGCAGGGACCTGCAGGCCTGTGGAGAGAGGAGTCCGTGTTGGATCAGGTTTCCTGGTAGGACTTGTGACCTTGTGGGGACCCAGGCTGGAGCCGGCTGTGCCTGAGGGATTGCACCCCAGGGGAGGACTGCTGCCCATGGGATTTAATCACGTTGGAGAAGTTCATGGGGAACTGGCTTGCCTGGGACGGACCCCACCTTAGCGCAGGGGGAGGACTCCTCTCCTTGAGCAGCAGCAGAAACATGGGATGAACGGACCATAACCCCCATTTCCATCTCCCTGTGCTGTTGGGGGTAGGAGCCAGAGCTGGGAAGGAGGGAGGTGGAGAGAAGGGGTTTTTAAGGTCTGTTTTTACTTCTCATTATCCTACTCTGATTTTGTTAGTAATAAATTCAAATAATAACTCTAATTTAAGTCTGTTTTGCCCATGATGGTATTTGGTGAGTGATCTCTCCTGGTCCTTATCTCAACCCATTAACCCTTTGTTGCATTTTCTCTCCCCTGCCCAGGTGCAGAGGGGAGTGTCAGAGAGGCTTTGGTGGGTATCTGGCATTCAACTGGGGTCAACCCACTACAGCAATCTCCCAATATCTTTAAACTCCAAATTTTGGAAAAGTTCATTCAAGCATCCATGAGATGAGATGCTGGACTTCATTTCATCCTCCAGGAAATGGCAGAGTAGTCTGTAGGAAGTGGACCACACAGTAATGAACTACTGAGCAAGGAGAAACTGTGCATACAGAAAATGAACTCTGCAATAATAAATATTTGGGGATGGAGGTGTTTTAGAAGAAGGTATAATCTTTATTTTTCTTGATAAAATAAGTCACTGACCTCTGGCTAGATGGTTTACAAATTATAGTAGCAACAAATAGTTTGCAATTTGATGTGGGTACCTATTGATTTTATTTAGCTGTTGTGGAAAGAACATCTGGTGAAGATACATTTACCGACAAAAAATGATGCTCCTATCAAACCTTATCGGAAGTGATTGCATTCCAGCAATTAAATTAGATTTCCCTGAAGCAGGATAATTGAACTACTATGCAGTGTTTTGCCAAGATTTATCCTCTTCTGTAAATTTACTTGTGTCAGCTCTTGTGTAGCCATTCAGATGATTCTAAAAGATTTGGGAATCTCCAAAGATATAAGTTTGTGTATATTTGTAGCTTAACCCAGGTAGATGATATGTTGGTGATACCTGGAAATTACTCATAATAATTCCATTTTTATATACATTTGGATTGTTTAACTATTTGAGGGTGGGGTTTATTTTGTTTGCTTTTTTCTTTTTTTTTTACCTTGTATGGTTGTAGGCACTGAAGCACATGTATTTTACACTTTTCTGGATTGTTTGAGGTATTCTGATATGGAGATCCTAAATATTTAGTTCAACATTATGATTTCTGAGTACTAAGGTCCTCTTGTGGATGTAGAATCTTGGTTTTTCCAGCTGCCTTCTTTAAAGTTTTTGTATCTGTCAATAAGAATAGTATTGCGTCTCTATGCTAGACATCCTTGCCAAGGGAAGAGGAGAACTGTTAAATGCATTGACAGGTTTTTAAATGTCTCAGTGAGCACTACAAAAGTAAGAATCTTTGTAGAAACCAGGGCTGCTTATCTATCTGTTTGTGGGGTCGGGAAAATGGGTTACTCGAGCTGCATGGTTTAAGACAGAGTCTTTAGAAACAGCTTGTCTGAAACCGTAATTTGTGCTTCAGATTTCTGTTTTATACTCCAAAATATTAAATGAAATGTGCTATAGTTAAGAGCCAGTTTTTGTATTTCAGGTGCTTAAAGAAGAATCTTTGTATTTGATCAAAAAACAAGGTACTTTGCAGCATTGCCCTTTGCAGGGACACTGTTGCTTCTGGTTGGTCATGGCAAACATCTCAGCTGGGACGACTCCTGTGGCATGATACACGCAGTCATCAAGCAAGCAGTCACCTAGGAGCTCCTTTGCAGGTTTTGGGTTTGACCCCAGCCACATGCAGTCTCTGAGTTCAACAAAAAAGCATATTGAATTCACTTCACTAAGTTAACCTTAAAAAGAATATTAGAAGAGTTAAGAATGAAATAGTGCATGCAAAGGTGAACAGTTCAGAGAACAATCCCTTCTTGAGAAACAGCTTCTAAATAGCAGGCAGAGAAGGAAGCACATAAATTACCTATGCGCCAAACTACCTGAAAATCATTTGGATACTCACTGAAGCAAAGTATTGTATCCAATGGTTCACTGCTAGGGCAGATCCATCTGCTTTCATTTCTCTTTATTTCTATCCCCTGTAAGAAAATCAACATAATTCTGCTACCTTGGTCTCCAGTCCATAAAATCAGAAATATCAAAATTCCTTCTGGCTTGAACAGAGGTCTGAACACTTTTTATTAGGAAGTGCTTTATTTTTCATAGAATCATAGAATAGTTTATGTTGGAAAGGACCTTAAAGATCATCTACTTTCCAGTTCAGCTGCCATGGGCAGGGACACCTTCCACTAGACCAAGCCCCATCCAACCTCGGCTTCCAGGGATGGGGCATTCACAGCTTCTCTGGGCAGCCTGTTACAATGTCTTACACTCTCACAGTAAAGAACTTCTTTCTAATATCCAAGCTAAACTTCCAGTTTAAAGCCATTCTGTCTTGTCCTGTCACTCCATGTCCTTGTAAAAAGTCCCACCCCAGCTCTCTTTTAGGTTCCATTCAGGTACTGAAAGGTGTTCTAAGGTCTCCTCAGAGCCTTCTCTTCTCCAGTCTGAACAACCCCAGCTCTCTCAGCCTTCCTTCATAGGAGAGCTGCTCCAGCCCCCTGACCATCTTTGTGGTCTCCTCTACACCCGCTCCAGCAGGTCCATGTCTTTTTTCTGTTGGGACCCCAGAACTGGATGCATTTCCCCAAGCAGGGTCTCAAGAGCAGAGCCGAGGGGCAGAATCCCCTACCTTGCCCTGCTGTCCCCTGCTTTGGATGCAGGCCAGGACATGTTTGGCTTTCTGGGCTGTGAGTGCACATTGCTGGGTCACATGGAGCTTCTCATCCACCAGCACCCCTAAGTCCTTCTCCCAAGGGCTGCTCTCAATCACATTTTTCCATGATCACTTCCCAGGTAAGGAAGGTAGAAATGAGTAGCTCACACTTAGGTTACAAGATCAATCACTGACTTATCAAATTGAAACCAAAGGGTTATCAGATGCCAGATTGCAAAGATAGTATACAGAATGTATTTAACTTAACTGTTGAGTTTATGGCATGTCTGCTGTTAGAGCTGGAACACTAAGATTTTTTCAGTTCTAACTGGGGCTTTAGTCTAAATACAGATTTGAAAACTGCTGCCCTTGTATAGCAAATACATATCTGAGTTTTCCAGACACAAAACAGAAATGGGAAATTATTTGGTTTTGGGGACAAGGATATCAGCAGGTGAGAAAAGCAAAAAAAGGACAGAACAGGCTACAATATTTAGAGGAAATCACTGGTTCATTAGACTTTTTCTCATGCTATTGATTCAATGTATAATGTATGATGAAATCAGCATCCTGTTTACTTTTGATAATTGCTGATCACCTTAACTTTTTTGCAAGAACAAGGTGATATATAATGTATTTATGGGCATTATCTTGCAAATAGAGCTAAAATGGATTAACAAGAAACATCTTTAAAATTTTAAAATAAAACCAAGTGATAAAAAAATCACACCAAAATAGCTAAATCCCTGAGCTCCCATTTCAAGGTGAGAACAGGAATTTATGGTTGGATCTCTTGTATGGCAGCTAAGAGTTTCAAGTTCCAAGTTGCTGTGTTCTCTTTCTATTACCATGTATTCCATGTGTTATTGTAACAGTTGTCATCAGCTGTCTTCGGCATAGTGTTTGAACCATAAAGATATTTTAAAGTAACCTAAGTAATTGAAAATTATTTTGAAAACATTGTGTGCTCTATTAATCAAAAAAGGAAGTTTTAAACAGAAGTAAAAGTGCCCCATTGGCTAAATTCTGTTCCTTTGGAAGGCAATAGGAACTGTACCTCTGCTCTCAGCAGGAGCAGGGAAAAAATATCTTACCGTGAATTTCTTAGATATGTAGATAGGTGTTGTGCTTTGGCAGATTGCTAAAGCCAGCCTTCTTGATTTATCCAAAGCAATTTTATTCATGGGATTTAGGCTTCAAGCTGCAATAGACACAGCACATGAATCTGAAAATCCCTATCTGCATTGTTTGATGCCTAGATGCCTTTGAAAATATATTCTCATAAGGCGAAGTGGAAAAAAATCCTGACTACAAGCAGAACAAAGTCCTGTTTTTGTATGACCTACACAACCT
This sequence comes from Drymodes brunneopygia, assembly GCA_013400955.1. Taxonomy (NCBI): domain Eukaryota; kingdom Metazoa; phylum Chordata; class Aves; order Passeriformes; family Petroicidae; genus Drymodes; species Drymodes brunneopygia. The sequence goes on along the minus strand of VZTZ01024402.1, from coordinate 126,483 downwards.
TTTTAATGTGACAGTGTTGTGGTGGTAAGTTTGAATCTTTCCATATTGTTTTGGTTAGGATTGAGGCACAAACACCTTCAATTCGGAATAATTTCAGGAAGCTATTTTTTTAGAATTCATGAAACATCTGATTTTAGTAAACAATGAATTGTAAATTCCTGCACTCAAAAGTATCCTTTTTTGCTGGAGCAAATACTGTCAAACTAAGGTCTGTGGAGTTATTTGAGGGTTAGAGATGGCAGATCTGGAAGAAAAGGGGCAATACTTATTGGGCAGGGAGCTTTTTATACAGTTGAGAGCTGTCTGAACCACTGATAATGTTACAGGTGATCTCTGCTGGGATGAATTATTGAGCATCATGTAGCTAAGATGACTGGATTCTCATCACAGATGTAATTTGTCTCACAGCTATTGCCACGTTGTATGTGGCAGTGGAGTAGAGAGCATTACGCTTGTCTCTAATTCACTGAGAGTCACAATAGATAAATTGGAGGTCAAAAAGGCCTTTTGGGAGAGCTCTTGCTGAAAAGGGTTATATAAATGTAAAGTAGTATTATTATTATTTATGAGCAGTTTGAGTCAAATGTCATGTTGGATGCATTTCATCAATCTGAGATTAGACTTGGGCCTGTAGCTCAGCAACAGCTCAGTGATACAAGCAGATAGGGGGATGTTTCACCAGGCTAAACAGAATCTCAAATAAAAGAGCAAGTATTTCTCTACAACAGCCCTCCCATTTAGTGATATTTCTGAAGTTTGGCATTTGGAACAGCAGATGGGATGGCACAAAGCTTTTCCACCAGGGCAAGAAATGACATGCAGTCTCCAACCGATTGCAGAAGTGTTTAATTTAGATCCCATTAAGATTTTTGCTGCACAATAGACCTGTGGAAATAGATATCAATATTTTATTAAATGCATGGATTACAGCTGTATAGAAATGTTAGGAACACTGACAAACTCATTGCCAACACATGCAGCTTATTCTGTCCTTTCAAAAGCCTTCATTATTCAGTGAACTTTTCTCTCCAGGGAAAAGAGGGAGTCGACACATCCTCACCTTCTTCACTCTGCTCACTGTGATTGTGCGTGTGAGTATAAATATCCTAGGGAAAAAAGAAAAGAAATTAGGCTTTCTGCCACTAAGATTAGGGAGACATATCTCTAGCCCACAAGTAGATAGACAGACAGATAGATAGATATGTAAATATACTTGATTCCTGAAACAAAATCTGTTACCATTCCCCTTTTGCATTTTCTCTTCACTGGCTTTAATTACGTTTAGTCCAAAAAGCTTGTGAGGTAACCTTGTTACATGAAAGAGAAAGATTACTCACTATGGGGTGGTTCCTGCTAGCTTGACCATCATTTATAAAGCCAGGATTTAATATCCTTTAAGCTTTTCTGTTTGCAGACTCATTTTATTTAAACTGCATTTATATAAACTGCTCAGCAGATTAGAGAAGCAGCACTATAGCCTTAATTTCAGTGTCACTTTCCAGCTGTTTTGGTCAGGCTTCATGTCTGGATTTAATGTATTTGTGCACTAAAATGAAAATACATCTCAATGATAAATCCTCTCCAAAGCAGACTGAAATAGCAGTAAATAACATCTGTTGAAACCAAATGAAAATAAAAACCAAAAGCCCACAGGAAAACCAGATACAGTAGGGAGCTTGAAAGCAAACCAAATGTGAAGCTCAGGCTTAGAAAGAGTGATTAAAAACCTTAACATTATCCTTACATAGGGAATGGGGAATTTGACCTGTCACTTGTGCAGGTTTGTCAGTTCCACATGTACAGGGGATCAGTTATTAAAAGATGACTCTTGCATTGTTGGAACCAATCCAGGCCTCTTTAAATTCATTCCAAGGATCTATAAGTTCATTACAGATATTTCTGACAGTCACTGATTATCCCAGAAATAAATTCATGCAATGATATGTTCTTGAAATTGAATCCATGGGAAGAGCAAAGAGATCTCCTTTTCAGGCAACTCTTTAAAGAACAAATCTGGGTATCCCAGCTGTTCCATTCCCATCATGTTTACAGGCCCAGAGCCAAGCACTTAAATATCTGCTCTCTCTCATATTTATTTATTTTATTTCCCAGAGGCTCTGATACCCTTCCACCCAAGATTAAAGACAAGCACAGTCTGAAATCAGCCATAAAATCAGATGTAAATCTTTTTATGCAGCTAGCCATTGCCATCTATATTTGAGAAATCTTGGTTAGTTCACTGTGTTACAGACACAAGTTTTGTATAGGCTTGCATCTATGTTCTTATTCATCTAACACTTCCATTTTTTCACAGATAAATGCCTGACACTGCAGCTGTGGCAGTTCCACAGTATTCACTGGACTGTAGTGTATTTGCAATAGAACAAAAAAAAATGTCAGGGAAGAACTTGGCCCTCCCAAGGCACATTTTGATTTTTCTCTCTTATATAAAAGTGTGGATGAGAGGTAGAGAAATGCAATAACTCCCATAAGTATCCACTTGCATTTAAATAGAATTTTACTCTGGCTTTACCTTCAAATTATGAATATATGATTTATCACATTTTACCTGGGCAAATGAAAGAGACTCTTAAAGCCTGACTTTTCCTGATGTACCATGGACATCTAACATTACTTCCACACTTAAAGTAGCATTAAAGTGGCTTCCTTCAAGTTTACAGGACTATTTGAGTTTACAGGTATGTTCCATAATTCTTGTTTCATTGTGATTTATATGAAGGGGTAGAAGGACATAACATTCTCAGAGTAGATTTGGATGGACAGATGCTATGGCATGTTCCATGGGGTTGCATTAACTTGCAGTATGAGTTTTGCTAGTGGAAACTTAAATCTAATGTAGTTTGTGGATGGGGAAACAGTGACAAGTAATGACTTAGTCAGACAAGGAGCTAATGCTTACCAGCTCAGTAAAAGAAGGTGTGCTTTAACACAATTTTGGGAAATTACAGAAATGTGAAGCAATATGTTTCTGAAAGTCTGGAGAATACCCACTTCAAATGCTTTCCTTAAAGCAAATAAGGCTTAATCCATAATGAAGGTAATATATGGTGACTTTGAACATGTTGCAGAGATGTAGTGAACTGTAGTTTCAATTAAACCATGGAAAAATGTATTTCCTAAAACAAGTGATTTTCTGTGGAGTTTTGTTTGATTTTTGATTAACCTTTTTATTTTTTAATAAATAAAATTGTTCCTTCCTTGTTTACACATTAGAAGCAGGAGGGAAGAAAAAAAAATAATCAAAAATACAAGCACTGACCTACCATGTCTGCTAAATCCCAATTTAATCCCTGGAAAAAAAAACTCAGTTGCTCTTTACTTTATAATTTTGAGTGTTTTGTTTCAGCAGTTCTATAAGTTGCAAGCAAAGTCATTTCTACCACATCCCCGGGAGACTATTCCACAGTCTAATGTATCTCATCCTAGGATGCTGAGATTTTTTTTTTCCACAATTGTATTTTAATTGATCTTTTAGAATAGCAGGTACTGTCTCAGCTAAACTGAAAAGAATTTCAGAAGTCTCTCAGCAATAGGCTGCTCAAAAAACAAAGCAAGTCCTTGACTGGAGATGTGTCGTGCAGACATAGAGTATACAGTGGAGAGACAGAAAGAAAGTAATAATCCCTTCATAAATATCCTTCCTCGAGAGGAAAGCAAGAACGTAAGAGGAATTTGGTGTTATTTCCTTTGATATGCTGTTCCTGCTTTCCCTGGGTGCAGGATAAGCTGCCTGCACAAGTCTTGTGTGACTCCCACTGACACAGGAAAGGTGTTTGTGGCAAACGCCTGCAGCCCTCCCGTGCTTGTTCTGGAGCCTCAGGCTGCAGCCAGCACAGTGAGCATGCAGTTTGCTCTGACATGAGGAACTGGATCAGCATGGAGCCCAGCAGACAGAAATGTTTGTGGCTCATATGTCAAACTCCTTCGAATGAGTGTGATTGATCTAGGATTAATTCTTCTCTATCTTTCCCCTTGCTTTACTTTCTCCCCGAAGAACAATTCACATATGAACCACATAAAGGTGACAAACTACTGTTTTGGGGTGCAGTCACTGCTGGAGAGGAAAAGGTAAAATGAAGTGCACAGTTAACATGAAAAAATTTCTTCTGAGATCAGTAACTCTTCTTCTTTAATAGTTTGTCAGCCCAAATGAGAATAAGCATCACAAGCAAAGAGCTTTTTAAAGGGATTAGAAAATTGTTACTCCAGAAAGAAATTACTCAAACACGTAATTTCAGCAGTCACTCACAGAAACTATAGGAAATGTCCAAAGCCTCAGGGCAAACACAACCCCCAAATCCCAAAAGCTATGAAAATGTCTGTATGCCAGCAGTGAAAATTCTTTCTGGATGACCAAGAACAAAAATTGTTTTAGCAAGGGCTAAACAGATAGAGCAGCTGAATATTACTAAAAGTGAATTCCCATTAATATTTCTGAATTATATATATTAACTTTTAGGAATCATGTTTTCTATTTTTATTGAGGAAACATAGTAATGAACCTTGCATTTCTGAAGTTTTTTCTTTGCTTAAAATTGCAAGAGAAGGAAGGTTGCAATTAGAATTACATTCTTGATACTGCTTTCTGTTCAATAGCAAGTAGAAGACAAACCTAAGGTCTGTCAGTCCTCCAAACTTCTCTAAATGCATTGAATAATAATGGCCTTATACAATGGCATTATCGTGTAATATAAATTGTATTATATAATCCCCTGGAATCTTCTCTTTCTGGTGCAGTCCTGACTGAGCATTTCTGTAATCTAAATGGGGAACCTGAAGACTGATCAAATCAAGCTGAGGATCAGACAGTAGAAGTCAAGAGAAATACAGATTCCAAGCAGCACCCTCCCATGCATTTAACTTGAACTGGTTTTAAGTGAAAGCGTAAAATATTTTTCATGCCTTTTTTTAAAGAAAGTACTTCTGTTGTGATTGCAACCTTTCGGAGTCTGACAGGCTCCATCTGCAGGTGTCATACCTTGCTGTGACAGGAAGTGCAGCTCTGATTGTCCCTGCACTACTCTGGCCCCCGCTTCTTGCACAGTGCATGTGTTCATGCCTTGCCAGGCAGAAGCAGGCATGTGTAAAGGAGAGAGGAGAAGGAGAAAATATAAATAAAGATCCTTAAGTAGTCTATGCAGACTAACCTTAGGCTGGATCCTAGGGATTGTACCAGCATTGAACAAATCAATGTATTCCACATTTCTTAATGGAGGAAATTGCTGTTCATGTGTTTGATTGCTCTGATGTGTCCGTGGATGGAAGGGAAAAGCTGGGAGGTGACCAGCTGCCAGGCTGTGCCACTTACTGTCTAACTTCTGTCTCTCTGACAAGGAGAAAAGATCAGACCTGAGTGACACATGAGCTTACAAGTGTTCATCCGACTTCTTGTGACCCCTAGAGAGGGTTACAGAGAGATATAGAGGCAATATATCTCTCTTACTCGAGAGACACAGGGCACAAATCTTGTGTGCTGCTCCCTGGTCCTTCAGAGATTTAAGCAGGAGATACCTGTTCAGCAGGAACTCATCCATACCGGTCCATAAGCTGCCAAGGCTCCAGTGGACTGGTTACCAGGGCTCTAAAAGGCTTGGAAATGATGAAGAAGTTGGCTTTCTTTGCAGCCTCTGACAAAGCCAGTGGCACAGCATAACTTCTTATTACTTGGGAGAGGTGGGAGGCATCTTTCCAGCTGTGTAATGGAGCATGATGAAGGGATCTTGACCTCAGCCTGAGAAAGCTGGTGTCTGTATGCAGAGCAAAGCAGGGCAGAGATTGCTGGTTGGATGCAGGAGCATCACAGCTCGGTTAGCATGGCCATGTGCCAAGAACATTAGCCCAACTCCTCAACAGAGCTTTCTGTACTTTCCAGTTTCAGGTGTTACTTTGCTTGGTATGAACTTTAGGACAGCTTGCCTTATCCACTGGCCTCATTAGAAACTCTCCTTGATCAGTGATCAGAGGACAGTATGTTTTTATTTCTTCTAATATTCATAAAATGGTTCTATTTTATTTGAACATTCTTTCAGCTAACCAGGAAAGTCCATATAGGGAATATTTCAGAAATCCTAAACTCCACCATGGCTCATGTAACATGAACTGGTTCCACGTGTAATTGTTCTGTCTATCAGACATTAAAAATTCTTTTTACATCCTGATCAGAGCAAGTAAATGCAACTAACAGCTATTGGACTTCATGACAGTGATGCTGAGCACAATGCCTACCTGTCCTAACATGTTCTTTTATACAAGTCCAGGCCTCTGGAATTTCTCACAGAAAGCTAATAAGCATTATAGCACTATAAAATAGCAGTCCTTCCAACAAAATAAAAAGTTTTGCATTTCTGACTTGTGGTATCCAAATATGATTTTTTTCCATTATTTTTAATTGAAATCTCCCTGAATTATTGACATCTTCAAAGCAGGAAGCTGTGAAGTTCTTCTGGCTGCAGTCATTGGCAAGTAAGATGTGTAGATGGCCATGACAGCTAAAGGAGAAAGATAAGGAACAGGGAACCTTCTTTTTGTACATTATAGGTACATCTGGCTTGGGCCAGAGAAGAGATTGATGTCTTAGTGATTTGTATTTATAACATATGCCTGCATTAAAGAAATAAGCATTTGTGCCTTTTAAACACCAGTTTGTACTGATTTTTTTTCCTGCAGAATCCACACTCCAGTGGTTTTTATTCTGATTTTCCCAGGAACACACATTCTCTAATTCCTTGCCTTGAGAACTGAAGGGTTTTGAAACTCTTATTCTGATTTTGTCTTACTGAAAAAATTAGTTTGCTGGAGATAAAAAAAAAAGACAAAGGAAGAATCACAAGACAAAAACAAGAATTACACAGAAAAGTAGTCTTGCTAAAAAATAACATAGGGTGTGTTGGGAAAGGTGTAATGGCTTCATGTATTGTTGCTCTTACTGCAGAACACCTTATTCTATACCACAGCTTAAAAAGCCATCTGCCTTGCCAGGGTCTTATCTAGGATTAATTGTTAAATTATGAAGAAAATCTTCCTTAAACCAAACTGTTACCACATGTAGCACAGGTTAAAGGGCTCCAGAGCCCCAAGTTTCCCTATTTTCAGCAGAAGTTGTCTGCCAAACGATTCATTCATCTTTCCTCTCTGTCATCCTATCACACAATCAGTACCCTTTCTGATTGCCTTCTCCAATGCTTGCATTTCATATATGTCTTTTTTTTTTTTGTCTTCTCCATGACTACTTTGAAGAAATACAAGACCTTTGAAATGGATTTGTTCATTTTATTCCAACAGTATCCTTCTTAATCTCTTGTCCTTATCTGCTGATTAGGGCTGTTGGAAACTTAAACACTTGCAGCAGTCTGGGTTCTGAACAGTCTGCACTTCGGGACTGAGAGAAGTTGCACTCTAATATCTCTCTGGAAGTGAAAGTCTGTGGGTAAAGAGAAAAAAAATTATGAGAAGCTATTCTGCTTTACTGTCCCTTCATACCATGTCTTTTGTCATGTGAGAGGATGTGGTTTTGAACGATGGGATACACGCAGGGGAGAATGGGAACAAGAAGAGGTGAATCTCATACTTATTTGCAACTCCAAAGAATATTATTTGATAATCATGATAAGATTGATAATCATGATAAGAAATCGAGAGTGCTTATAGTGATAACTCTTTAATATAAGAACTGATACTTTAAAAAATAGCAGAGGAAAGAATAAGAGAAGAAAAAGAGATGGAAACATAAAGGGTGTTGGTTGTTTTCCTAATTGCATATATTTATTAGAAGAACCAGTTTAACACCACAGGAGATGCCCCACTCAGCCAGACATGTAGTCCATCCTGTCCCAGGCTTTATCTCCAACAGTGGCAATACAGTGGTAATTTTGGAGAAGATCAGGAGACTGGTCACTCTGTGCAGTCCCTGGCCTTGGTATTGCTCCAGACTTCAGGACTGTGTTGGAGGATGCATCCCTGCCCAAACCCTTTTATCCATCTGTTTCTGGATGGCTGCTCTATGGTTTGTCTAAGCCTTCTCTGAACCTGCTCCCTCAGGTTTGACACCAAACTTTCCCTGCCACACAGGATAGTATTTTCACCTGTTTTAAGCCAATCATTGTCTTGCCTCACTGTTCCCTATTCCTAGTATTGCAGGATTCATCATCTGAATTATTTAATCAGCTTTAATCTTCTTCCCCCTGTTGTCATTTTTAAACTTTAATTCAGATTGAAGAGTTTCTGTCTTTTCAGTCTTCCCTCATAAAGCAGATTCTCTGATTCCTCCATTGTTTCAGTTGCCTTTCTTTGTAGCTGGAAGAGCATACTATCTGCCAGAATTCAAAATATTTTGTGATTTGTTTTGATTTTTTGAACAAGCAAAGGAATATACTCAAACTTTGGATGTCTCTTCAGATATTTTCTGACACAGTATCAGGTTATTGTTTTTGCTGAATCTTGACTCTGTTTGAAAGCTAAAGACAAAGTATTGGGTATCATCAGGTATTTTCCAAGTGTGTTTTCTAGCACTAAACCATTGAACAACACCTGGAAAAAGTAGTTCATATATATAAGAAACATGTGTCTACTTATTCTTTTTTTACAAATGTCACTAAAACTTTGTGATCTGTGTTATCTATACTTCTCTTATATATCAAAACATTTAAGAATTTTCATGCCTCCAGATGCAAATGGAAACTCTTTCTACTCATTCTTATCACTTATAGATAAGGTCCTGAATGCATTCGACCTTCCTGCTGTGACTAATAAACCTTAAAGTAAAAGTGGGGCCTGATAGCTCGCTTAAAGGCATTTCTTCAGTGTTCTCCCTGACTCTTTGGAGTATGCCTGTATCCACTGTTTGATATTTTTCTACTCCTTTGCATTGCCATTATTTTTTTTTCTGCATTAGTAGTTTCAGCAGCCAGTATAGATAAAGACTCTTCCACCCACCCTATTTACAATTCCCATACATCTGTGTATACATCCTTCCCATCCCAGATGGAGATATACTGACCTGTAAGTCACGGGGATTTATCTGCATTCTTTCTACAGTCACTTAGAGGAAAACTGGGTTATTTCTTTAGATTTATGTTTCTATCCAGAGACTTTTAAATTGCACATCAGGTTTTTGCCATCTCTCTGTGTTTGTCTATTGTTTGTTCCAATCTTAAAATATAATCTGTATTAACTCTAACATCTTTGTTGCCATCAAAAATTTATTTTCTCATATTTTGAAGTACTTCAGGCACAAGGTATGAACCAAAATATATTTTGGGTAAACAGTGTCTTAGTGATGGCTGCTCAAAGTCCACAGACATCAATTTTTTTTTTGTGGAAAAATAACCTGCTATTTCCTCTCTCCTGAGTGTAATGTATCCAGAAAGGGCTCCCTTTCAGCAATCCAGTTTCATTACTTGGGCCTTGAGCAGCCCCTATGCAGTGTGTCTGTAACACTTGTGTGAGTCTTGGTGTGAGAGAGATGTGGGAAATATTGCCTTGCAATGGCTTAAAGATAGGGGACATTCCGACGCTGAGCTGCAGCTGGTGAGCAGCTGCAAAGCTAACAAGGTCAGTGTGCCCGATGAGCAGCCAAGTACACAGCAACAAGATAAGAAGCAAGAACTACAAGGCCGAAAAACAAGAAAGAAGAAACCACAGGAATGCTAAACTAACAAGAATGACACATGTACGTAGTAGCCTATGAGAAGCCTAACTTTGGAATATGCATGAGGCTAATTAAACAGAGTATATCTTGAGTGTAAGTAAACAATAAAACGAGTTCTGATGGTCCACATCTGTGGTGTCGGTTCTCCCTCTTTCCAACAGAGAGACAATATTTTTAAAGTGTTTTTCAGGAGAACTCTTTCCCTGCCCCCCAGCTTTTTTGCTGGCAGAGACCTCCTGCAACATGGTGCAAGGAAAAGAGAACAAAATACAGACTCATTAAAATGCCTTGTGGATAATCCAGTCTGTCTGATGTAGTGTGACATACTGACCCACATAACAGCAGACAATCTACCTCCTCTCTGAAGAGGCACACCCCTAAAAATGCTTGGACATGGAGAAGGGTATGTAGGAGGGCTGAGGTTCAAAATAAAAAAGAAAAAAATCCTGCATAATATGTGGAAGGCTTCCATTTCTTTCCCTTTCCCAAATGTTCCTCTGGCAAAATTAATACTTTGGGATTTTTTCTTTTGGTAATTCTCTACCTGGCTGTTTTGTATCTCATAAACCTGGTCCCTGGCTGCTTTTATAGAGGCACTCGGAGAAATGTGGCCATTCTTGATGTTGTAGATAATTGTTAAGCATTTGCTCCTTTGCAGAGATAGTGTTATCAGCACAGGTAGTATTCTCGGGTGTTCTCCCAGCCTTTGGAAAATAGTTTTACTGTAATCTGTAGGCAATTTTCCCTCTAATGCCATAGGCATGTGCTGCTCCTTTTGTGGCTGTTTACCAATTCTCGAACAGATTAATAGGAGAATAGTTCACTTGGTGACAATCTGAAACTTTAAAGCATCCTCAAATGCCTCATTATGGACCAAATAAAATAGTTTGTTGTCTGTGAATGATTAGTCCCTCTCATATCTTCCTTGCTCCATTGCTTTCAAAACGCTTATCTCAGGGTGCATTTATTTGCTTGTGCTGGCCTGTTTATAGCTACTGGATCCCTTCAGTGGGAGCTTACTGTATTTTCTTCATTTTCAGTAATCAGTGAATTCCCATGATCTATAATCATAATAAGTCAGTTGAGGCATGTTTTTCAGGAGACTAATTTCAGTTTCTAGGGCTGGGCTGTCATCTCCACTTCTGTCATGTTATGTAAGATGCAGCGAAAGAAGTCACAATACTGGAAAAGGAAGTGTTTGAAAGGGCAGGGCTAAAGGGAGAAGGATTTTTTGCATCACTTTTCTGAAGCTTCTCAGCTGTACTGCAGTGCATCTTTATAATGGTTTACCTGGTGTTCATTAAAAGTTTGAAGCATCATTGTTCTCACGCCTTTTCAGGCTTTCTAGGTTGCCATAAGCATCTTTAGGACCAGCACAGATCCCTTGAGTCACTTCAGAGCATTGCACAAGACACACACTGCACTGCTTCCCCAACAAAGAAAAAAGGGACAGGAGAAGGTGAGGTGGGAATGGGTAACAGCTGAGGTGCAGCCAGGAGCTCACACTCCTTCAGATCCCTTGCCTCTGTCAGAGGACTTGCATAGGACCTGTAAAAGAACCATGGAGAGGGATTTCCTGATTGGCTTTTTGTTTTGTTTTAGGTCGGGGTTTTTTCCCCCTCAGACACAAGGTCTTAAGGGAAAATCTAAGGTCTTTCCAGTGTGGGGGAGAGGGCTCTGGCTAGCTGAAACCCAGGAAAAGGAAAGGGTAGGATGGGAAGTACCTGCAATAACAACTGTGCTTAATTTTGGCCAGGGCACCAATATTAAATAATTTGCACTCAAGAAGATTTGAGGTACTCTGATAATAAGACACATGGACTATTCTTGGTGCCCCTTCTCCAGTATCAAGAACTGCTCTCTGGCACTGCAGGCTTGGTGCTGAAGGAAAAGCATAAGTGCTGCATCTAACCCTGAGGCAGTTTCCCAGCAGTTTTCAGTTCAAGTATTGATCAGTTCTGGTCCTATAACTGAGCATACCCTTAGGTGTCATGGATATAATTTTTTTAGGTATTACTGAATGAAGTAGGAAGAGAATAGATCAAGTCAGCCAATTTTTTTACTGATCTCCTAAATAATGCTTAGTTAAGTACAACAGAATGTGGCAGACAAATGTGTCTATGTACAGATTAAAAAAAAAAATTAAAATATTTCTACAGCATATGATATAATTTACATTAACAAGTGTGACACAAAATTAGAATAATGGAAAATTTTTGACTCTTAAAGACCTCTGGAGGTAATTTAATCCAACCCCCAATTCACACTGGGCTCATCTAGAACAGGATCTTGGTTCAATAGCTTGAGTTTTGCATATCTTCAAATTTCGAGCTTCCCAAACTTCTCTAGGTACCTGTTCTGGTGTTTGAACTCCCTTATGGTGAAAACTAGAGTTTCACATGTATCAACATGTTCTGTTCACTACATGCCTCCAATAAAAGTCTGGCTCCATTTTCTGTACACTCTCCTGTTAAGCAGAAAGCAGAAACTTGAAGGCAGGCAAGGGAAAAGACTTGAAAAGGAGTGTTAGTGAGTTTAGAAATCACAAAGAGTAAAATTTTCAAACTGGCTAGCTGTATTTTCAGAGTTACTGAGTGTAGGCAGACACTTTCCAAGAGTCTTGGAAAGACATGGTATTAAGATGATCTTTCACATGGAGAATCTTGGTTTGCAGATGTGCTAAGGAAGTAAGTATAAATCTATGTTTTGTGTCCATTTACTGTTTATTTTGACTCAGATAAGATTTTGGAAGATTAGACTCTCTGACTCAGGGTTTTTTTTATATTTCCTATAAATTAAGAGTGTGTCTGAATTCACTAAGCACTGAGTGGTTTGGGATTTTACAGAAATGTGCAAAAGAAGAAAAGACAACTTAAAGGTTGGATAACAAGTTCAACTGCACACCTGCATGCTTAGAGAGCCAATATCTCAGGGAACCTTCCAGCTGGATCACATCAGGAGAAGACAGAGATGGGCCTTTAGGTGTGTCACTAAAATGTCACCTTAATTCAGCTTTCATGTTAAAGGAAGTTAAATATTCCAGTAGGGATTTACAAAAGGTGCTTCAAGTTGTTTTCCTGCCCTGCACCTCTTCTACCTGCACATCTCTCAAAAATGGGGTTAGGAATTGCTAGCACCAGGCTCTCAGCAGTGGGAGCAGGAGCTGTGCTAGGGCTCTGTGATTTCTACAAGGTAGAAGCAAAACACCACAGGGATGGGTAGTTGTAAATCGTGCAGAGATAAACCCTGTGTTCAAATTGCCATTGCCATGAATGGTTTCACAGGATGAAACCAGCACTGCTGTGCAAGTGCTTTGACTGAAAAGAGCAACTTTTACTACATTTGTAAGGAAAAAAGGCTCAATTACTTTACGTTCTTTAGATAAAGTAAACTCCCTTTATCCTTCAAATTACCCTGGTATGTGCTTTGGGTTTTTTCCCCCAGAACTCAGAGCAAGAAGTTAATATAAAACCAAGGTGGTTCAGTTCTGACCTCCATTAAAAAGCTTGCTAACTTGATGGCAGTTCCTTGCTGGTGTTTTGATTTCCCTGGTCACACCCAAAGGATTTCTCTTGTACAGTTTTTAAGCTGTGCTTCAATTTGCTTTAATGCATGATGTCCAAGAAAAACCATTTCCTTTTCCTTTTCTTGTTACTTCATTCTGTGTTTGTTTCCTTGAATTTGTAAGTAGGTAAACATACTGACAAGCAACCTTTAGGGAATTTCTAAGGTCAGTTTAGAGAAGGATAATTTATGATGCTGCTAACCCCAATGTAGTATTAGCACTTTCAAGTAAGTCTAGCTACAGTTTAAGGTAAGGGAATTGATGCCATCAATCAGCACTGATAGCTTACCACCACAGAATTCAGCCCTTTGGCACTTCTCACATGTAATACAGCAGCGTAATCAATGATTATAAATGCACCCTTATGTGCAACATAGTATTTCTATCAGTTAGCCTGTAATCTTTAAATACCATGTAAGTGAGGTTAACAAGCTAAAACCAGGACTGAGAGAGAAATAAGTGTCATTCAGTCCTTCTTCAGCCTCAATTAATATGAAAAAGGGTTTTTTAAAAAAATCTTTGGCTCACAAACCACTGAGAGAAATACTTGAGTTGTTTTCCACTGCATTCTTCCTTGCTGAAAGTCTAAAGGCACCGATGGATTCCTTTTGGAAATCGAAAGGCAGATGAAAACGTGTGTGAATACCACCAGTGCCACCTAGTGCTGCTCGGCCGGGAGACGTGTGGTGGATCCACGGAAACTCTGCTGCCTTTCACAGTAACGCATCCTCACCTCATTTTTCCATCCCGAACAGGGCAGGATACAGTTGCTCCTGTGTCATCCTTTTGCCAGCGTCTTAAGAAATGAAGGTAAAGGCGCCTGAAAATCCATAAGGTATCATATTACACACTTCTGGGCTTATTTTGCCAGTAGGTTAGCGGGTTGGCAAAGGCTTAAGCATCTGTCTATATTTTCATGGAAACACTTAAAATTGGGGTTGCCTGTGATTGCATATGTGAACAGCATCTGAGTAAGACTGGGACAGTGACTATCTGGGTTCTAGCAGGAAAACTGACTGAATATAAAATAGCAACTAAAAACCTTTCCTCTCTGCTGTGTTTTATATGCCCTCACTCTAAAGCATCCTACATCCTTGTGCATGTCCTCTGAATAAATTTGACTCTCTTATACTGACTTTGCAGCCTTGGGCTTGGTCCTTCCCTTTTATTTGAGAAAATAAACAAACAGAATATTCACTGTCAAGTTTAAAGAGAAGGTCATGCATGCACAGTAAATCAGAAAGAACAGAAGCTGAGAGCTTCACATATGAACTAATGTCAAGGAATTACCATCCCTGCCGATAAAAATTCTTTGAATTCATTAAAATACATGAATGCTGGGTTTATGAGTCGTCAGGGTGTCACTTTACTATTTCCTCTGCAGAGACATGATCCTTTTGCACTGCCACATTCAGGCCTTAGCTGCTGCTGGGATCTGGGTACTGCAGCAGGGGAGGAGTGAGGCTACTGAAAGGACCTTACCTTTCTGTGACTTATCTTGCCCTGCAATCATGCCGTGCTTCAGTGTTCATTGCTAGATTTGTATTTGAAGCCTGTCTATTCCCCCTGCCCATGCTGGAGAGTAGTGCAGCAGAGAGTGACAAAGCTTGAAATTCAGGAAGCTTCATGTTCTTTTCTGACACTGACTGCCCTGTGCAATTTATCCAGCCCACGGTGGCATATTTATACAGCAGAGTGTGCATACTGCTGAACACAAGGAGGAATTACTGTTAGTGCCCTCAGACCAAATGGGCCATGGCTTTACCCTGCAGTGAAGCAGGGCTTGCTATCCTGGATGCACGACTGTCTCAGTGAGGCTCTGTAGCTTTGGACACTTGAAGTAGCATTTCTGAACAGCATCACATGGATCTCATAGCCAGGCCAATGCAGCTGTTGCTAAGGCTATTACCTCTAATAAGATTCTTCAGAAAAGCATGGAGCTGTCTTGTAAAAAAGAAATCTATTTGGTCATGGCAACACAAGGCTCAACACAGGCTAATTTGCCTGAAGCTCAGCACTTAACTGAAATTCAAATGAGACATCTTCAGAATTCAGCTCTACTTGATTTAGCACAGGCACTTTTAACTGTTCAGTGTGAGAGTTTCTCCATCACCATGTTGCTGCCTTTTACTTCTCTTCAAGAGTCTTCAAGTAAGTACTCGGAAATGTCAGGTTCAATCTGACTTCTTGGACTAGGTGATCTTTAAAGGTCCTTTCCAACACAAATCATT
Source organism: Drymodes brunneopygia (assembly GCA_013400955.1). Classification (NCBI taxonomy): domain Eukaryota; kingdom Metazoa; phylum Chordata; class Aves; order Passeriformes; family Petroicidae; genus Drymodes; species Drymodes brunneopygia. The sequence goes on along the minus strand of VZTZ01024402.1, from coordinate 111,020 downwards.
CTGTGGTTCTCAGTTCAGTGATCGCAGAATCACGGAATGGGCAGGGTTGGAAGAGACAACATACAAGTTTGAAGACTTCACCATTAATCCATTCAGCCTCCTTTTCATGCATCTCTGAAGTCCCAGTCTGCAAAAAAAAGAACACATCTACCTCTAGAAATCTCTGAGAAAGAGAAAAGGCTCACCTGGAAATCTTCCTTGATATCTCCCAGGTTCTGATCTAGAGCTCCAAACAACCAGCTCATGCTTAGCTATGTTGTGTCTTCAGTACCTTGTCAGTTTTGTATGTGTCAACTTGTAAAAACTTGGACAACTTTTAAAGTGTCACAAGTCTTAGAGAAGTAGCTGGAGGGAAGATTTGAGACTGTGTCATCTAACCTGAAGCTCTAGTTGCCTGAAGAAAGTTTTTAGACTGACTGTGGCATCTAAATTATAGGTCTAGGACTTCAAAAACTACCAGCCTGAAGAGCTAGGTAGTTTCTGAAGTACCTTTGAACATACCACTTCTAGCCATCTCTGCCTCAGGTGCTATATCCCAGGAGCGCTGTGAGGATAAATGTTAGATATCAGTGCTCAGATCCTACTGTAAAGGGGGATACATCTTTATCTGCCTTATTGTACTCATTTTATCAGGGCTTTGGTAAGTCCCTTGTAGCCAAGAAAACCCTGTGTGGTGTGTGCAGGTCAGTGAAGCTCTCAGGGTGTGCAAAATGAACACAATAAGAGTTTTTTTATCACACAGGTCTCAGTACCCCTGAATTCAGGAGATAAATTGCTCCATGCATAATCCATCACTTTTCCAATTGTTCTGCCCAAGGGCAGCTTGATTTTGTTTGAAAGGAAAGAGCCTTGCCTTGAATCTCCAGTGGTGCCTACGTGGAGCTAAGAGTTTGTTGGAATTGTTTGCTGTACTATATGCAACTCTCTGAAAATTCCCAGGTGGTTTCTTGGGCAGCTTCACTTTCTCTGTCCAAACCACTGTTGGTTTCTTAGTGCTCTACACAAGGAGACATCCCTGTATGATGTTGCTGATTGACAGCATGTGCCATATGCCTCTTCCCTTCAGCTTCTGCGTGATCCCATAACTGCCATCCCATCCTGTTTTCCAGTACCTTCATACCTTTTGGGTATGAAACCATTTACATCTCTTTTCCTTTTGACTTTATCTAGTTCACACACTGCTGGCCTTCTCCTTAAGCCATGTGTACTCTGATTGTTAATGCTAGGTGTGTGCATGAATGCACCACTCAGCAGTACCATTTTTGATCCAGATTCAGTGTTGAATCTCTGTCACATTGCTGCCAAATTAGCAAGAGCTTATGTGGGTTTTAAGCTTTATGCCACCTTTATGCTGGCTGTGGAAGGACAGATGATGCCTAATTTGAATAAAGTTAAGCAGGTGAGCACAACGGGTGACACTTGATCTGTCATAGAGCTTGTTGGTGCAAAATTAACCCACCAGAACAATTTCTTAAAGAAATGTGAGTAGGCAAATTCATGTCTTGATAGATCAGAGTTTTAGCTAAAAAGCATTTCTGATGTGGTACAGGATGCCCTGAAGCTGCATGTACTTCCTAGGTTATGCTCTTATATAAACAAAAAGCATTTCACAAAAAATGTTGTTTCCACTGTCATTCTAGAAGCTTATTCTTGAAATTAGGTACTTTTCCAAGTATCTAAAATAAAAAATAAAAAAGCATGCAAACAAACAAACAAACAAAATCACCAAAGTTTACTGACCAGTAAATCAATATTCTTCTCTGAGTTGTGGACAGTGATTATTGCTCTCTGTGATGCAATGTTTTGTGACAGTGTCTTTGTATCTTTTGCTTCATTCATTATATGAGGGTTTTAAACTTTCTGCTGCTTGATATTTAGAAAGCACCAAAAGATACTTCAAAGCAGCAGACAAAAATCAGATTTTATTGTTCTTTTTAATCAATATTTTTGAAGAGTACTAGAATAAATTTTTTATGGCACTATTAGTCTTGCATGGCATTGAAGTTCTGATTTATATGATAATAACAACAATGGAAAACATCCTTCAGCAAGATGAAATACCAATGATAATGTATCTTCCCATCTTACTTTGGCATTTCTACTAGAGCTGGAATCACAGAGGTCAGAAAATGAAAGATGATAAGGACCATCATCTAAGAATAGACTCAGTTTTAAACTGAAGAAATGATGATCAGAATCAATTTTTATTGGCTAGGTTAATAAAGGTGTGTGGCAGAAAACTAAACCTATAGGTGGGTGCCAGTGAAAAGAAACACTACATTTCTGAGCAAGTACTTCCTGACACTTGTTGAATGTTACAATGTCCTTTTCTCATGGGCATCCATATTGCATTGCTTCTGCTCACCTGGACCACCCCCTGGCTCACAGTAGATATTATTGCTTTTACAAAAAAAGGCAAACCCAGAATTTTGTGGACCCATTCCTTCTTTCTTTCTGCACACAGTTCTGGGTTACTGACTCCTGAGTTCAAACAGACAAAAGCAGCAAAGGTGCCTTTGGCTGAAATCCTGACCTGCTGAAAGAAAACTCCCAAATTATTACTCAGATGGCTCTTTATCCAAGGCCCACATAAAGTACTTTTAAAACTCATTTTTTCAAAGGAGCCTAAATTCAGACATCTTGTCTTTCAGAGAAATTCTGGTGAGGACCCTGTTCTCACATTAATTTAGAATCACAGGTGTGGAAGACATGAAAGACACCTTAGAAATAATCTTCTCTATACTTCCACAGAGAGTCAGGACCCATGACCTTCTTTCACAAGATGTTTGTCTTCTTGATTTATCAAAAACATTCAGTAAAGACCATTTTGCATCCTCTTCTGAAAACCAGTTCCTGCCTGTCACTCACCTCCTGAGTGTTCCCCTTAGGTCTCCCTTAGCTCATCTCTGGTAGAAGCTAAACCACATTGTTCCAATCTGTTAATACAGATAGCCAATTGTGCACTGAAATGCACATCAACATTTCAGCCTGAGATATTTTATATATCTCAAATGTGTCAATATGAAATGTATAATTTGATTGATTGATTGATTGATTATTTGCAACAGCATCACATATTTGCTTTGTAGTCCATAACACTGAAACTCCTTGTTAGCAGCATGGTTAGTTATTCCCAGCTTTTATTCAAGAATTTGGTTCCTCTTTCCTAAATGCAGTGCTCTCTTCTTGTCTCTAAGGTGTCTTGTTGATTTCAGATATTTATCCACTGTACAAAGACCACTTTGCATTCCAGCCCTGTCATCGCTCTAGTCTGATGCCTTCCACAAATTCTGTTCTTCATTCTATGAGAATAATGAATAGGGCCAAATTTCGGGTATTATTTGCAAGAATCACTCTAAAAAAGGTCACCCCTAGTCTGCCCCATTTTTACAATGTTAAGAGAACAGTTCTTCCGAGAGCTGGGTTTTGTTGTGGTGGGGTTTATTTCTCAGCAGCCCCCATCCACACTAGGATCATGTATTCCTCATATGTTCATAGTAGCGGCATACAGGACTATGTCAGAAATCCTACTGACAATAGGATTCATATGCCACAGTTTTTTCCTAAGCTGTTTTGCCAGATGTTCTGCCAAGGTAAAACAAACCAAAAAACAGGAAAAGGTTTCACAAAATTTGCTTTGGACCACTCCATTGGAATGTTTCTCACCTCTTTACAAAATTCAGATTTTGAAACAAGTATTTAGCCATTTCTTTCAGAACTCTTCTAAAAAAAAGGAAGTTTTTCTGGTTATTTTGTAGTTTTCTTAGGTTCTCCTAAGTTTTCATTTTCCTCATTTAGTCCCTCAGGATCTCTCCATCCTTCATCCCTTTTTGACGCTGACTGCTTTAAGACTGTTCTTTAAATATCAGTGGATTTCATCATACATCACTCATGGCAGTGTATCTAATTCATGTAAGTGTTCTGCACCTTCTACCTGCAGATGGAACAAAAGGCAATATCAACCCAGTCTTCTTCACAGCTGCTGATGGTTGCTTCCCTTCCTGTTAGACATGGGGTTTGTAGTCTCCTTTGCCTCCCTGTGCTTCTCATGTTTGCTTACTTCATTCTGTCTTTTGCTAGCATTCTTTTGCTCAGTGCTCTTTTGCTCTTATTTTTAATTTTATATTTTCATGCTTGGGCTGCTCCTTTATAGTCAAATGCAGCTATATATCTTGTTTCTAGTTTTTTTATAGTGCCTTTTTGATATTCAGATCTGTAATGATCTCCTGATACAGCTGCAATATTCTCTTACAGTGCTCCTTATCTTTCATCTGTATTGGGATACTTCATCACTGTGTCTTTAATAAAGTGTCTCTCAGTACTGCCAACTGACAACAATACACCTTTATCCTTTGGATTAGTTCCTAACAAAAATCTTCCCAACAGTTTTTGAACTTATTTTTGTTTAAGTCCATTGATCCTTACTTTCCTCATTTCATACCATCCTTTACTTAGCAGTTGTCTTTTGTGATACTTTACAAATGTACCAGGCTTTTCAGCTGGTCCTCTCCAGTATGAGTGCAGGCAGAAATAAATAGCTATTTCTCATAGTACTATATTTCCCCACGATGTTTTGTTTCCATTTAACTTTGAGCTTCAGTGGATCCCAAAAGTCATTTTGGCCTTATGGTTAGGCTAATTTGGCATGAGTGTTCTTTTTGGCAATTATGTATATGTTCAGTCTTGCAGCAGGGAAATGTGTTCAGAAAAGCTTCTACCCAACATTTAGTGTAGGGCAGAGGCACCAGGGTTGCTGCTGCCTCACTGTGTGAAGCACTACTGTGCACTCCACTGTTAGGTGATTTGGTAACTAGTGCAGAAGCTGTTTGGTGAACTGCTGCTGGCTTTTGCAGAGGTGGGTGGCACTAAATGCTCCTCTGTTTGGCAGAGAAGAAAATTGACTACTTGGGGATACAGATATGTGTATATAAACATGCATCCCAGCAAAGTTATAGATTGTTCTTGCTTTACAGTACCATCCTAGAAAATATAATGTGCTAACTTCTGGTTACCTGTTCTTATTAATGTTGTGCTTTATCTGTTTTATTCTGTTCCCAAAAATGGCTGAATTAATTCTCTTCTTCCAGCTAAAAATCTGTAATAGGCTGCCTCTGGGAAATACCCCTCCCTTTCTTTTTTTTCCTCCTTCATAACTTCTTGCAACTCTGACTCCTCTCTCCCATGTGACTTTAGAGCAACCATTTCCACATATGTTTTGTAGCCCTTTCTCCCTGTTTACCTTGCCTGTCATTCCTGGTCATGTTCAGTACTAACCTGCCAGTCCTACAGATTGGCCTGTCATGTTCCTGCAGTAGTGGCAGCTTCATCCACGTATTATGATTTCAAATTCTTCCTGTTTTATTAACCACACTCCTAACATCTGGGAATGGCTCAACAGGCTATTATTATTGCTCTCCCTGGTTTGCCTTGTTCTCTCAGCATCAGCTGCCCGTTTACAAGGATGGTGGTTTTCTGTTTTATGCTAAGTCTTCCCATCACTGCTCTCTTTCAGGATGCTGGTCCATGTTCATTTAGGCCAGTGCTCAATATCACCCAAGTGTCCTTGCATCCCACATCCTCAGGATCCATGCTTTGGAAATCCACTGTGCAAACGCAGTGTTGTGCACCAATATGTATTAATAAATGAGATTAAATCACCGTGTAAATCCCACAGGGAAATGGTCCATCCCAAGCACCATCTATGCTTATTTGCCATTTATACTGATAATTAAAAACTAATGACAGCTGCATGTCTGCCAAGAAACAAACTCCCTGGGTTGAACAGGTGAGAAGAATTTTGCAAGGCAAGATTAAATCATGCTCTCTTTTCTGCTGGGATCTGAGTGTGAACCTTTTGTTTGTGAGCTGAGAAATTAATTGCACCACAATGGAATCAGACTTTAAATTAGTGAAAGAATGTGTTTTTACTTCACTTTCAGTAACTCAGTTGGCAGAACTATGTCCTTGATTACCTAGACAAAAACTACCCTTCATGGTTCCATCCTTCCTCACCAATTACATTTTTCATTCTCACAGAGCATCCTATTCCTATCAAAAACTGAAATTATTTGCATCTGTCATCAGAGAGAACTGGAGTCTTCCTCTCCAAATAGGCCGTGGGTGCCCTCATGTGAGGCCCAGTACTTTCCTGGAGACTGTAATTTTCCGGGCCATGGGAAATTCTTCACTTAAAACTTTACTGAAACCACTGAGATTATGTCAAAGTGAACCATCTCAATTTTGGCTACTCTTCCCTCGCATACAATTCAGTCAGCTCTGGAGAGCAGAGATCATCTAAGCTGTCAGTTGTATAGTGTCTAAAGCTGAAAAAATAGTACAATAAAATGTCCACTATATCAATTTATAAAATTATTTTTATTCTGTTTGTTGGTATCCTGTTTGTTGCTCTAACGCTACCCAAGGTTGGCACCCTTCCGAAAAAAATTCTGATTTACTTCCAAATTTTTGAACATATGGATTCAGAATAAGTAATGAATATAACCAAGTATTTTACTAATTCCTCTGCACCCATTTGGACTTGCCTAAAGTCTTTAATTATCCTGGAATTGCCAGAGTGTAACAATTTTTGGTTTTCATTTCTTGTTGTCATGGCCCTGCTGCCTATATGGATGGTTCCTCTCTGACTTCTTCTCCTCACTGTAACTCTCCCAATCCCCTCAAAGCTGAGCCAATGTAACAGTGGCTGCAGAAAGGGGAGACGAGGAAAGTGAAGGAGTTTCTATCCTCCTTTCCTTCTTTAAAGCTATTCCCAGTTTTATGACCTCCATGGATCTTCCCTCCCTTGGAAGGAACACAGCAGAATTGAAATTGTCAAGCTTGCTCAGTGCAGCATCCTGAGCTCATGGGAAGAGTGGTCCATGTCCAGTGACACAGGGCATTTGGACTTTGCATGGACAGAGGAGAGGTTCACATGGGTAACAAATTACTTCCAGTTCTACTCAGGAAAACCACTGTGAGCAAACAACAAGCTCACAGAGACATCTCTGTGTTATGGTGTTGCACAGCTGGCAACAGAAGAAACACGCAGGCTTCAGAGCGGTAGTTGAATTTTCAGGTAGGACCACCAAAAAAGGTCCTGTCCTTCTTTATTCTCTTATTTATATATGTTTCTAAAGATAATTAGGGATTGGTGAGAGGGGTTAACACCTCTGTAAGTTTACAGGATAAATACATGGTCAATCATCTTTTTCCGCCCCAGGGGAAAGAAATGAAAAACAATTCCACAAGTGCAAAACAATCCTAGACAGTTAGGAAAACAAGGACCATGTTTACAGAAAATGCATGAGAATCTTTACTACAAAGTTACAAACATGGAACCCTGCAAAAAGCAGAGCAACATTATGGTATTTATTGAAACATCTGTACTGGAATACAGTGCATTGTCTGACTCTCTTTAATAATCTCCTTTATAACCTGGAAGATTTAGTTGCAACCTAACAATTATCAGAGAGCAAACATTTATGCATGTCAGAATTTGGAAACCAAAAGAACTTTCAACAATTTGCTTTAATTTTTAAATATTTAAGCCAAGACCCTATTCCTCAGATGTTCCTCAGCTTGTCACAAGTTTCAGAAGCTCAGAAGCACAAATCCTGACGGTGCTAGGCAGCCACAGCTGCAATCAGGTCTCTCTCTTTGAAAGGGTAAAACTAGTCTGAAAAGCAAGGAGAAGAATCTTGCCAATCTCTCTAATGCTTTTAACCTTTAGCAGGTAACTTTTGTGGTTTACGGTACAATTACAGGGAAGTCTTAGTATTTCTATAGTTGAATGGGATTGATGGTGTTCCTTTTGCATAGAAGCAGCATATAAACCTGTTCCTCTGTTCAGACAGTTAATATACTAAAACTGTTGAGTAAAACCAGGCCTACTACTCCCTTTTGGTAAAGATCACATCTCCCCATTAAAAATGAGATTTATCACTATTTACAAATGCCTTTCAGTTCAGTAGTCAGCTGTATATACAGATTATTATTCTGACTTTTAGTCCAGAAACTAGGCCTGTTCTGCTTGACTTTGCATAAAAAATGCTTTCAAATGACTTTATGGATTATAGGTTATGTTACTTCAGACTGGCTTCTGTCCTGATGGTCTCATCAATTCACTCTCATATTCTTCTGACAGACTATAGTGAACCCAAGCTGAGGATTTCCTTTTTTAATGAGCCAATTTCTCCATCTCTTTATAAGAAGATTCCCAAATACTTCTTTGGGATAAGAAATAGGGTAGCAAATCTCTCAAATGAGATACCTTACCATTAAATTGTTTCCAAGTCAGCCCATAGCCTCTGTTTTCATGGTAGACTGTGCAAAGAGAAACACAAGTATGGAATGCAGTTGACTAAATTTAAGGAGAAGGGATTTCTTCCTTCTGTCATGCTGTAACCCTCACATCCATGGGTGGCTTTTATGTGGGCACATTGGGCAAGGCTTGGAGATTTGGAAGTGGGGTGATACGCTTGAGAGTCCACCATGTTAACATGGCAAATACCTAATTTTTGCTAGTGCTACCAGTAATGATCTAAGAGGAACACGCTGTTATACTGAGCATTAATATATTTATCAATCACTCATGCCCAGAGCCTTGACAGGTCAGGCACTTGTCATGTGGGGAAGTGTCATTCTGCAGAACTCCTTGCAATGGGATGACCCCTGATCTTGCAGAGTGGACATTTCCTCCTTTGCTTCTCCTATTAGCTTTTTTATCTTGGCGTGTCTCTAGGGTTTGTTTTTTTCCCCTAAATCTCTAATGCTTTTACCCCTTTGCTTTAAATTTACTCATTTTGACTTTGTCTAATCTCTTCATCTTTTATTTGTTTCTACTTTTTCCCCTTGCATGGCACGAGCTCTCTCTGTTAATAATATAGATGGCAGGATAGCTTCAGCTCACAGTTAAAATTCTTTTGACTGAAATAGGTTCAGATCACAGCGCCCTAAAATATGTCTTATGTATTGGCTCATATGGAATGGCTAGTGACAGAAAAGTAGTCCTATGCCTTCTGCAGCCAGAGACTGTAAAGAGAGGGCTCCAGGAAAAAAAAGGTAGCCTTATGAAGTTCCTCCTGAAATATAAGCTCAGCTTGTCAAATTTATCACCCTGATCAGAGAGATAGGGTATAGTCAGTACAAATAGCTCAAATCAAGGATGTGAAAGAGGAAAGGAGAAAAGAGAACCTTGAAATTTTTGTACCAAAGCTGATTTTAAAATGCAAATCCTCTTGAATATTTGTTCCTAAGACCAGGGTGACCATTTTTCACTCCTATTGTGTATTGCAATTATAGTTGTAAACCATAGTGAAGAAAATTTCTCCATAGGGATCACAGGAAACTTGACTATGAGGTTTTCTTGCCTGTTCTCGTCTCTGTTATTTTGGCCAGTTAGCACACTCCTGCAGTCTCCTAAGGTGCAGTGCAATGGTTCCAAAGTGTCTGTGGTGTTTTAGACTTCTTGTTTTCTGGCTCTGCATATATTATTGTGCACTTAAGTTAGAGGAACACTATCAGCAAAGTTGCACGCATTAAATGGTTTTCTACATGTACAGTGTATTTAGAAAATAATGACTTTGGACTGTATTTTACAAATAAAATTCAATGACATATGAACAGAATTGAGGCTCTTAAATCACCATTTCCTATTAAATAATCACATATTTCATTGCTCTGTTTGTCTTTCTAAATTACACATTTCATTCTGGATTTGATGAAACTGGTATATTGCCTATTAGTTATGAATCCAAAAACAGACAGCACATTTCAAGTGAATATGCTGATTAAATAGGAAAAAATAACTGGGTCCTCCTACACAGACCAGAAAACACAAATATTTTTTTGCAGTGGAGGCCCATTCAGCTTCCCACAAACCATCTCTGTGAATCCCCCGCATAGACAAATATTATGGTTCTTGGCTCAAAAGGGGACATTGGGGTGACTATAAAAATTTCAAGGTTTTACTGCCATTGTCTTATTTTGGTCTGTCTTTTCCACAATTTTCATTATATACCTTAAAAACCCAGAAAAACTCCATCACCACTGAAGCATCTCTTCATTTTCTTGCTTCACTCATTTTTTCTAGAGACATGTCAGGAGATTGGCAGCTTTCCATGAAAAGCTATTCCCGCTCCGGCTGCTGCAAAATTCCTGATTCTGATGCATAACAATGTCATATAAAGAAAACCTCCAAATATAATTTAAATGTACTATTCAAGTATTTCCAACAATTTATAGAATCTCAGTACAGTTCCCAGTGATGTGACAACCAACAAATGCATTCACACTTGTTCCTCCCAAGGAAAGAAAAACCTAAGCTTATTTTAAAAATTGATGGAACATAGATGCTTCAGCTCCATTGCAGATCAGCAGGATCAAAGTGTCCATTTCCCTACAGCACCCTTGGCCTCCATGAAAACCCTGTGTGCATAGAAATCGGCACTCAGACACTATTCAGGGATAACACTGTTGAAGGAGGCAGTCCTATCCGTGATCTGTCTCCATATAAAGTAATGAGAGGCTGGAAATCTGTCCCCCAGCTCTGCTAATCTTGCTAGGATCAATTTGTTCGGATGTAAATGGCTGCTGTTCATCAGCTGTTTAATACTGAAGCCCCACAGTCCCTCTCATTAATAAGGACTCTCAAAGAAAACATGCTGTGCTTTTATTTGTACATCTTCATCTTCTTACTCATTATAAGTAACAGTTTTACTGAGTGTTTCAATGCCTAATCATGTTGTTGTGTTTTTTCCCCTTCCAATCCATAGTTGTGGTTTAATATACCATTACAATTTAAAGCCCCTGTAAAGAAAAAGTGGTTCTTATCTTCTGCAGAAATTACTTTCATTAAGCATGTTCCGACAGTGGATGGGAGCGTGGAGGTACTCAAAGAAAAGCTGTAAATTGTGGTGCTGTTAACTGCAAGCACACTAGAAGGCATAGAAGCCTCAACAGCTTCAGAAATAATGAGTCAAGATGATGTTTTTTTGCATTAAAGCTGATTGCAAATAAAGGCAGCAGTGTTTTTAGACTGGCACTTGACTCCTGCTAAGCTTTGATCAGAGCGTGCAGTCTCAGGGACAACAAGGAGAGTGTGTCCCAAAGCCAGAGAGACCCATGCACCGTGACATCGCGCACCTAGCAGATTGCAGCCTGGGGATATTGGGTAGTTTGTCACCTTCTGTTCCAAGCCATTTGCTGTGGTGTGGAGATCTTGGCTGACTTATGCTTTTAGAGAAAAAAGTTAACAGATTTACGTTTACTCTCAGTTGAGATGTTCCATTATCAAGCCCAGCAGCAATCCAGTGGCTGCAGAAGCAGTATAGATTAGGAAGCGACTAGATGCTACAATGAACAGCCAGCGTGGTTCCCAGCTAGCAAAAGAAAGCTCACACCCTTGTTCTTTTACTTTCCTGTTTTTCTTTCTGCAGAATTGTCCTAAATGGGAGAAAAATCCTCTCTGCAAAAGATCCAACAGAGCTCACTGTTAGAAAATCAAAGTGGTATTCAGCATAAATGTCCTGAATCCTCTTCATTGTTCTCTCTTCTGTTTCCACTTTTGTGAAAATTACAGTGAGAGGGTCATCATTTAGTTATCTTGATAATACACAATATGATGCTCTTAGTCATAAAATGCACAGACACAGGAATATAAACCAAGGCAGAATCCAACTTATTAGATTCTTTGTAGCTTTAAGCTTGTCTTTGAGGATTCAGCTGTAAACACTTATTTCTGGGGCTTTCTTACTTCATGTGAAATAGTGACTTCCTAAGCAGCCCAAGCAGCACCAAGTGTGTAAAGTGACCAGGAAAATGCAAGACTCATTGGTGAGCTGGTCACTTGTGACAGGCAAAACCCCTGCATAGTTTAATATCAAACAGAAGATCAAAATAAAGCCATGACCGTCGACAGAGAGATGGGTAGATCAACTCACATGATGTCTACAAGGCTCCATGACTAAACATCCTGAGCAGTACTGTACAAGATACTTAATCCCTGAGAATTTCTTTTCTCTAAATTGAGTGTAAAAGCAGTTTCCTACTTCCAAAGAGGGTTGGAGACTACAAAATTACCAGCTAGTCCTTCAATTCATCTTTTCCAGTTGAAGGTGGCATAGGAGTGGGAATCACTCTAATTATTTAAGATGTAATCACCAGCAGCTTAAGGAATGCACTCCATAGCCTACAGAGAGAGTAGAATCTCAATGAGGAACCCACCAAAGAGTTTCTAGTGAGGAAGTGGCACAGATTCTTGGTGATCTTTGGCTCCAAAGGTCCAAATAGTCCATGCCGAGGACATGGACTATTAATTCCCAAATATTAAGACGCATCATTTGAAAGAGGACTCTTCAGTGACACATATCCAGTCTCAATGATTATTTACAAGTATCAAATAAGGCTTAGACATGATAGATAAAAGTAATTATATCTTTTTTCTAAAGAAATACGTATGAATAGCTGTATATGTACTTGATTTTGAGGAAAAAGCACCAAGTGCATCAAATTATTGAACAATCTGAGTGACATTCAGCAGCCAATATGAGACATAATTTAGTCAATGACCAGTTATAATTAAATCCTCTGCTGTGGGATTTGCCAGTTGTAAGCACCACCTTCTACCTAACAGCACAGGGGGAATTACCATTGCTATGTCACCATGATTCTACCAAAAAACACAGTAGTCATTAGAGTTATTTTCAAGAAAAGCTCCAGAGGTTAATAAGCATGCAATCGTTTTATACCCATGGGCCTATTAACCTACCCTTTCTTGCAGGATTTATGCACAAAACTCAGTGGGAGTTTTCTGAGAAGATTTGCATGTCTAGTTCCCATTAGAGTTAATAGGAGGCGTGCATATAAATGCTTTTTACACGATAGGGAATAACCTTTCTTTGAAGACTTTAATGAAAATTTCTTGTTCACTCTTACTCTACTGTATTAAACCCAAAAGACAGTCCAGATATTTGTCGTATCCTTTTTCTTTCTGACTAAAATGTTCAGCTCAGAAAACTTCTTCTTTCTGTTTTGACTTAATCTTCCCTTCCATATTCTTTCCCTCCCACTTTTCTTTTCCATTACTTGATGGACAGCTTAAGAATCTCCACGAGCCCAAGAAACAGCATTGTTCTTTTCACCTCAACAGCATTATACCCTTTCAAACCATAGGAAAAGAAAGGAAATGCTCTGTTCAGCTTGGTCCTAAATGCAACAAGTAATAGAGTGGTGCAATTTCTTCTCAAAGAAAGCTTTTATTACAAGATTGGTGATATGGGGTTTCAAGAGGAGAGTGGATGAGAGCTTGAGAGAGAAACATTTTGAGGGTCACTAGCTAGACAAATCTCATGAGGTTCAGGAAATCTCTGAGTATAGCAGTATGGCTGGAAGAATACTCAGGAGAAGTATTACACATGATTGACCTTTCTCTCCTTTGGCTGCTTATGTAGGGTCACTGCTGGAGACAGGATACTGATCTGAAGCAATCTGCTTGTTTCATATGATGTGGGACATTCTGGTATTAATCCATGTCTTTCTATCACCATGTGTTGTCCCTCCCCATCAGAAGTTTAGTAGATCAAAATCTTCAGGGCTAGTAAGGAAGGGGGGAAACTTCCTGCCTATTGTTTCACCCAGTGCCCAGTTAAGGTGCATCCTACTGAGGGGCTCAGCACAACAGACCACACACAGCTCTCAGTAACTTCCCCTGCTTACTCTGAAGTTTAAAGGAAAAAATAGACAACCCCAGGCTAACCCTAGGAAAGGAGGGGAGAGGTAAACATATTCTCTGACAGACTTTCTAGATGGGGAGGGGCAGAAGAATAGGAGCTGACACAGTAAAAACGACTGCGAAATTAAGCTGTTAGTGTAAGTATGTGCTTTTGTTATTTGTCAGAGACTCAGCCCTGCAAACTGCTTCTGAGGAAGGAATGCCCAAGGAAGATCAAAGATCTGAAGATTGGTGAAAAGTAGTGGTCTTCCTCCGATAGGGAGCTTTGCTCCAATCACAAATAACATGTCTTGTCCAGTATGTTGTTGGCAATTCCCTAAGCAGCTGGCATGGCTGGAATATACCAGTTATATGGACTCCATTAAGCAAAGATAACTTCTTCTCAAGGTTTTGAGGAAGTAATCAGAGCTAGGATTTTCACGATATCTCTTTGACAAAGGCAGGAGAAGACGTCCCTACTAGTTCCAACTGTGGAGGTGATATTTTTCCTGACTTGGTTGTTTCTGGGAATGGAGCTTCTGTTTTACTTCCCCTTGAGGAACTGTGGTGTGAGGTTGCTTTGTGAAGCTGAACAGATGTTATGTAGCATCCTAAATATACCATATGTTGCAAAGCAGGGGATGTTTATCCCTAAATGTGTAATTTGCAGAGCAATTTTGAAACCTCTTGTGACAAATGATTCAGCTCTTCAGAGCTCTTGATTGGTGTGTATCATCTAGCAGGTAGTACTCTAGTTCCTATTTGGACTTTTTCTATGCAGTGTTTGTTGTTCACACTTAACTTATTTGATTTAGTTAGCTTCTTCATCACTTCACAGCATAGTGCATGAATCCCCAATAAAAGGCTGCAGGTTATATTATTTAGAAATCCAGTGTAGCATAGGATTTGATTGAGGGTGTTTCTCTATGCTTGTTTTGTTATAGTGGTCAAAAAAAATACCCCATGTTGACTGCAGATCTTTGAGCGCGTACCTGCATCTTCCTTTCTCTCCCTCAGAACTGTCTGCCTTCTTTTTCTTCAGAATAATATCTAAGAAACAGATGCTTTGATTTTATTGTTCCCTATATTGTTGCAGAGAGTGTGTCTCTTAAGGCAATCCTGAAGGTTGTTCCAGCAGTTGCAGCTTCTAAAGGATTGCTACCTAAGAAAGGGAACAGTTTTAAATAAAGACAAAAAACCAAACACACAAAAAAACCCACACACAAATCCCCCAACCAACCAACAATCCAACTCCATCTAAACAACAAAAAAAGTCCCAACAAAGCAACACAAGACCCAACTTCTTTTTATGTCTTCGGATCCCAAAATGGATGTATAATTCATTGCACCTGTAGTCAATTATCCATTCAAAACAATGCTATTTCACTGTGATTAGCTGATTTGCCAATATGAGAGGCAGCTGGTTTTTCCATGGCCGAGTAGTAAAGCACAATGAAATCTTCTGAGCCCAGATTCTTCTCTTTTTTAGAACCACACAGAGAACTAATCTTTCTCCTTCAAAGCAAGACTTCATTCTAAAATAACAAATAGCATTATTTCAGGTTTTAGATGGAAAGTCAGTAGTATTCAATCTGAAGTTTTTTATGTGGACAGATGTTCTCAGTGGAGACTAATTGCTTAACTCTTTCTAATGGGCAGTATTAAAACATTTGAGATACTGTGTCCTTTAGTTCCTGGCTTCTGTAACTTCGTCAGTGCTGTCATGAAAACCCTTATCTGTCCTTGCTGTTCTTTTTAAACCTTTGGGATTCTTTCTCCCAGCTACCAAGGCTGAATCTTTAGTTTTTGAAATATGAGGAACTGTTGGCCATCTCTTGTGTGTAGTGTCATAGAATAGTTTGAGTTGGAAGGGACCTTTTAAAGGTCATCTATCTAGTTCAAAATCCCTGCAAAGAGCAGGGACATCTTCCACTAGACCAGGTTGCTCAGAGCCCCTTTCAGCCTGACCAGGAATGTTACCATAAAGGGGGCATCTACCACCTCTCTGGGCAACCTATTTTCAGTGTTTTACCGCCCTCATTTTAAAAAACCCTTCTTTCTTGAATGCAGTCTAAGTTGATTCTCCTTTAGCTTAAAACCATCACCCCTGGTCTCATCATAGCTGGCTCTGCTCGAAAGCTTGTTCCCATCGTTCCTACAGGCCCCTTTCAAGCACCAAAAGGTCTTGAATAAGGTCTCCCAGTAACTTTCTCTTCTCCAGGCTGAAAAACCCTAAATTTTTCAGTCTTTCCGCATAGTAGATGTGATCCATGCCTCTAATGATCTTCATGGCCCTCCTCTGGTTTAATTCCAACAGGTCCATATTGTTCCTGTGCTGGGGACCCCAGAGCTGGATGCTGTTTTCCAGGTGGGGTCTCACAGGAGCAGAGTAGAGGGGCAGAATCACCCTCCTCAGTCTGCTGGCCACATTGGTTTGGATGAAGCCCAGAACACAGCTGGCTTGATAGGCAAGTATTTTAGGCATCATACAACATTTTGTTGAAAAACCTGCAAGTTTAAGAAAATAACCTTTCCACCCTTAGTCATACTGATGTGTAATGGGGTGACCTCTACTAAGTCAATAATATTACATAGAATTAAAAGAGATGAAAATAATTTAGAAAGGAGAACATATAAAGGACAAGCTATAGCATTTAGATATTTACTTTTATTTTTAAGAGGTACAGAGTAATTCACTACAGATAAGTGTTTGATGGAGTTACAGCTCATAAAAGTGGTTCTCCTCCATCTGATCCTTCTGGATTCATTCTCTGCATGGGATCTACTCTTATTATAGCTGAGCAATGAGGTTGTAAAGGACAGTTAATGGAGGGAAAGCAACTTCTCCCTCTGTTTGTTTTAATGTGTTGGTGCAGCTGTAAGAGTAAATTGTAATTTTGATATAGATTTCTAGGAATAGTTATTACTTTCCAGACAAAAGTAAAGCTTTAATTTTTCCTGTTTCTTAAGAACAGTTTTGATGATCATCAAATATATATTATAACATCTGTTATAGTGTGTGATGTCAACCCCATGGAAACAGCCTTGTGTGCTGTTGGAGCAGCATTCTTCAGATGTTGGGCTTGGAACGAAAATAATTGTTGTCTGATACTTGGGCCTTAATTCAGTTACCTGAGCAGAGGGGTCTTGTGCTGAGGCACCGCAAGGTATCAAAAATATGCCTGGATAGGACAAGCATGTTTGATTAAGAGAAGTAAACCCAAGAAAAACCCTAAAACCAAACTATTGGTTACCCCTATCCTTCTGTAGCAGTAGCTAGAGAGCAGTGGGGGTACCCTGGGGCACAAGCAGAGCACTGAATCAAGCTGTGATATTCTGACCTCTTTTTAATGGCTAAGCAGTGAAATTGCAGTCAGATAGCTGAGGAAAGAGTGCAGCTGACCAAGCAGGTGAAAGCAAGAGCTAATTTACCTCATGCTATTTTTCAGAACTGGTAATTAGTATTGTATCTAGTCCTCTATTTGATTTAGTTTGATTGTATTTGATTTAATCCTTCATTGAGACTTTCTCTCCAATTGCTTCTGAAATTAGAATAAAATAGAATAGAATGGAATAGAATGGAATAGAATGGAATAGAATAGATATAGCTGTTACCAGTGGATTAACTTCAAAGGCTTCTAAAACTGAAATCAACTTACAGGGTTTTTGGATGCTACTAAAGGGAGTTTTCAAAATCAGTGTGGTATTCTTGCAAGGAAAAAATGAGAAAAGATCCTTCAGGAGGAGCTGATTTCATTCTAGAAGGAAATATTCGGGGAGACCTAGAAGGAAGTATTTAAGAGACCTTTTCTGTGGGATAATTTGGGGTTTTCCTTTGGAGAAATTAGAACTATAATGACTTAAAGCATAACAATATAAAAGGTAACTAAGCCTTATTTTTAAAAAAATGGGTTAAATTAAATTATTAATTTATTAATTATAAATTATTTATCAATTCTTTATTAAATAAATATTTATTTATTTTTTAAAATACTAATTTTGTGGTTCAAATTTAGCTTCTCCATTTAGCTCAATATGGCTATTCTTCTTAGAACAATTTCTCTCTCCATGCAAATCATACAGTGAATCAGCTTTTTAAGAAAGGCTATGTACGTTCTTGTCTTAATAAGAAAGATGTAATCCACATTTGAATCTCAGCATGGGAGAGTCAGTGGGAGGAAAATGCTCCCTGCCATAGCAAGTACAGGATCCTCAGTACTCAAACAGTTCAAACACTAGGAAGTAGCATGATCTAAACAGTAGAAATTTTTCATTAGTGTTGAGTCCTCACCACAAAAACTTAAAAGGATGTCTTGCTTTTCCTTTTTTCCTCCTCAACCACCTACTTGTTTCTCTGATCTACATCTGAAAGAAGAGCTTGTACAAAATCACTAAGATATGATGAGAGAGCAGCAGATCTATATCTGAAGCATTATATTCAGTGGATGCACTTTCAGTCTTCTTATAAATCCAACAAAGGAAAAATTGCACAAAATGTTTTGCAGTGATCAGAAGACAAAAAGTTTCCACTTCCATGTTCTTTAGCAAAACTGACAAGAACAAGTAAAACCCCATGATGCCATTTCCTTTCTACATTTCTATATAAAATTTGAACAATTCAACTTTTGTTGCAGGGTTCAGTGTTAGTATTGTCAGTCTCAAGGGTTTGTGAAGACAAAGCAAGCTCAAAAATGGTGCTCAGTTAAAATATGCACACATGTATGCACTCTTCCTTATGCTGACCACAATTTAGGAGCAGTAAGTAGTGGGGACATAACAGGGATTTACTTGGCCTTCTCATTTTAGAACTTTCAAACCCTACTGATTTCATAGGTTTAAGCTTTTCTCATCAACTGTGGAGGACACAAATTTTGCTTTAAAATTAAATCAAATCAATATTCTTATGTGCTTTTAACCTTAAGACCCAAC
>VZTZ01024402.1:0-92187 GCA_013400955.1 Drymodes brunneopygia | reverse complement strand
AATAGAATAGAATGGAATAGAATGGAATAGAATGGAATAGAATAGATATAGCTGTTACCAGTGGATTAACTTCAAAGGCTTCTAAAACTGAAATCAACTTACAGGGTTTTTGGATGCTACTAAAGGGAGTTTTCAAAATCAGTGTGGTATTCTTGCAAGGAAAAAATGAGAAAAGATCCTTCAGGAGGAGCTGATTTCATTCTAGAAGGAAATATTCGGGGAGACCTAGAAGGAAGTATTTAAGAGACCTTTTCTGTGGGATAATTTGGGGTTTTCCTTTGGAGAAATTAGAACTATAATGACTTAAAGCATAACAATATAAAAGGTAACTAAGCCTTATTTTTAAAAAAATGGGTTAAATTAAATTATTAATTTATTAATTATAAATTATTTATCAATTCTTTATTAAATAAATATTTATTTATTTTTTAAAATACTAATTTTGTGGTTCAAATTTAGCTTCTCCATTTAGCTCAATATGGCTATTCTTCTTAGAACAATTTCTCTCTCCATGCAAATCATACAGTGAATCAGCTTTTTAAGAAAGGCTATGTACGTTCTTGTCTTAATAAGAAAGATGTAATCCACATTTGAATCTCAGCATGGGAGAGTCAGTGGGAGGAAAATGCTCCCTGCCATAGCAAGTACAGGATCCTCAGTACTCAAACAGTTCAAACACTAGGAAGTAGCATGATCTAAACAGTAGAAATTTTTCATTAGTGTTGAGTCCTCACCACAAAAACTTAAAAGGATGTCTTGCTTTTCCTTTTTTCCTCCTCAACCACCTACTTGTTTCTCTGATCTACATCTGAAAGAAGAGCTTGTACAAAATCACTAAGATATGATGAGAGAGCAGCAGATCTATATCTGAAGCATTATATTCAGTGGATGCACTTTCAGTCTTCTTATAAATCCAACAAAGGAAAAATTGCACAAAATGTTTTGCAGTGATCAGAAGACAAAAAGTTTCCACTTCCATGTTCTTTAGCAAAACTGACAAGAACAAGTAAAACCCCATGATGTCATTTCCTTTCTACATTTCTATATAAAATTTGAACAATTCAACTTTTGTTGCAGGGTTCAGTGTTAGTATTGTCAGTCTCAAGGGTTTGTGAAGACAAAGCAAGCTCAAAAATGGTGCTCAGTTAAAATATGCACACATGTATGCACTCTTCCTTATGCTGACCACAATTTAGGAGCAGTAAGTAGTGGGGACATAACAGGGATTTACTTGGCCTTCTCATTTTAGAACTTTCAAACCCTACTGATTTCATAGGTTTAAGCTTTTCTCATCAACTGTGGAGGACACAAATTTTGCTTTAAAATTAAATCAAATCAATATTCTTATGTGCTTTTAACCTTAAGACCCAACCTCAAAACAGTAAAAATGTCAAGAGCTGTTACAAAGTTGTGATGGTTTGTGCCCTTCTGAGCAAAGCCCATGTCTTAATCTTGTAGACTAAAAATTGCTAGTAATAACTCAGTAAAGCTGCATTACTGGAAAAGTAGGAGATAATACAAACAAAGTGAATAATCTAGCAAGATAGTTTGCTACTTGGATGATGTTTGCAAACATATAAATGCACATACTATCTATCTGTATGTAGATTAGCATGATGTGACATATAGATATATATGAAAGAGCAGTAAGGTGTCTTACATTGAAGAAGAATTTCCCTGCTGAGAAAAGGAAGTGTATATTCCCTGGATGTAAGAATTTAATGTGTGGGTGTCATAAGCAAGTGCTTCTCCATCTCTTGACCAAAGGAAGGTAAAAGTGCCAGAAGATATTGGTTAAGGAGGGTGAAAGGCATCCTATGTACATGACCCTTTTGAGGTATAGGAGACTTTATTGCACAGTACAGCTCAGTTCTTGACTTATGATTGCAGAGATTCTTGGATTCTACTAGAGTGAAAGAAAAGTCCTGATTTATTTGTTCTTCCTTGTATCCGTCAATATCTGTGAAACATTGGATGGACTTAGTGCTGTGATTTCTATCACAGCTGGTAACAGGGAAACACCTGTACCATTTTTGTTTGTATTCCCCTTCCTGTACCTTTTAGGAATGTAAGAGAAGGGTTTTGTCTGCATGGGTATCTTGGGAAGCTATTCTGTGGATGACTTTCTTCAGTGGTAATCTTTGCTTCTGTCCCTGATACTCAGAGCAATTACAGGACAAAATACTGGCTCCAATCATCCTCTCTTCCTAGGAGATTACATTTTCTTACTACAATAAGCGAACTTTGACCTCCTATCCATTTAAAATGCAGCTGCTGAGTTCTTCTCTTTTGCCTGTTGCTCTGATTCTTTGAGTATTTTCTTTTTCACTTCTTTTTTCCCTTCCCCCTCCAATTTCACTCTCTGCTCTACCTTATCCTGCTCCTCACTGTACAATCTTGAAGGTCGTTCACAGCATTCTCTCCCTCCCTCCTTGTCTAGCCAAGTCTCTTATCTCAGAACATTAATTTAGCTTGACTACAGTGAATGAAAGTAATAAAAAATAATTGGCTATTTGCAATACTCCTAATCAAGGTTGTATTCATGTGTCTTTCTCTTTAGAGCTACAAGGTAATAAAAACAAGTTGCTTTCTGTGAAATGTATTGAAATCCATTGCTAGATAAATATGATACAAAAATGAAATTGAAGTGTAGAAACTCTAAATTTTAACTATTCCAGAGATATTAGGATGCTCACTTACTAAAGGCAAGTTTCAATTTAATTGTTTCCCTCGCAGCAGAGTTGTCAGAGGTCAACATTTGTGAGTAACGTGGACATTTAACAATACGAATCATAACATTTCTGTTTAGACTGGTAGAATCATGACTACTGTGAAACACCTACATTTTCATTTCCTGCATTTGCAACCCTTTAAATTACAATCATGACACAGCAATAGAAATGAAATTCTGTTTAGATGTTGTCTTTCTAGACAAATACTTCAGTGTCCTTCTAGAGCTGCATGGTCAAAGTTGTGCCCAACTTGAACATACAGTTCCTGACCTTCTGCTGAATTATTCCAGCTGGAGAAGAAACTGAGGGGATCAGATATTTGTTTTCATAACTGATTTTCTATTCTTTGGGGTAGACTCTCTGTTTCTTTTATCAGTCCACAAATGCATGTCTTTAAAATGGGAGGAATCTAAAAATCCCAAAAACATTTTTGCAGACCACAGAGTCAACTCTCTTAGTCAGCAACATGGCTACATTTTCTGCTTTAGACTGGCATCATTAGAGTCCGGGTAGGCTTTCACCCTAGTCTCCTTATTCACTGTTGCTCAATTTTTAGCACTTCTCACACTTTACCTCTCATGAAATAATGCTCCGAAATGCTCTCCTAATGTCAGTCTTCCTTTTCACCAGCAGACTTGCATTCACTTTTGAGCAGATAAATGTACCTGACTTCTTATCCTAAATAAATACACCAGTTTCAATGAGGTTTAAGCCAGTCCATAACAGAAACCTAATGCCAGTGCCACACCATTCTTACATGGCTACAATACTTTGCAATCCTAAAAATCTAGGTGTAAAATAATTGACATTTTCTATTGATCATAAACCCAATGTTACAACTACAGACTCATATAACTTTATCCCTTCCTTGTCCTGCACCACCCTTCAGTAGCTAGGAGATTTCTCAGTTCACAGCAGTCATATAGAAGGGATTACTTTGCAATTTCAGTTGTATCTAAGTAATCTTTTACAGAAAAAACAAAAATCTCTTTTTAAGCAATTGGGAACTATTTTACTCTCCTATAAATCAAAATAGGTGATGAGATTTTAGTCTATTTCACTGAAAAAACCAATCATTCTAGGACTGAGACCAAGTATGGGGAATTCATCTGGAAATGTGTTGTTTTTCAGAAAGGTAAAAGAAAATGAAATACAGAAAGAAGCCTTGAAATAACCTTATCTCAGAACACAGCAAATTAGTGTCTTCCTGAGTCCTCTCTGAGCTGTAGCTTTGTTTATGAAGAATAGAACAAGTGGTAACCTTCGGCCTTGCCTTGCGCACTGTCCTCGACTTCTCAGAAGCATAATGTACATTCTTGCTTAGTGTCAGCATCAAGCCTCCCATTCACTTCAGTGGCAGCAGGCAATGGGTCTTTGATGAGATGATTTCAGGAGTTTTGTTATGCTGAGGAGCAGCCAGACTGTGCAAATCTTACTGTCACATGTAAGTTTCTGGCTGAGTCCTTTAGCATGTGCTATTGAATAAGTGAGATAGAAATATCATTTGGTCCCATGGTTGGAGCAAAGTCTTTCTCCAGATGACAACCAGCTGAGAAAATTTAATAGTGTTGTGTGAAAATTTAGATTCTAAAATTAGCCTAAATGAAGAGAGTTCAGCATAACATAGTCGGTCTTACAGACTGATTTTACACTGTGACCTAACCATGATAAGATAATGAGTCATCCTTACCCACTTAAGGATTCACTAATTCTGATCTGACATCTTGAGAAGCACTGCCTGAGAGTTACCAAACTCATTTTGTCCTTTGCATCAAATCCTGCAGGAAAGGAGGGAGACATAGAGCTGTAGAGCTATGCCTAAATAATCCCAGACACAGCAGATGGATCTTGAGCTGTTTTTTCTGCTGTAGATCCATATGTAGAATCATAGAATTGCTTAGATTGGAAAAGACCCTTAAGATCATTGAATCCAGCTGTTAACCCAGCACTGCCAAGTTCACCACTGAACCATGTCCCTACGCACCACATCTACGCATCTTTCAGATACCTCCAGGGATGATGACTCAACCACTTCCCTGAGCAGCCTGTTCCAGTGCTTAACAACCCCTTCAGTGAAGAAATTTTTCTTAATATCCAATCCAAACCTCCCCTGGCATAACTTGAAACAGAAGAATTTCCTAATGCTGCCACTGAATTCCTATTTGCACAACATAACATTTTCCCTTTGATTTAGGTATAGAGGATATAAAACCCAAGGCAATGAAAATAACATTTACAGGGTTGGTTGTTTTTTATAAGCCCCAGGGAAAAAGAATATCAGAGTGAAGATTTCTTTCCTTTTTCTTTAAGCCATATTGTTAGTCATAAGAAAAATATGATGGCAACTTGTTATCTTTTGTAACTCTTGCTGTAACACCACAGAGAACAATGTAAAGCAAGGATGCAGTGACATGCCTTAAATTAGATCTCACTTTAGCAAGCTTCAAGAGGATATTTTATAGCAGCACAATTTCAAAAAGCAATACATTTCTTGGACTTGTTTTTTATAATAAATCGCTATTTCCAGGGCTGGCAATTCCCAGTATCCCCTTTGCTATTATTTTAGCAGCAGAACACCTTTGGATAAAATATACTCTGCTTGAAAGGGCCTCAGATCCCTCCTGCAGTCTGGTCACAACTTGTGCTTGAGCACTCAGGCCCCTGTGTTACCCCAGGAACCCCTGCATCACACGGGGCAGTTCTCAGCCACACTCTGCTGTCAGCACACGTCCTGTGCATTGGCACTGAAGTGGGTTTATACAGCAAATACAGAAGGGACCAGTGCGAAATTTTCTCCAATACAGTTTTGATACTGATGAGCACTCTAAGGTGCTGCCTTAACACAAACAGTATTCACATACTGTTAGTGTGGTGAGGAGGAAAACAAAAAAGAGACCAAGATTCAAGATATATTATTTTGTTAGATATGGATTTTCCAGCCTCTGTTTAGCAAAAGGTGGAAAGCAATAGCACAAGCACCATATTTCCAAATGTCATCCTTTTTGCTGAGTTACGCATGAACATTCAGGCCCCAAATGAGAGAAGGGTAACTTCTTGTTACTTTTTATTGGTGGATGCAAATGGCTTAGATTCAGCAAGTTATCTGAGCACGCAATTGGCCATTGAATTAAATGGGACTTACCCACTTAAAGCTAAATGTGCCCTGCAGGATGAACACTATAGCACTGAGATATTAAAAATAAATTAGGGTACAGCAGTACAAAAGTTGAGACCATCCACCATTTGAAGTACAGAAAGAATTGAGAAGCAAAGGAGCAAATCCAGCATATGATGTTTAATACCTTTAGGCATGATGAGATAATAAGTAGGTTATTGTTTTCTGAGCCATTAAAGGAATGCATTGGTTTTAAGGATGTTCTTATTTCTAGTGAAATTTTAGTTCTCACAGGAAATACAGACAGGCTCTTCCTATGGCTTGCAATGTGTTTGCTAGAAACAGCCATCTGCTTCTCCTGCTTTCTCCTAAGGGGAATAAATTCCTTACATCTGGCCTGTATAATAGGACTTAGTGCCAGATCCTAGACCCAATGAAGTTAAATGATGTCTTTCCCTTAGTCAGGAAAAAATCAGGATTGTATCACTTTTATAGCTAACATCTCCTGCTGCTTTTGCTGTTTTTTGTTTTGAGTCTTATCCTATTCCAGATAATGGGCAGATGTTGCTGCCCATATATCCCTATTTCTAGATTTATGCATAGGAATTCTCTTTCCTTGCTCAGCATAGATGCTCAGTACTACCTATTTTCCAAAGAGCTTTTTAAAACTTTTAATTGTCTGAATCTTAGAGAAAAAACTGCTTAGAAAATCAAAAAATTTGACAACTAGGAGCTTTCTAGTTTTTCCAGTTCCTTTCTTATTTTCTATTCAGACAATTATTTCTAATTTTTTAAGCTTTATTGCTATCTTTTTGTTTTGCTGTCTCATTCTCCGTGTTTTATCTACTGTTCAGCTCTAGTATCACAGAAACCTACCACAGTCATTTTTTCAACAAAGAACTTACACCTTCTCTACTAAAGACTTAGATTTTGCAGATAATTTCAGACTACATCTAGGACAGAATATTCCATAGAGAGGGAGGTCCCCAGGATTTTCTTTCTCCTATAACAGCTTTTTAGGCAAGACTAGGTATACATTTTAGTATAGCAGCAGATTTGAGCAGTTGTTGCATTTCTCCTTATTAATATTACAGCAGTTGGTAAAAGATAGAGATGTGTGCCTGTCTTTACACAGGAAAAAATAATTCTTATGTATATAAGAAGATTTTATACCCAACCAGTACTGTTGAGCTGGTTACAAAAGTAGGTGGGGAAATAAAATCAACCAAAAAGTTACTGAGGTATAGCATAGTGCAGTATAATGCTGTGGCCATGGAGAACACTCTGTGAGCTTCTATTATGAATGTATTTGTATATATTCAAGAATTAGTGGGTTTGTTGAAAACTTTGCTGATTACAGATACGTTTTCTATAAAAGCATGGATAGTAGTAGAGTATGGAACAGCTTGTACATGGTAACGAAAGGAAGAATTCCCCTAAAACCCAAAAAACTGAGAGGAGCTGTGGCAAAACTTTATAATTCTGTAGGTGTCTGGGAAAGGAGCAGGAGAGAATGGCTGCTTACTCAAGGGAGAGCCAACAGAGCTAGCCTGAGGCAGACTGAGGCAAACAGAGAAAGTCCTTCTCACAATGTGTTCAGCCATCCTTAGTCTGACCAGTTTCCAGTGGGTTTATGTTCTTTATTAAAGTTGATGCTAAAAATGTTAGCAGATGCCTGAATTTGTGGCTTCCCTGATGCAGAATCAATGCCTCGAATTGGACCTTGGGAAGGAGACATCCCAGATTCAGCTTTAAGCCAGGTGATTTAGTAAAACAGGTAGCAGATCATAATTCAAAGTATCATTGGGGATTTTAGAGCAGTTACAAATGATCAGTGAATTAGGAACGTGTTGTAAAGAAACTGATCCAAAGCACTTGGAATCACAAAAATATTTTCCTAATATAACTAGCCTGTAAAATCAAGATCAGACTTCATAATGTAATGCAATACAGTGTTTCCTGAGCAGTAAGGATCCTGAATCTGGTTTTAGGGTTGGAAATGAATGCTGCTAGTGTATTGTATTGTTAGTACTTGTCACTATTTAACCTTTTTTAGGCCTGTCAGATAACTTAGTATATAATCAGTTCTCATTATCTAAATGAAATCACCTGTAAATTGTTTATTGAATTCAGCAAATTCATCCTTAAATACTTTGGTGATTATTTTCAAAGAGACAATGGTAATTTGTTGTCAGTACAGATCTAATTTAATCCCTGAATGTCCCTTGGGACATTCTGTTCTTTCAAGACAATCTTCACTGCAATTATTAGCAGTTAAATGGTAGTTTGTTATTACTGTAAACAGTAATAAGCATCATCCAAAGAACATTCATTCCTACCTTACTCTCTGAATGCCTGAATGTAACAATAAAAGCCCTATACCACATTTCCTTATGCATTTGCTGCCATAGTTTTTAACTTTTAAATAGCTACTTATTACATTTATGATATACGTTCAAGGAATATAAAGTTTTAAGTTAGGGTTTCAAGACTAGTGTGTAGATACTGACATTAAATGTAAATATGTGTGTGTGTTGCTGCCTCTTGCATGGAGAGTTCTGTTTCTGATTTTAGGTGGTCTAAACTGATTGCGTGTCTATTTTTTTAAGAGATTGGTATCAACTCTGGTGCTCTGGTTTAGAACATCTACATGACGCCATGGAATGTGAGAGCAGATGTCAGGGAGGGTGGTATCTGATGTGAATGAGTTTTTCAGTGCAGAGTGCTAGCAAATGCACAGGATGTGTTCCAAAATAGCTCCTCTCCTCCATTCAGCTCCTCCTCACACTTTCTTTAATGTGTTCTTGAATTGAAACCAGTCCCTCCATCCTCTGAAGCAATGCACTGCCCTCTGCTTATTCAAATCTCATCTCAAGGTGCTTTGATTTTGATTAACTCTTAATAATCCTTAAGTAGAGAAACTATGTTGTTAGTAGGACAGTCTACATTTTGTGGAGAGTGCCAGCTTGTGAAAGCACTACCCAGTGTCATAGGCACAGGATGTCTTGCAGTAACCCTTACACCTTGGCCTGCATCTGGACTGGCATTTCTACTTTTACCTTTGTGGATAAGAGGGATATCTTTTCTTCTGAAATCACCAAGGCAATTACTGTTTCCAGAAAATCGGGCTTTTAAATTTCCTCATGTTCAGCCCGAGCGAGGAGTTTGCTGGGGCAATCAGCACTGCAGGGTGCAGCCAGCATCAAATGCCTCCAGCTCTGTAACCTCCCCAGTGATCTCCAGTGTCCATTTAGTGACCTTGGTTTATCCCACCCTGCCACCCTCCTCCTCGCCGTGTGAGCTAAGTGACAGATTTCTGCCTTACATCCTGTCACTCTGGAGAGTCCTTCTGAGAGCACGGCACAGGTGTATCACTCACTGCAAACTCTGCTTAGATGTTTCACATTTCATAGTTTGAAACTCTTCTCTTGGACAGGAGGCTCTGCAGGATCTGGGAATCAAAGAAAGCAAGTGGGCACAGTGCCTTAGCTCCTTGTTAACCTGCTCAGGCCTCCCTGGAACATTCACTTCTCCTCCTGCACTATTCATCTGTCTTGCTTCATAGATCTGAAATGGCTTACATTTAAGGTGGGAGACTGACAACACTAGTTACTAACTTCATAAAATAAAGGCAGAAAAGTATGAGCATTGATCGTTCTTTGATCCTTCTGTTGAGTATTACCACAGACCAGAACACATCATATGGCTCTTCTTCTATGTCTTGATACTGTTTCAAAATACTCACTTCTTCCCCCTCATCAGACATTTTTATTCCAAGTAGCTGCTTTTTGAAATAAGCAAAAAAAGGCCTAAACTTTCATTCCTACTGTTCATTGGGATTTTTTTTGCTTAATATATTTATCTTAGCTATTTCATGCCCTTCCACAAAAACATTCGAGTCTTCCATCCTGAAAAGGTCTTATCAGAAAGCATTTTCCTATAGAAAACATATTGGTGAGAATTATTAGTTGAGTCAACTAATGTGAGAGAATAAGACAAAGTTTTAAAAAAACCTTTTAAAATTTAAATTACAAAAAGAGTACTTGAAAATAAACCTGAAGTACAAAGGGACATGAGATATGAAAGTGTGATGAAGGCAGAGATTTTGGATTATGCAGAAAATAATATTTCTTAAGCTAAAATGGCATTGCTTTCTGTTTTCAGTAACACATAATAGATATTTGAGGCCATAGAATCACAGAATAGGTTGACTTGGAAGAGACCCACAAGGATCACCAAGCCCACAAATGCTGTCTCCACAAAGGGCAACCAAAAAGTTAAACCTCATATCTATGAGCTTTTTGAACACTGATAGGCTTGGCTTCCATGGGGAGTTTGTTCCAGTGCTTGACCACCCTTCTCAGTGAAGAACTTTTCCGAATATCCCATCTGAACTTCTCCTGAAGCAGCTCTAACCTGTTCCTTCATGTCCTGTCATAGGACACCAGAGAAGGGATGGGCACTTCCCTCTCTGCTTGCCCACATGAGGACATTGTAGGCAGCAAGAAGGTCACCCTTTGGTCTCCTCTTTCTGTGCTGAGCAAATCTGGTGTCCTCTAGATATTATGGCCAGATTCATTTGTGCTTGAGTTTCAAAAGCTTTCAACAAGGAAGTATTTGGCCCTTCATATTTAGTATTTTACTAATCAAAGTACAATAAAAAGTCTTGGGTTGTTTTCATTTAAATAGATAAATAATATTAATACCATGAAAGGAATTTACATTTATATAGCATTTCTCATTGACAAAGGATCTCAAAACAATTTATTGATAGTCATAGAAATTTGTAATTAGGAGTACTTCTTCCGATAATTTCTGCTTAAATATGTGTCTTTTTAATCACTGGAACTTCAGGCTAAAGTATATTAACTGTGCCATTCTCCAATCTACAGCCTTAAAAATTATGAACTAAATTTGTAATCTCCTGCTGCACTAGCTGAGTCCTTACTGGAATGAGTAATCCCACTGAATTCAATGAAGCTACTCATGCAATTGTTCAGAAGTGTATTAAATATTGTGCAGCTTAGATCTATGCATGTCTGGGGCAATTCCATCTTTTTAAATTTAGTAAACCGTGATTTAATCGCAAGAGAGCATTAGCTCATTTTTCCTCTGGAACTAAAAGAAAAATTAAATCCTGAAAGGAGGAAGACCCTGCTCAGAACCACATCAGTCTCATGGTCTGTTAGTTGTTGTTGGGAGTGAAAAAAGTTGTGTTTCTTATTTTCTGTACAGAAACATGAATTATTTTGTAGACTCACCTGTCCTCAAATAAGGAACCTCATGTCTGCTGTACACTCTTACTACAAAATATCATCAGATGTTGTAACTTTTCTATGTGCTTATTGTACATGTAGATGAAGAAGGAGTTAGACACTCAATTTACTTTAGTGAAAATTTCTCTTTAGAGTTTCTGCACAGATCTAAAGCATGAGAGAGGCAGTTCCACCAGAAATATATGGATGAACAGGAGTCAGCCTTGCTCCCCATCAGCTAGAATAACTGCTTGTAAAAAAGAAGTGTTATAACCTAAATGGTGTGGAAAAATTGTCACTAGCTCATTAAGATGGAAGCAGGAAATGCTACTTTTGGCTTAAATAAGTGTTTTAAAACAGAAATTCAAATTTAACTTTGCGATTGCACCGTTATGCAAGTTTTAATCTCTCTCTATATAAAGTTGTTTGATGTGTTCAGAAATTAAATGAGTACCTCACCACGAAGGCACTGTGGCAGGAAAGAACCAGAACATTTATGGGCATTGCTGTCACTTTTCAGAGCTGCTAATCAGGTTTCTCGTGGATCTGTCAGTTCTGCATTTTCAGATAGTATTTTCATTTTTACCTCATCGCAGACATTGGAGAGCTGTTATGGAGCCACTCATACATAGGGTCACCTTTTTAATCAGATTGCATTCTGATTTCAAACACCCTGATTTCCGTGCACCTGCCCTATGTGCCATCCCTCCCAGAGCCAATTTAGTCTCTTATTCACACACTTCATGTTTGCTAAATTCAGCAAAACTCCTCTGGATTTGTAATCAGACCAACATTTCATTAATTTGTTTTGCAAGAGTAATTGCTTGGAGTAGGAATAGATTTTACACTGTTACTTTTCCATGTGTCCTACAAACCTAAACATTGTTAGGGATGTGCCTTGATAATGACTACCAAAGGAACTGGCATTGCTGTGTGTAGGATCTTGTTTTGCATTAAAATTAGAGAGAATATTTGTGTGAGGTGTCTTCCTATGGGAAACGTGGAAATGAGAGGCTCTGAGTGATTTTGCAAAGGAGAGACTCTCTTCCAAAGAAATAAAGGAGAGTGGTGGTGAAAGAAAAGTTGAAAGGAAATAAGTATATTAAGAGCTATTAGGAACTGAAGCAGGTGACTGACAATACTCCTTCTCCATTTGATTTTAGCTAATCATCAAATTGAAACATTAGGTCCTACCCTCTCCAAGCCCTAATTAGAGATAAAAAACCCCTTCTTTTCTTCATGCAAATTCCTCTTTTAAAGTGCTGCTTTTGTAGCACTTCTCTCTCCTGAGGCAGGCTGCAGAAACTGGAAACCCCTTTATGTCTTTAATATGCAGGTGAGGTGCTATATGGAGGCATCAAATTACTAATGCAGAGCTAAGAACAGGATGATTCATTCATTCTTAGCCTTCCTAGTTCTGCACAACTATCTGAACAAGGTGATATTCAAGGAGGATAGTTTTACAGTGTAACAATAATTTTTATGTAACTTTTTTTGTATTTTAATGCTGATGCTAATTTTTGCAGGAGAAAGTACATGTACTTTAAAAAATAAGGTGGTGAAGTGAATCCTTCACCAAGTCCCCATCTCACAAGCATCAGAATAAGTGTAAAAGTCCCCAGGGCTGGAAACTAGTTTGTTTTTCTGGGAAACAAATGGGACACACTGCAGAGACCCCTGAGCTAATACTCAAAAATCTGGCTCCAAAACTGAGGCCAGACCTAACCTGATGGGTGTGTGGCTCTATTTGATGCTGAAGCTGAACTAACTCCCTCTTCTGTGAGGCAGTGGTCCTAGAAAAAGATGGCTGTAGCACTTATGGCTTTTATTTTAGCCCTGTGACACACTATACTTCATAGATTTATTGGTTCTTCTGGAGATAGCTGCAGATGTGGGCATCTAATGCGGCATGTCACTGGATACACCCTAAAAGTGTACAAAGGTCTTTCTTCCACAGAGAACAAGTTTTGCCACAGAGTTTATGGAAACCAAAATCAGACCACTGAAGCTGAGGGATACTTATGGGGTGGCAGTATTTGACTAGTTTTTGAGGCTTTAAGAATTTCTTACTGGAAAGCTTGTTTCATGAGAGTGTGATTAAAAGGACATTGTCTTTCAAGGAAAAGGCAGGGACAAATGAGTCAAAACAAAATGATAGGTTACCCAGACAAGGACAAGATGCATTTGCCTGGTGATATAGAGGGATGGCACTAGGGAGCACAGAGCACTGGAATAAGACAACCTCGACAGCTGGGTTTTTTCCTTATTGTAGGCACAAACAAATAAAAATGTTAAGTGGACTTCCAGAAAAATCATAACAGGAGTGTCAGAAGTATACTGGGATATCACAGTTCCCTGGTCTGTGCTTATTCCATTTTACTGTGTGAGTTAAACCTACAGTCCATTTTTTGGCAGTTGTAAACATTAATTGATGTGCCAGTTTTGAGATCAGCTGGACTGTTTTTATGATGTACGGGAGATGTTATGATGGAATTAACTCTCATGCAGAGAGCTGGGAAGAGAAGCTGGGTTAAGTGCATCATTCCAGGGGAGTTGTGCAGCTGCACAAAGCCTATATGGCTCAAATATAATAGTTTTTATGGGCTTTTAAAAGCAAAAGAAAGAAATCAGTGTTTTGAATTGGCAAAGTATCTTCTTAAAGGCCCTTAAATTATTTGATTTGCTTGTTTTGTATCTGTAGAAGATCAGAAAAACCATTTGGGATTTTGGTACCTGTTTTCTCATTTCTACTTCTGATTAGGAAAAGTTCAGGTAAACTGAGTGGGAAGTGTACAGCAGCCAGGATTTTGATGTTTCCACAATAAAGAATACCATAGGGATGATGAACCAATTGTAGAACTATGGTGAACTTTGACACCAGAACATTTCCAATTCCAGCACAGCATGGAAACAAAATATTCAGATATTTTGAACCTGTATAACCAGATATATCTCTGGGTTATTCCTAACATGGAATATGCAACAGATTTGGTACAAGTTATTATAATAAAGGCCAGTTACAGGTGTTGAAGAATGTCACTAAAATAGCTATAGACCAGATCAAAAATATTCTACAACATAAGAATGATGGTCAAGATGACTTTTTAAAAATGCTTAGTTTTTCTCTAAAATTCAAAAAATTCTGTTTATGCTTTTAATTTTTCATTAGTCACTAGTTAAAGGCCTTATTTCCTTCATTTTTTCCCCTTTCTTAAACTAGTTTCATCTTGTTATACTTAATGGAATTATAATCCTTTTTACTCCATACATTTTTCTGAAGATGCATGCATTTTCATACTAATAGCCTGTGCAATGCTAAATAATCCATTCCAGGCATAGCACAGTTAATCTCTCCCTGTTTCTGCCAGAATTAATGGTAAGAACCATTTTGCTACAGTTGAGTATAAATTCCTGTCTGGGAATATAATTACGGTCTGACAAGATATTAGGCAAATATTGAATATTGCACTGAGAATGAAGCCTTCTAAACAGTTTCTAAATTTACATAAACCATATTAATTAATTAATTTTCTGCTAAAAATACAACATGCACATCTGTGTTCAGTATAAAATTTTTCAGCCTGGCAGCATCTTGGAAAGATCATAGTGAAAACTCTCAAAAAACAGCAAACAAATCCAAGACCCTCATCAGTCAACTGCAGAAAACTGGATCAGAGAGCAGGAGCTCTCCCTGCCACTGTGGCATTTCCTCCCAGGCATCTGGCTTTTTAACCTGAGCCAGCAAGGAGGAGAAGCATGGTGGAACCTTAGAAAATATTTTAAAATCACCAGGGATTTCTGAGTCAGCAACAGATTTGTAACACTTTGTACGATGCCTGCTGCTTAACAGTGAGCCCAAGAGTAAGGTTTGCAAACATTTAGCATTCCTGATGTAGCTGTGCACGTGGGGATCCTGAAGGGTATCAAGCTCCCTTCCTCTCCAGGAAGAGGCTTGCAAGCCATAGAACTGCAGGGAGAGCGACACAAGCAGAGCCTCTAAATATTTTGCTAGGATGTGGTTTTGCAGCTCTCAGTGGTGCTGCAGTATAGCAACAGGACTGTGTCCCCACAGCCCATTTCAGATTTTAGGAGCAACTAGGCAGATGATCAAAAGATAAACTGAGCAGAGAAAATGTACTTAGATGTCTTTTTATCCATAAATGCTGTGGTGTATAAGGCAAACAAAGAGTGAAAAAAGGACTGGAGATCACTTTATCACAGTGGGTCAAAAATACCTCAGAGCTTCAGCCCTTCTTACCTTTAAAATATTTCATTGTATGGCTTTTATCCTTGAAGCAGACTTTAGAGCTATCTGAAAATGCCGTGTGACACAGAGTGAATTTACCATACTGTCATTAGTGAGGCTGAAGCCTGCTAGCCATCAAGAACCCACAGGAGGCACAGACAGGTGTTACTGCACTGCCAGACCAGCCTTCTTTTCATTCCTTCAAATAGAGGCTACCCTTGAAAAAAGGAGGGCCATCAGCCAAATCTGCTCTGCCTCAGTGATTCACAGCTTCCCAGAGGCCACGGGCATTGTTAGGAACATAACACTAGTTAGATCAGAGTTTCTTTGGGTTTCAGCATACACCAAAAGATTCAGGAGAGATTTAGCTTTGTTTAGAGCAATTCTTTCTGCCATGAATGGCACATGGCAGGAACGTCATAGGGATTTTTCATAGTAATGGACTCCCAACCTAGAGTTTTTGAAGAAATATTTTTCCATCTCTTTCAACAACCATTCTTCTGGATGAGCCTTTGGGGATATACAAATATTTAATTATTTTATAATCTGAACTATGTACCTTTTGTTTCTGTATCACCTTTTTATTATCTGGTTTCAGTTTCTAACTGATGCCTCACCTACATGTCTCTAATCTTTCCTCTGGTTACCTGAAGACTTCCCTTATTCTGAGGCCAAATTTAACCATATTATTTGCCTGGAATCTGTCAGTGATGTTTTCCTGTGTGTCAGGATTTGTGTTAAATGAGTTGCGGACTGACTAGACATTTTTTCCTGGGCTTTGGCTGCATCTGGTTGAGTTTAAAAGGCAGTTCAAAAGACTTAGTTCATTGTTATGCTGCTAACAGTTTGCACCTCATTCTCCATCTGAAATCTGGATTGCCTGTGGGGTTTTTTTCATGCACTAGTAAATTTGTGTACTTTAAAACTGGTTGACAGGCTGGAGGATTTGGTTCAGGAGGTAAATTTCAGTTACTGATGACGCTCATAGAACCAAAACAGTTCTGAACTTTCAGAAAATAGTTTCACTGGTTCTTTTTTGCTTCCTTGAAGTTCTGGGAGAACAACAGTCATTGGATTGCAAATAAAGCAAATAAAACAGCTTCCTTTTAGTGGCAAACACTATGATCTGGAACGGCTTCTGAGAAAGAGGAAAGAGACAAAACCATCCAGCTTGTTATGTGATAATTGTATTCAGTGATCTGTCTCTGTAGGATGGGATGAAGGAGTAGAGTCAATTCTGCACGAGAGGTACAGACATCAAATGGGATTCTTCAAATAGACTCTTCTCCTCTAACAACTTAATTGATCCCAAAATCGACAGGCATCTGAAAAGCTTATGTTCACACAAGTTGCCTGCATGTTGCCTTCACTTGTCATTATATTGGACTTCTCCCTGGAGCTGTTTTGGAGGTGGGGTGGGTTGTGGGATTTTTTTTGGTTGTTTTTTGGTTGTTTTGTTTTATTTTGTTTTGTTTATTGTTGGATTGGTTTTTGGGTTTTTTGGGGGGTGGGGGGGAAACTACTTGATTTGGGGCTTAGGTAGTTAATTTTCCATTATATACTGTACACATTCACTTTGATTTAATGTGAATAGAGAGATACCAGACCATAAAATTACAAGTTGTTTGAATGATTCAAAAGAAAAGGGGAAAAAAAAGAACAAACAGTGTCTGGCTGTCTATTACAGTTCCTCAAGTGAGGTTCCAATTTAGGCTTTTCTGATATAAAGAGGGATTTGCACTTATTGAAAGCTAGTAAGACAGCCTGATGTCAGTTTTGGATTAGACTTGAACAGAGTTTCAAGTTGGATGGGAAGACCTTGATGATGAAGAAAATCAAATAATAATGTGATTAGCGTCTATGTCCTGGTGTCATCTTGGCAGCACAATGTTTTTAGAGCATCAACTGTGGAAATGCTCTGCAAAAGATTTTTTTATTGCCATCTTACTTCAGGGACTAGAGTCTATAGATGGATAGGGAGAACAATACTTCCTTCTCACATGGCCTATGCTTAGCTGGAAGTGGAGAGTGACTACCATTTCCTACAGGGACTGTGGTGACACTTCATCCTCCTGTTAAACAGATACTTTCATTTTTTCACTAGGACAGAAGGGTTAGATGAGTGGCTGGAAACATCTGTAAAAATGGATAAACGCATTAAAAGCATTGAGTTGGCCTAAGTTTATGTCATCTGGAGAGTCAGAAGAGAAGAAAAGGGCTTTCCACAACTGCATTTCAACATAAAATCAAAACTCTACAACTTTAAAATTATTCTGAAAGGGGTATGCCAACCAGAGCTAGCATGAAAATATAAAAAATGTTGGAGGCAAAAGTGTTCCATCTACTGTCTCATTGAAATTTATTTGGTAATATCTGATGAAACATTGAAGCATAGATGCAGCAAAACCATTTTTCTATTTTTAAAACTTTTCAAGGACTTCTTTATTAGCCTTATAATGGCATGGTCTTCACTTCCCCTGCTCTTCTTTCCTTGTCTTGCCTCATGACATTGATGTATCTTCCCTCTTACATCTGGGTAGACTCTGGTACAAACTTTGGAGACGAAAAATATGCCTGCTAGAAAGTTTTCTGTAGGAAAAGATGAACTTCAAGATTTTCAGTGAGATGAATGGAAAGAAGTAGGTCAACAGAATCCCATCACTCCAGACAGCAGATCAGTGAAGCACAGGGAAAATCAAGGTGTGTTGGATGTGTCCAATCCTTGTCAGACTGTAAGGGGACTCTGCAAAGAGAGCAGAGTGGAAGGAAAGGTTGTTAGGAACTTTGAACTACAGCTGCCATGAGGCCACAGGAAACTTTGCACTGTCATGGAAAACACTGAGGATCCAGCCCTAAATGTACCTTTACAGTGTTTTTCTTTCAGTTGACACAGTTCATAACATTTTATTCTCAGAAAGGCATTGTTATTTGCTCTTCCTCCCTGATTCACTGTAAGAACTAAAGATGAAATAGACTTTCTGAAGACAAAAGCTCTATTTTTCTGCAATCTCCAATCCTGATGGCACAGTCTCACAATTATTTATTTTCTGAGGTCCCATGTCACATTTGGTGCAAAAGAGCAGCAGTGAATGAAACAAGCTAGTTTGTGAATGCCTGCCATTCTTTGAAATATGGAATTGAGATCCATTTGCAGAAATCAACATTATTTATGATCACCTGTAGAAACCCATTTTGTGTGTTTCTAATGAATTTGATCTATTTTTCTCTATGATCATTTCTTTACTGGTAGAACTGACAGTTCTAAACAATTTTAAATGAACAGATCAAGAAATAGGCAGAATAAATAGAATGTCCTGTGTATAAATGCTGATCCTGCTTCTTTTACTAAAGCAAAAGACCTTCATAATTCATTCATGCCTTCACAGTCATGACTTATGGAGCTTTTATACTCATGAGAGAAACATAATACTCACCCTTCATGGGTGAAATATTCTGTATGGGCTGGGGATTGATTCTCTACTGGTCTCTCTCTTAAAGGTCTGATGAAAAGTGTTTTTCAAGGGTTAGATTTCTGTATAGAAATTAGATCGCTCCAGATCGCTGGCAAAATTTAACCAGTTTCACTGTTCTGGATTATCCTGACTTTACAGCTTTATTCTGTATTTTTTTTTCATGCTCACATTGAACTAGAAATACCAAGATATTTTGTATGGCAGTTAGTTGAGGAGACTGTACACAACTGTTTCTGGACATAGATGTTACTGAGTGCACTGTTTACAGGGAGACAGGAATTGCAGCTGATCTCCAGGCACTCTGAGGAAGAGACTCTCGTTAACAGTTTGGGCCAGCAAGTGAGTGCCAGCACCTTGAGCCAGGTTCCACCAAGCTGAACTCTCTCCTCCGTGTGGCTGATGTAAAAAATTTCAAAAGAGAGTTTAAATGAACTATTTCAGAGTGGTAATTTTGCTAGAATGAAGATGAAGCCAAGTGAAGCAGTCAGATGCCTCATCAAGGACTTATGAATAGTACCAGTACAATTCATCCATATGTAATTGTCATTGTTTAACCCCAGGCAGCAACCAAGCCCCACACAGCCCCTCCCTCCCTCTCCACCAGTGGGACTGAGGTGAGAACTGGAATGGAAAAAACTAGAAAACTTGTGGGTTAAATTAAAGGCAGTTTAATAGGGGAGGCAAAAGCCACACACAAAGCAAAACAAGGAAATAATAACCACAATCATAATCATTCCCTGCTTCCCATGGCAGGCAGGTGCTCAGCCATCTCCAGGAGAGTAGGGCCCCATCACAAGTAATGGTTACTTGGGAAGACAAACCCCATCACTCCAAGCCTCCCTCCCTTTATCTTTCTTCACTCCACCTTAAATTCTGAGCATGATGTCACATGGTCTGGAATATCCCTTTGGTCAGCTGGGGTCATCTGTGCAGGCTGTGCCTCCTCCCAAATTCCCAAACACCCCCAACCTCCTCTCCAGTGTGGCAGTACAAAAGCAGAAAAGTCCTTGGCTCTGTGCAAGCCCTGCTCAGAATAACTAAAACATCTCTGTGTTATCAACCCTGTGTTCAGCACAAACACAAAACACAGAACCACAGCAGCCACTGGGAAGAAAGGTAACCCTGCCCCTTCCAGAGCCAGCCCTGTAGCCAGTGCTGTAGTCCATTGCCTTCCGGCAGGACGCATGAGTGGGTGTTGTTCAGAGCACAAGGGAGCAGGGCACCAGGACAGCTATGTACACAGTTTAGAGCCCATGGCTCAAATCCAGTGCTCTCGCTGAGACTCCAGTCCTGAAAACACAGTGAAATTATGTTCATGCATTTTTAGGTACTCATACATGTTTTGAAAAAAATTCACTCCAAGGAACAAATACACAGAACTGTGTAGAGACACAAAGATGCAAATATGTGAAGTGTGCATGTAAAGTCAAAATACTGGTTTTCACCATGTATTACTGAAAGCAAAAGATGCTCTTCAAAAATTGAAGAATTTGGGCAACCTCTTTGTGCCTCAATTTACCCTTACATACCCTAATGTATTAATGGTATTTTCAGGCATGTATTTTACTGCTCATGTAATATTCTTATCATTTTCAGAGACGTTCTGGTGAACTTACATGTACAAATTGTGGGACAAATACATCAGAAGTATTACATAAAATGTTTGAATCTGAAAGTGTGATTAGACATTGCCATTATTCTGATATTTCAGAGTTGAAATTTTTTCTCTCTTTGGAAGAAGTTTATTTTATCTGCTCTAGTTCTGTTTCTGACTTTACTGCTGGTGAAAATGTATTGTGTAACACTTCATTAGATAATTACTTGATTACAATTTAATTTCTTCTGCGGAATCTTCCAGAAGTAATGCACTAACAGTGTAAAGTTTTATGCGGCTGGCATTATTAAGTTATTGTATTTTAAACAGATTGCATGGGTATGATTATTTCATTAAACTACCAATTGTTCTTGTGTGCTGGGAAGGAAATAATCAGATAATGGATACTAAGGCCACCTTCTGAATTGCACACCACTCCTCAGCTATCTAACCTGTAATTTTAATGCAACATTTTCTCCTCCGCTAACACGCACTGCGGTTATATTGAAATTATAGCTGAATTGTGCAAAAGTCAGAAAATTCTGAAATGAAGCGTTAGGTAAAACTGGCAGTTCTTTCCACACGTATAATTAAAATAAATTTCTACTATTGAAGGAGTGTTCCAAAGAAGAGGGAAAAGGTGAGAAAAAGCGAGCTGAGGTCTTGTGCATCATCAGCAAGAAGACTTACTAATTTCTTTGTAGTGACACCTATCTGGTGTCACCATTGACTGGTGAGGAGCTACAAATGTTGAAAAGTCATAAATCTGAAGACCTAGAGTTTCCCAGGTGGGAATGGACTCACTCAGCCTCTAGAGCCTTTATTTTCAGAAGAGACTTATTGGGTTAGTCCTTGGTCCTTTTGTAGGGGTTTGTGGTTGATTTTGATCCGGTTTTTAGGGCAGACTGAGTGCTGACGTGTGAAGAGGAACGTGGAGTTTTCATGTTTCTCATGATGCACTGCAGGAAGAGAAGCAGAGCTAGGATTCAGTGTGGCTGCAGAGCAGTAAGGAAGGGACTGCCTTGGGAACACAGTCTGGCCCTCCAACCAGGAGGCTCACAGTGTGGCAAAGTGCAAGAAGACTGTTCAGAGTGTTCCAGGAACAACAGTTTATTCAGACAGGCGTAGGAGGAAGAAATTATGAAAGGAAGAGTAGAAAGAAAAGGACAAAAAAGGTGAGGGGGTAGAATATGGATCCCCAAAGTGTAAAATGCAACACTTTTTCTTTGTTTCCTTCAGTTTTAAAATGTCTTTAAACTTAGAAAAGGCTATGTAAAAGTATGACATAGGGAAAGCATATTAAATAATCAATATGACATGGAGAAAGCATAATAAATAAAGGGCAAACACTGACAGCAACTAAGGCTGGCCTTCATCTAGAAAGTCTCATGAAAAGGCAAAAAATGGGGATAAATAAAATGCACTTGTGTAACAAGAATAGAACTGCCAACTGAAAATAAAATGAATAAATTTTCCTGCTCTCCTGCTTGTCTAAGAAACATATTTGTTTAGCAGCAGGGACAACGGAAGTTAGTGTCAGATTTTTTGTTAATAGTTAAGTGGTTTTTGTTAAGAAAAGGTATTTTGGCTCAAGGAAGCCAAGACTTGAGCAGAGGTAGAGACTGAGCAACACTCCCACCATTCAGATGACAATCAAAGCAAATTAGTGAGGTGGAAGGAGGAACAGGGAGGTAGGAGAGTGAAGCTGGGCTGCCACCACTGTTCTCTCTCTTTTATCTTTGTTTTATACCTATTCCTGTGTCAGCAGGCTCTAGATAAATTGAGCATAATTTAATGCAATCTCTAATTTGACAGTAGTCAAATACTATTTCTTAAAAAGAGAAACAAGAGCAGGCTATGAAAATAATTACATCTAAGATTTCTTCCAACCTTTTTGACTTTTTTTCCTTAAAAATTGAAGTCAGTTGTTGCTGGAGGCAAGGAATGAGGAAAACACGATCTGGTGACAGCTGGTTACACTTTGGCTCACATAAAGTGCTCTTAATCCTTGCAACAGCACTGAGAAGTACACATTAAAGAAATGGACTGCATCATATGTAGGACTAGTAGGTACGATTGTAGCTGAGATTTCTCGGCACTTCCTTTTATTATAATAATAGCTTTGATTCCTCTAATTGCCTATAACTTTGCTCAAATGTAATCCTGTGGATTGACACTTAACATTGTCATGTTAAGCATATACATCAGCTGGAGTTACTGAGTTGAAATTTTCAGCAGCAACAGTTCAGGTGCATCCAAGAAGAGGAGGAAATTTTTTCAGTGCTGTTTCATTTTAAAGTTTTATGGGAGTTCCTATTCAAAATGAGCATATACATGGAAAGGAACCCAACTGAGGCTGCCCTTGCAACCCTTTTTTTAGCTTTTTACAGCTGCTGAGCATTTGACTTTGAACCCTGACGTTGTTGTCTAGTACTTCATGTTGGAGATACTATGTAATTTCACAGTGAGTTCCTGCAAAAGCATAGATTTGATCTGAATGTAC
Organism: Drymodes brunneopygia; assembly: GCA_013400955.1. NCBI lineage: Eukaryota > Metazoa > Chordata > Aves > Passeriformes > Petroicidae > Drymodes > Drymodes brunneopygia. The sequence continues at coordinate 69,269 of VZTZ01024402.1, read as the reverse complement.
AGAACACAATCACAGAGAAATAAAGCTACCAGTGCTTTTAAAGGGAACCTTCATTTATTTCTGCAGCTCTCCTGATTTCCTTCTAATAAACATGAATCTACCCCTTAATACATCTATCTGTGCATTAAAATCTGTTTCTTTTTGTTGCAGTGTAGGGCCTGTGCAACTGTTCCTGCTGTTTCTTGTCCCAGTTTTGGCTGATGTCTGTATATTAGATCAGTGGGGAAAGAGCAAAATTAATTCACTTCAGCTGCTTTCTTAAGTGTTAGGTTATCTCTGGAAAGTGGTTTTCCCTTCACTTATCACTCATGCCTATCTCTTCCATGATTTTGCTAATAATTTTGTTTCTTTTTAAGATTGGAGTGTTTCCTTAGCCATCTTCCCTTGACAAAGCAAATGGTATAGAACCTAAACATGAATTTTTCTGTGTTTTGTGCAAATACTAGCAAACCATTCCAGATCAACCTCCTGGAAGTCAGACAAAATATCAGATTAAATTACCAAACCTTCACTGGCCATGGAAGTTTTGCTTCAACCAAGATTGTGTCTTGGCTCTGATGTCAGACATTCTTTCTCCAGCTACAGCGTGGAAAGTGTAAATATTTTACCAAGGCAGAGAGGTCAGAGTTTAATCTCTACGTCTCCTGACTACTGGTATTGCAAGAAGTTTTTTTTAAATACTGTGCAGATAATATTGACAAACTATATACATAAATATAATAACTGAATAGTCACATAGATTGAATATGTCCAAAGTTTGGCTGATCAGGCTCTTCCTAAGCTTGGTTTGAATGATTAGAAAATACTTATTATTCTTTCTTCAGATAAAAATGAGGCAGAACTGCTGTTGGACACTTAGGAGTGTATGAATGTAGAGTGAATGCCCCTCAGATCATCCAAGTTCTCTGCCATTAACTTTGACACCCTAATCTGATTAATTTTTCCTGTATAAAAGGCTGAGATACAATTTTTTGAAAGAGCCATATTTCACACACTCCATGAGAAACTTTGGCAAAAATATTGCTTATAATCCCTTGCTTCTCTTTGCCAACTAATGTATTGAGAAACACACAATACAGAGCAAAGTATCAGAAAGATATAAATCCTTGGAAAGATGAAATGCAAGAGAGATATTTTCAAGCACCAGTTTTAAACTCAGGTCTCCAAAAGTCAAGAATAACGAGCAATAGTCTTTGAACAGAGCACATGTGCGTATTGAGAGTAGAAGAATCAGTGGATTTTCTCTGAAGTTTTTTGCAAAAGGAAGAGAGAGGTTATCAAACTTCTTCCTGAAGTTTGTATGATCAGACTGTAAAGGCAACACTAGATCTACTAGAATCAGCAATGACAGAACTGCCCTTGGGATTTCATCATTAACATTTCTTCCCCTCTTAAGATTTTGTTTTCAAGAAGGGAGCAGTAGTGTATTTTATGGAAGGAAATTGTGAAAACTGGAGTTCCAGATATGCTGTCTACACAAACTGGAGCAGTAAGGCACTAAAGTAACCACAGAAGGGAACAAAGTCTAGAGGCAAAATGACATAAATGCAGAACCAAAAAAAGAGGTAGTAAAATGAAGGGGATGTAGTTCTGGATTTCAGCATTTCTTTGTTCCATCCTTCTTGCTAAACACGTAATTACCAATCTTACAGACTGAACTGTGTTAATCAAAAAGAGGTGGTGGTTAGTAGCAGCTCAGCAGTTGTGTGTAAATAGAGTTTTAGATATTAAATGACAATTAAAGGCTGTTAAAAAGTAAATTACTAAGTGATGAACTAAGCCTCATGAGGCCTGGAAGGAAAGTAGTAAAGCTGAATTCAGCCACAAACCACTAACTACAAACAAATTACTGGCAGCATGTGTGCTTCCTAAAATACCTTATTAACACTCTGTCTTTAACTCTTTTAAAAGTCATGGAAGAAACTCACCAAGAGCTATAACAAAATAGTGAAATCTCTCTCTCAGCTTCTGAAACCAGAAAATCTGGAAAATGCTTTTCATTTTAAAAGGAAAATAGCTATCTAAAAAATGGATTATTTGTTTAAATTTCATCACTACCTTATATGCTTAAGCTTAAACTTCACCTGAGCAGTCTTGACAATTTTTGGGTCATCCTCTGGGTAAAGACCCAGTCTAATGTGTAGCTGGTGACAATCAGTGACAACCAAGAAGAGAGGGAAGTAACCCTGCCAGAACAGCTAAGCCTAAAGGAGCATCCTGGATGTCCCAGAGTGACTAAGGACTTTGCTTTAATGGTGTGAAGCTTGTGGCTTTTTCTCACTCATCTTGCTCATTCTTTTGGGCTGAGAATGGCCATAGCAGGTTCCTAATGGGGACCCCTCAATCAGGGGAGCCTGTGGGAATGCCTGTGGCTATGGGAACATCCCACAGCAATGCAGTTGAGTCTGTTCCACCCAGAGACAGAGGGGAGAGGTGAAGCCATGGTTCTCTGATGAGGCAATGCTGTTCCACACTTGTCTCAGGTCCTGGAGTCATCCTACTTTCCCTCCATTTCATGACTGAAGTTCCTATACTGAACACTTTATTGCCAGGAGAATTTGATGAAAAGAGGGTCAGTCTCAGGCATTACACACCCCTGTCCATTGACAGGAGGAAGTCGTGTGTATATGGGGCCATGAATGAAATACTTCTGATAAGTGCCTAGGTGAAACAAACCCAGATCTGCTAGTTGAGAACACTCTAACCAGGAACCAGGCCCTGCATGCATTCTCTTTGCCTGCATAAAGGGGCAGAATTAAGTATTTAAGGTGCAGTATCATGTCTTAAACCATTTTGATAAATATTCCATATTGGCTTTTTCCCAAAGGCCTTAATTATCATCAAACATGGCTCTACTACCCACTGCAGCTTCCCTTAGATCCAAAATCACAGACCATTACATAAAAAAAGAGAAAAAAGAAAAAAGCTATGCACTGGTGCTTAAAATTGAGTGTCATTTTTACTTACAAACACTAGCAGGTGTTGAGCAGGAAAAAAACCCCTCATGTATCAGGATAATAAGTGTGGTAGGGATAGAAAATAAACATGAATGGTGCTTACACTTGGTCAACTTTTTCGTGCCAAAGCCAATTCTCTGCACAAGCTCTCTCATGCACTCTCATTTGATTTCCCGTTTCTATTTCCACTCAACTTCCAACCTCACCCCCTTTCTGGTAAGGTCCTGCTTTCTTCTGCCCACCTTATTCTAGTATTTTGTGATTCTGATCTTATCAGGAAATGTGCTCAATATAATATAAGCTATTGTAGCTGTTTTAAAAGATTTAATGAACAAAGGTTGATAAGGACAATAACAGAAGATGCACAAACTACAGAGGACACCATAATTCTGCCTCTTTTCTGGTTTTATTACTACCTCACTATTTTTCCTGTCACCGTAGAGTACTCCAGAGTCTCATAATATTTATCCTTTATAGAATTTAAGAAACATATTCACTGCCTATTTGGAAAGGGAGAAATAGAGGCTCTTTTCTTTTTTTTTTTCTTTTTTCCTTTTAAGTTGTCAGTGGCATTATAAAGAACTAATCACATAGTCCTGGAAATAGAAAACCTCTATTGCAGCATTGAATAAGGAACGGGAAGAAGGTACTTCAGTATACTGTCCCCTGCACACTTTGCAGAGGTGCTTTTTTCTCAGTTGTAGAGAAAGTCTATTAAAAGATGATGACTTGATATGAAGGAGTGTCTTGTCCTTTGGGATATGGATTAAGATCACCAATTTATTTCTGTGCTGGGCATTCAACAAATCTCAGAATCACAGTGTAATGATTTAGTCCTATCTGAGCTTCCCTTTGCCACTTGGTCGCCTTCCCAATCCCTGCAGGATACACCTCATTTAAATTTTGTCCATTTTCTTCTTACTGCAGACTTTCATTAGTTTATTCTTTATCTGCCCTGAAGTGTGTAATGATAATAGTGTTGCATATATAGGTCCTTTCATTTCAAAGTGCTTTACAAACATTAACTAATTAATGGACAAGGCAGATTATCAAATAATGAATCTTTCAAGCTATTGGTGAGCTGATATAGACAGATAATATGATTTGTTCACTACCTGAGTAGTTCAGAAGTAGACATTAATTTAAAGTGCCGGCCAATTTGACTGTCACTGATGATAACAGAGAGAGAAAAAAAATCAGTTTATATTTTTCCTATATGAGACATCTTTTTTCATTTGAATTCATGCTCCAATCCTTCATTTAAAATCAGTTTTGTTGAATGGGATGCCAGAAGCACAATATACTGATTTTCACAGAAATGGAGAAATTAAGATATACACAATTATTTCCAAATCATCACAATCTATGGATTTTACATTTCAGCTGAAGAAATAATTTCATACAATTTTGAAAGCTACTTTTATGCAATTTCATGCTCTACAAAAATCCATTTGGATACAGAACTGTGATGTTTTGTGCAAACATCTCACTTATTTGTTAATAATAATGGTTTAGTGTGAGCTTTTTCATCTTCACTTTCATTGATCACCTACCATCATTTTCTACTGAGGAGCAACAGAAACTGCCAATTTGTAATGAAAGCTTGAGACACATGATCAAAGTAAGCTAAGCTGGGGAAAAAAAACCCGTTGGTGCTCTGATATGGCAGCAAAAGAATGATGTCTATTCTTCCCTTTCAAAAAAGTTTATTTTCTAATTCATGACGTAGTAGGAGAAAGAATGAGAGATTATCAAGATGTGTTTCTTGTGGTGGACGCATTAATATATATTCAAGAAAAACTGAAGGACTTGGGAGACCAGCACAAGAAAGTGCAACTTTTTGTGTCCCAGAGTTACAGCATGTCTGTGCTGGTTAACCAAGCTGAAACCATGCAAGGCCTGCTAAGTGGTGCAGTCTTGTTCTCAGTCCAGAGGTACTTCTCTTTGGCACTGGTTTTTACCCTATTCAAATGTGTGTCCAGAACAGCCAAAGTTGGAATAGATCATGGAAAACAGATGAATCATTCCAATAGTATAAAAACAGTGGGAAGGAACCACTTATAAGTCTTCTTTAAAGAACCCAAACCCACAACCACATTTGGTATGAATTAATGTGTGGGCTCCCATTACTCATGACTGATGGCAACTGTTGGCAGAGTGTCTGAATTGCAAAGGCCTGGAGAATGTTAGCACAAATTATTTATCCAATACTATTCCTGGAAGAATCGTTTCAGCAAGTGGCACTAGGTGTGGGTAAGGGAAGCTTCTGCTTGGGGCAGAATATGGGCCAGAGCCACACCACCTGCTTTACCTACCACATAGCCCTGCAAAGCCAAGATCAGGGTTTGTGGCATAGCAACTACTCCCAAGGAAGGGTCTTCTTCTAGAAGTAGTAATCCAATTCCAATCCACCTGCTTCCTTAGCCATCCCAGTAAGGAAGCCTTTTCAGTGTCCTTCCTTCCCTCTTTCTTTCCCAGCTCTATCCCTTTTCCCTTTTGTCCCCTTTCTGTGAACAGAGCAGCAAGGTACTGGCTCCATCTTACCAAGAGGAGCACAAAAGCTTGAGCCAGTCTGGTTATTCATTAGTTGTTCTCTGACACTCTGCTTTTAAAGGGATTCAGCCCTCCAGTCATGGACCAGGAGCTGTACCCTGTAATTTAGATGGCCAAACTCACCACTGTGAACAAAGGCACACTGGCTGAGCAGAATAATTTAGCAAATATTTGTGAATAGAGAATATCTTTCATAGTCAGGATCTCATTAGCCTGACAGAGTTCAAGAAGCATTTGGACAGTGCTCTTGGGAACCTGCTGTGACTCTTGGTGATGGTCTTGTGCAGGCCTTCAAAGGACTCAAAGATCCTTGAGGCTACCTTCCAACTCAGCTTATTCTGTGGTTCTGTGATTCTGCAAATATGATTTATGATAAATCTTCTCTGCAGTAAGCAATTGAGTCACTTTGATCCATAGGGATAGCCTCTTTGGAATGGTCAGGAGCTCTGTGAAGAGCAGTCCTTGTTTAGTCTCTATTTCATATCTGACACAGTAGATTTCATACTTCATGACAGTATATCCATCCTATTATCAGGAGATTCTAACTGCAGGCAAAAATCAGTTTTAGAAATAAATCTCTCTGCCATCTCATCTTTGCTATCTAATAACGAAGAAAAGTTTGAAACAATGTCAAGCTTAAGTAAAAAAACTTTTATTCCAAAAATTTACCCAGAAAACTTCTCTAAATTCTTTTTATCCAGACAGGGGAAGAGGGGGGGGTGAGGGGGGGGCAGGGAATAAGTGTCTGCATTTAATTTAATTCTTGATTCATTTACAAATTGCTTGGCAAACAAGTTTATGCATATTAATTACATTTCTAATGAAAAATATTTGCAGTTGCACCTGTTTTCATGGCAAAGTATAAACTGGGCTTGCAAAGCTAATATATCTATAATTTGGTATGTGTTGACACAACCATTTTGATGGAATATGTATGGCTGGAGGAACAAACACTGTCACATGGGGTTTTTCTGTCAGGCTGTACAGGACACACAGTGGCTGGAGCTGGCTGCTCTTGGGGAACCCAAGGTTAAAGCAGCCTGTGAGAGTGCAGGTGGAAATGTCTCATAGTAACACAACAGAGTAATTTTATCTCAGTAAGGATTAGCTGGAAAAAAGATGCTGATAAAATCCCCTATTTATGTACACAAAGACATGCCAGGTGTGTTTGCCTGCTGCTTCTCAGGGTTCTTTTCATGAGTTTTTTTGTAATATATCATCAGTGTTGATCTAGTTCCTGCCTTGTTTTTATTGGCAAAATAGCCCACATGATGCCACAGACAGGAGCTGCCATAGGTCAAAACCTGATCCTAGCAAAATTTAGAGGATGGGAAGTACATTGTGCAGATAGAATTTGTTCCTACTGGTATCTCTGAGCAATACATTTGATTTTTACTGCTATGGTATAATTTGAGTTTTTCAAATGTTGCTTGGTTTTGTTATTGAAAAGAAACTTTAATGTAAAATGCTTAAATTAATTTTAAGTGTTTATTTCTGCTTCATTATCTAAAGTGTTTATTCAGTGCCACAATTTAGTCTTCACTGAGCTTGTAATGCATCTTGTATAGAATTTCCAGAACCATAATATAACATTAGCAAATCTAATGCTAAATGGTGCTTGTTAATGGCTGAAATTATAGTTTAGATCCTGAGAGTATAAAAGCATCATGAGATCCTTTGCACTTAGATATGGGGTTTGGAATTCATATTAATGTTGATGAAATTTATGCTTGGATATCTGGGAGAAAATATCAATTGTGAAAGCTGAATGTCTCATAGCTGTGCTTTGCACAAAGCAAAAAGCTCAAATGCTTCCCACCCATTGCAAGCTTCACTCAAGGCACTGTAATTACAGTAATTAATGGCATTGTAAAGCACTACTTATTTTTAGTAGGTGTAATTGCCAAGGATGCTTCTTTTTAAAATTCTTTGAACTGCTTTGTCTGTCAGTAAGCACAGAAGCTGACAGATGTTTTTTACCTAATTGAGAAAAATAAATCAGTCATCAAAGTCAAAATTCTTCAGAACACTGCAGTCACAGTTCATGCTGAGAGGGGACTTACTCCCTCAGGAGTGACATTGATTGATTTTAATGTGTCTGCTCATGAAGTAAGATACTGTTTTAACACCTGAACAAGTCTGTGACAAGTGATTGTGACAAGCAATGTTCGAAGCTTACCCTGTCACCAGGGTTCAGCTCAGATCGTGCTTACAGGGATAGCCAGAGCTTTCTAAAGATCAGCCCCTGTAAGGGAAGCATCCTGTTTTCTTTGCAGCAGCCTTGTTTGTTTCCTTCACTGCAAGAAACTCCAACCATTTTTCTGCAGCTTAATGGGTAAAGTGGAATGAATGCAAAAAGAATGAAGGAAATATCTAGGCACAACAATCACTTCTGGTTGAACAAATGGATTTTCACCTCTGCAAATAACAGTTTCTGTAACATTTAAATGACTAATACACAGAGAAAAAAGAAAGCCAAGTTAAGTGAAAAATATATGAAATTATTTACAACAGATAGCCCAAACCCCAGGGGGCTTGTGAGGAGAAAAATGGTAAACAAATCTAAAAAACACAAAAAAAAACTCTTTCCTATCAAGTTACAAGCTAGTTCACTTTGAAAAAAGAATGTAACATCAGGATGCAACAAACCACAATTTAGTAAAATAATTTAGATTTTAGCTAAAGAAGCAGCTATTTTAAAGAAATCTAAAATGGAAACAGGGAAATCCTAATTATTCCTGCTTCATGGGTCTGGGTCCATCAAAGCAAGGTGTTATCTCCCTCAGCACGTGGTGGGGCTAGTGGGTTACAAGGTCAACAGTGTTTCATTGCATCCAAATTCAGGGTCCAAAACATCCAAATGCAGCCTACCAATTCCTCCTATTTCAAGTCTACCACCTGTTGCAGAGTAGCTATAGAATCATTGCACATATTCATTAAGTCCTCAGCACGGAGTCAAAGCAGTAGAACTTTATTGACTCATGAGAAGCTAGGCCTGTCCCAAATAGAGGAAGACTCAGCTTCAAATAAAGAGGTCTAGTTAAAAACTAGTTGATTAAATTACCATATAGAGCACTACCCTGATTTTGTACCACAGTAATTCATCTGACTTCAAACAAACACCTTCCATATTCTAGTGAATATATCCATTCAAAAGAGGAATGGCTGTTTGGTGGGGAAGGCACCAGGTTGCAGAGCACAGACAGTGGTACAGATTGTTTTGAACTGAGAAATTTTAAAGGATTAGCAGGGAAGTCTTTGAGAAAGAAATCACAAAAGTCACAGTGAATAGACAGCAAGAGTTTTCTGGGGAATAGGCATTTACCAGCTCTGACTTTCTCTTCTGTTTGTTTCCTTTTCTAAAAGGTTAAGAATGTAGAATGACCAAGGCTATCTAGAGAGGGTGGGTTGGGCTCCAGCATGGAGCAGATGAGAAATTTAGCTGCTTGTGGTATTAGAAAAGCTTCAGTCTTCACTAGCTGCAGGTCAGTGTGGAAGCAATGATTTGGTACATGATGCTGTGCAAGGACAGCTATCAGGTGAGAAGGACTGGCTCCTGCAAATGAAATCATGAGATTTGTTCAATCCAGTCACCTCTGTCACTGCTCTCTGCATGTTCTACCAAGCATTCACTGACACAGCAGAATACGTTTTCAGCTATACTGATGAGAACCACTCTCACAGCTGAATTCAGAGCATTTAGTTTCAGTGTGCACTGAGTCTGAAGGCACTTTTTTTCATCTCTTGCTACTTGTTTTGAGGTTTTGGTTAATTTTTTTGTTGCCGTTGATATTTTTGGTTGTGTTGTTAGTTGTCCTCAGTCGGGATTTTCCATGGTTGTGTTTGCAGTTCAAATAAAACTGTAGAAAATAATGCAAGTACACTAAGACACTAAAAGGGATGGTCAACAAGTAAGGGCTTAGCATATGTGCATTTTAATGAGGTGTTAATTGAGAGTAGGGTGGAGATAAAAGGCAAACTCAGAGAAGGGTTTGGATTTGTTGGAAACCAGACGCATCTAAATGCTGGACTCTCTAATAGAGAATATGGACAAATTCAATTCTAGTTTTTCCAACTTCAGTCTGTTTTATAGTTCTTTGGGTTGGAACATTTGTAATAGATTTACTAGGAGCTATCACTCCAAGTTCAAAAAACCAGATGGGTAGTATTTAATTGCTGAAGCAGGACCGTTCATGTATTTACATATAGAAAATGCAGCAAGCAAAATATTCATTCTGACCATGTCCCATTCTTTAATCCTCCAGTTAAACTGAAAAATTTGTCTCGTGCTGTGTTCCCAAATCACATCACAAAACACTGAAGTAATTTTATATCCTTTCTCTCCTGAAAGAGTGTGGCAGCACTCTACTTCCATATTTCAAGTGCTCCAGCCAAGGAGAAAGTCATATGAAAGGCTTTCCAAAGTGTTACTTTATCTCCATATTCACTAGTTGGGCTTGAAAGCAAACCCTTTTTTGGCTGCCTCACAGAATAAAATACTAAAGACATGCCTTTGATTTCCTACTTTAAATAGAAAACAAAAGCACTGTTTTTAGGAAGCTAAATCATTTTTTACTCTGATACTTCATTAGGCTCACTAGAGGCTTGTGTCTGTCTCAATTTTCAAAGCACTGCAAGAGATTTTAGTTCTGTAATTCTTCTTTGACTGAATCCCTTATTCCCTGCTTGGAAATGTAGTAAAGCTGAAATGTCAGTCCTATAATAACTGGGAATATTATTGTGGGCTTTTTCCCTGCAAAACTAGTGTGCATGTAGCTAATAACATTTTTTTGAAGCACTGTTGATCTACATCTCTAACTAGAAGAAAAGCACTGTAATTTTTTTGCAGGGGATAGTTGTTATTATTAACCAAAGTGGAACTCTCTTCCACATCAGTTCATTTAGTGATAAAACTGGCCCATAGGCTGTCTAGCTGCCCACGGTCTGCAGGAGAGGGCACTTGCCTTATGATTAGGGGAAGGGGAATCCCTGAGTGGCAAAAAGCCACTCAGAATATGACATAAATATGTTGTACCTTCATGATCTCATGGCAGTAAGCCCCTTAAGAAGAAATTGCAGCCAAACTAAACATAGCAACCCTTTCAGAGTTATTGTCGCCCAGTACTAACAGACAGCAGAAACTCAAAACTCTTCTGTTCACAGCAGAGCTAAGAAACCCTTCTGCATGGCCATTAGTTTGGGAGAGTGCAAGACTCTGTGATCCCAATCAACTCTGCCCCTTTATTGTGTCCCAAGCACAAGGAGGTCAAAAAACAACTATTTTCAGCTTGAACAAAAATGCCACAATGCTACTAGGTGGACTGTGCTTCAAGCAAGCCCATCCCAGCTGGAAGGCTTCCAAGTCCCCCAGCATTCCCAGCCCAGGTGGTCTGGCTCTCTGACACCTTGTCTCTCAAATGGGACAGCTGAATTTCCCACTGGCCTGCCCAGAATTCAGCTGTTCCCACACAGGACCACCTAGATTGGTGATCTACCACCTTAACAACACTTAGTCTGGGGCTCTTTTTTGTTCAGTCTGGATGAAATCCAAAGAAATTGCAGAGAAATGCAATATGGTTCAATAGATATTACACCAAACCCCTGTGGAATTTAATAGAAAAGAAATTCTTACTCATAGTGATTGTTGACCTGCCTGTAGAATTCTCTTGCTAAAATGTTATTCCCTGTTAAATTTCATCAGATTCGGGAAGTTATTTTGAAGCTGCTATATTCTACAAAAATTGATAGCACTTATTAATAACAACAAAGGTAAGAATCAACAAGCAAAAGGATGTGGATATGCCAGCAGGAAAAAAGTCAAGCAAAATGAGGAGTGGTTCATACATCTTCTCTCATATATCACTCCTACACCCAAATCATGCAGTGCTTGGCCTGCACTCTCCCTCTAAGCACAGGTGCCTCTGAATGTACTGTGATGCTAAGAGGTGATGTGGAGGCAAACTTCTTTTGTTCATTCCTCTACACAGTCAGTGGCTTATATTATTTAAACAGCTTTCTTTTAATGTACTTTCTCTAACCTGAAATTTCAGTATTACAAACTTGGCCAACTTCATGGTTCAAAATAGCACAAGACAACTCCAGCTGCTCTGAACATTGGACTTCTGTCATTATACTCACCTACAACATGCATAACCTGGCATGCCAGGATCTGCTCCAGCTAAGAAAGAGTTGATTTTGCCTTTCAAAAATGGACAAAAAATCCCCAAAACATGGTAAAGTAATAATTACACAGAAGTGGTTTGCAAATGATAATGTCTGATTGAATACCTCCTTTACTGGAGATTCAAATACTATGGTAACAGACAAAAAGCCTAATATATTCTGACTAATCAGGATTGATGTTAATTAAAGACGAGTTCGAGATAATGACTTCTCATTACTATGTGATAGCTACAAAGAGATTGTTCTACCTCTAGGTAAAATAAGCAATTAGATAACTTTTAAGGACTTCTTTTTTAAGTCTTATCTCATTCTCTTTTCTTTTTCTGATGTCAAAATATTAATATGTAAATGTCTGATTTTTATTGCTCTTGAGCTAGATGGATGTTTTTTCGTGGTTCTCAGACTGCAATCTTCTTTCACTTCAATGGAATTATATTTTTCTGTTGCTCTGAGGGGGCCATAGCTTATTGGTTAAAAAAATAGACACACTAAGAATAAACCCTTGGGTTACCACTGGAAAATGCAATGTGAAGTAAAGGCAGAGTTGAATCTCTCATAGAAGTGGTAGAGCTTTCTTTAGAAAATTTAAAAAAAATAATTTTTTTCCTCCTAGTCATTTGACTGCCCTAATAGGAATGATAAAAACCCCATTTGAAAGGTATTTCTTGTTTCTGCAGATAGGAAAAAGCAAGAGGACAAAGGCTATCTGAAAAATCATTGGCTTTCCTCCTAAAGCCACCAGCAGTGGTTGTTTCAGTATCATCACTTACATTTTTCATTTATGATGATAAAAGGAAAAAAACAGCCCCTCCAAATCCTACATACTTGTGACATGGCACCATAAAACTTCCTGGCAAGGAAAACAAAACAGGCTTCATTTCAATGACAGACTGGTTCCAACAGATTTCTTCCTTTTTTCTATTTTTCCTCTCTCAGACCCTAAATTTTTAAATAGTCCGTGAACTGTAGGTATTAGGAAAAGAAGCCAATGCCACCATGAACTTGTAATCATCCTTAACAATTGAAGGATATTGATTTAAATCCTACCTTTCCATGTGCCATTCATCAGAACTCTACTGATACAAGGGCAGACTGGAGTCACTCTGTGGAATTAAGTTGTGGTTCTTTTGAAAGAAGCATTTAAAAATGGTGATTTGATGACACTGGAGGTTTAACCAATGCTTACTGTAAGCCTGTAAGTCATTAGAGCTGAGCAAACCAAATCAAACTGATACTCATTGGAATGGATGTTTTACTGGAAACCAGGCTTGCAAATATTTTGGAAAATGCAGTTCAAGACATGAACAGGCAGGATGAATTTTGAGAGAAACTGTGCTGAATTTTCAATTAACATAGAGTTTCTTGGTGGGGGAACACTTGTGAAAATATACAAGGGTTTCCAGGACACTATTACTACACAGAATGCAGTGGCTTTGTTTAAGTGGTTCCTTTGACACCTAAGATTTATTCAAACCCAGAAATACCAGGTGGTTCTGAAGGTGCACGGGTACTTATGAAATAAAGCCAAAGGTTGGAAGCTGCAGTGCACAAGAAAGACAAAAACAGCAGAATGAGAAGTTTCCATACATAACTTGCAAAGGAAAAAAGCACTGAGTTTAACTATTCCTACCTGTTTGTATTCATAGAAAACTATTCTTTATGTCCAGCCTTTCACTGTTTTATTTTGCTTTGCTGTAAGTGCTCATAGAAAGCTCAAATAAGCAGAGCCTCATGAAGCCCATACCATTTATTACTAATGGTTGGAGAGAAATTGGTTTAGAAATCACTAATTTGTTTAAGAATTAAATGAAGTGAAGCACCACAACACTAATGGAAATGTACTTTTTATTAACTGTGGAATTGCAGTAATGTGTCTTTGAATATAGAATTTAGATTAGAATTAGGTGCACTCACAGACAAAAGGGAAAATATGTCTATGTTATCTGTAAGGATAGAATACGGAAACATTTGCATTAAAGAAATTAATGAGTTTACATTGTGTGACTGTGTTCCTGATGTTCCAGGACACAACTATGAGGAACTAAATAGCAGATATACTGTTCCCTAAAAGTAGAATTTGTTGTCACCTGAAAAAAAATGGAAAATGTTCCCTGACTACTGTCAACAGAAGGGCAATGGCACACAGCTGAGGCATTAATCACACATGAATTCTCCAGCCAGATCTTTGTACCATTTTGCAAAATTGAGCCATATTAGTTAGGTATCAACAGCACTGTTTCAAACTAATTTCTGTGTTATTTTTTAGTAAGGACAGATGCACAGACCATCCCAAATTGGATGATGTGATAGCTTCTTAAGTTTTGCAAATTTAACTCCTTTAAAGAAAGTAGAAACTAGTGTGTGGGAGGCATTTGGTGACATATAGGGATTCCCAAAGCACTTGAGAAACTTAAAAATAATTTAATTATCCTGTATCGCACTGGTTTCCCTCCTGAGCTCCTGGGAACTCTACAGATACCATCTGTGTTCATCTTAGAATATTTAAGGCCCACAGCTAGGAAATCCTTGGTTAACTGTGAGATTTCTGTTTTATCACATAAATTATTGCCATAGATTGAAAATCTAACAGAAGTCTTTTCAACCTTCAACAGTAACAAGTACCAAGGAAAATTTATCACCTTTGACGAGGAGAGGGCAAGTGTAAATTTTAGGTTACAGTCATTACTTGATTGGGAGAAAAAATAATTACTGTCATGGTCTGTACTGAGAGCTTTAGAACAAACAAAAATAGTTGGCTTTAATGAAGAAGCTAAAGCAAGAGGATACTTAGAAAAAGGTGAATTAAGGTGCTACTGGAAATCTCATTAGCGAAAAACAGTCAGAAAATGAAATTGAAATAGCAATAGCAGTCCACTAATAACTTCCCTACGTTACTTAAGAGAAGGAGAATTTTTTCAGTGTATTTCTTTAGGAAAGAAAAGATAAAGCAATATATCCCAGTTTCAGCAGTCTGTTTGGTTCATAACATGTTTTTCTGATTCCAGATCAGGCCTTACAGGAAAGGGCAGTAAATACCCTGATGCTTCTGTCTGGTCACTTCTGGCCAGACTCAGAGTGTCAGCGAGGCCACTCTGCCTCGTGAGAGCATTGTGAGAAAGGAACGATGGCTGCTTCACCCCATGTGAAGTACAGGGCTTGGAACTGGCTCATCACAGCAGCTGGTGGCAGCTCCAGCAATACGCTGCTGGTAAGAAAATGAGAATACCCCAACTGAGCTGTGATGTCCGAGGAGTTGTCTGGAGTTTGCTATTGGGGATTGTTCCTGGATAAGTGTTCTGACTGATGGCTTCATACCCAGACTTGTGATGTCATTATGTCCAACTACGGGGTTTAGATTATTTTCCCAAAGTTTACGAGCTCAGCAATTTCTCTCTTCTTTTTACTTTTTTTTTTTTTTTTTTTTTTTTTTTTTTTTTCTTTTGAGCACCTTTCTGTTTCTTTTTCCTGTCAGTTTTGGGTACAAGTAATGATTCATCTTCCTTTTTCCTTGTGACTTTCCATCTCAAGTGTAGCATGCAGGAATAGAATAACTGTTTTTTAAATAGAAGGATTTTGATAGAAATTTATTTAGAAGCAAACATATTTTTCACAACATTGTCACGAACATACCGTATCATTTCCCTTTTCACATTATCATTCCCAAGAATTTCTTGGATGCATCAAGAGGTTGTTGAAAGCACTGAAGCCAGTAGCAAGGTTGGGCAGTAGAGTAGACCACAGGTGAACACCATTATAAAGGATTATGAGTGAACTCTGGTGCTGGTCTCACAAACCAAGAAATAGAACAGAACTATCATCCTCATATCTATTTTGTGTTTCCATGTGGCAATAAAACTTAGTAGATCTGAAAGCATCTAATGAAAGTTGTATCAA
The DNA here is from genome assembly GCA_013400955.1 of Drymodes brunneopygia. Classification (NCBI taxonomy): domain Eukaryota; kingdom Metazoa; phylum Chordata; class Aves; order Passeriformes; family Petroicidae; genus Drymodes; species Drymodes brunneopygia. The sequence continues at coordinate 53,682 of VZTZ01024402.1, read as the reverse complement.
ACTACATCTAATGTTGCTTGTGGTCAGCCAAATATGCAGTAATGTGGTAGTTAAAATTGACAATAACCCCTCTGAACTGGCCAAGAGGCACACTACATGGGAAGAACTTGGGGGCCATATGTAGAAAAGAAACTAGACAAAAATGTCTCATTACAGGGAAAATTTAATAGTCGGAGGAAAAGCAATAGGGATTCAGCTTTACTTTTAGCTATGACTTTTTTTTTTTTAAATGTAATAATCAGAATGCGAGTGAGGAAACAAGTCTGTAATCACTGGCATGATCTCAGGCAAACCTTTCCTTCTGAAGTTCTGGCATTTCTACCTGTAAGATCTGAGAAACAGCTGGAAATTTGCAGGGGAAGGGTGTTACATATCACATCTAGATGATGCTATTCAGATATGGGCAATATGTGATTCTTCACACATTGATGTAGCTCCTCCTGAGATTAAAGATTAAACTAAAACCAACAGCTCAGATTTTATTCTCTCAGAAATTTAAGGGTCAGGAAGCTTTAAATTTGAACATGCAACTGCAATTTAGAGTTGGGGGAAACCTAAAGGAAAAAGAAATCCTTTGAATTAACAAGTAACATAGATGTCATATGGCTGTGATTTTGGCCTGCTGTTAAAGATATGTAGCAGGGTGCACCAGCTGCTCTGCTAGGAATTAGTACATTAAAGATATTCCCCAGTATTTTATGATGGAAAGATTTGCCAGACTTCTCTCTACTTTCAACCCTTAGTTTTGACCATCTTCAACAACTTTCAGCTTTTAGAGGAACATGGAAGACATTTTGAAATGCTGGTACTTGCATTTCTCTACCAAAGCCTTGCAGTGCTGAGCAGGAGTATTATCACAGAGCTCTTCCCTTTTCCTCTCCTGTTATGCTTTCTGAAAGACACATGGACTGACCAGCTGCTGCTATCAAATGTCCACCTATTAAGGGGGTCCACTGCCATTCAGGAAAGATGAGGGAAATTAAGATATAGGACCTAGCAGCTGTCTGCATCAGGGTCCTGCATTATCCCTTGCTTTGGTCCCCTGCCAGCCACGCTGCACAGCTGATGTCTGCCTGTGGCTGCAAGACACTGGATGTGTTTTAAGAAGTGCCTCTTCCAAACCCTTGTCATGCAGGGCTGCTGAGCAAGCCTGAAAGAAAAGAAGGTGACTCTGACTGCTGCCCACCAGAATCCAACATGGAAAAAACTCCATGGGAAATTTCTGAAGGGTGGTAAAAAGGAAGCTTAGCATGAACTTATGGTTTTGCTGCTGTTGTTGAAGTTATAAAATGCCCCCCAGTCTTAGTCTCTGGGTGTACTTTGGGAGTTCAGCAGTCCATTTATGCAGCTGAATTAAATTGTTAAGCTCTGCTGATTTCAGGAAAATCAATGAAGATGTGACAATTTGCCTTGGCTGATGAGATGGCCTGGGATACCACTTGCAATGCCAAGTGGGAACTTTGCTGACAAAGAGCTGTCAGCATCTCACAGTAATGCAAGGTTCATTGCATGTCACTTAAAGAGATGGTAGGGGGAAAAGGAGTCACCAAAAAGTAGCAGCTGTGGGCAGAAGGCCAGAAGCAGCTCTTTTCAATGCCATATCCATTAAAAGAAAAGGGGAAAAGACCACCTGTGGCAGCTAAATTGGTATAATAAAGTCAGCAGATGAAAGCAAAAAGATCAGAAGGAAAGAAACACAAACCAGAAAAATGTAACTGAAGAAGTTTAAACGTGCTTTTTATTTCCGTAACTTTGCAATAGAATAGGAGGTAGAGGAAAACATTTTATTAAAAATATATAAAGAATTGAGACTGTTTCCTCTTCATGCAAGGGAATTGCTCACAGAAGGAAGCCAGGGTTGTAGTACCAGGTTTTCCTCTTCACTCCCAGCTGTGAGGGAAAGATCCCGTCACAAGTGAGACCAGGGCATAGTTGGTGCTGGAAAATCCTCAAGGAGGGTCTATGTTTTCCAGTATTTCTGGGGTTTTGTTGTCTTTAGGGTGATATTTTTTTTAAAATGAGCTTCCCAATCCTTTGGGGGACAATTACATGGTACATTTTGTATACATGTTGATCCTCATGTCCTGGCAAAATTCCAGTTTGGGTATTTGCATTTGCATTGGGCAACTACATCTGCATAGCTCAGCAACGATATCTTCCAGTGCACAGGGAGAATCCTTCACACAAGCTGCTGACCTCAACTTCAAAAAACAACCCTCAAGCTTGTGTATTGTTAAATGGCATTGTAATCTTTATCCCAACACTGATAAAATCAGTCTGACTGGGTTGTATTAGGCTAATCACTGAAAGTGCTCACTTTGCAGAGTACTTTTACATTCTTCAGGGTAACAGAGTTGCAGAAATGTGTGCTGCTTCACAATGCCAAGAGTAGAGTGCATATGTTAGGGAAGGTAAAGAAAAGAGAACTAGGAAAGGTTAAAGTTACAGGAGAGACTGAAAGAAAAATGACAAGGGAAAAAAATTCATTGCACACATTCAATGTCACATTCAAGCTACTGCAAATAGTGATATTTGCACTGTGCTTGCACTGTGATATTGCTATTACCAAAAAAATTACTGAAAACTCACATAAAATTTAGTTTTCCTATTTTATTTTAGGGTTTTTAATATACTATGATGTGTTGTACTTAAAATACAGAAGTAGAACCTTGATAGCTATTACTTAAATACAAGTAATTGTTGATGGCTGTTGTGAAATTCCAGTATGCATTCTTATAAATTGTGACATTTGAATGTACTATACCTCACTGAGGTTCAGCCCAGGTAGCACTGAGATTTTCTCTGAACGTTTGTAAATACATCAGGCTTGTGAACATGTTTATTCATATTATTGTGGAGGAAATGCACTTATTTATGAAACACTGGGAGTTTGGTTATAAATAGCTAATTGTATTTCCACAACTGACATCATCAATAGAAGAGATACATCGTGGCCAGCAGAACTGGTACTGCTCCAATCACTGTCAGTTTAATTCATGGATCACTGACAAGCCAACATATGATTGCAAAAGAAACATAAGGAACAGAGAAATAATAAATTGTGAGCAAAAGTTGTTTAAAAAACACCGTGCATTGCATGGCACACTTTTTAGGGATGACTGCTGAAGAACAGGACTGTAGAAGAAGATACCTTGGTAAAGTACAGTTTCAATGTATGATTATTTACAATTATTGCAGCGCCCAAACCAGGCATCTCCTCTCATAGTGTAAAGAAATCCAAATTACAAGACTCTGAATATAAACAGACTATTTGCACTTAATTCATTTAAGCCTAGCCTACCTCTCTTATTTGGTTCCAGAAAATGGGATCAGCCTCCCAGAGTAGTCACGTGCTTTTTCTGTGGTGACTTTAGCCACTAATCTGTTGCTTAAAAGAAAGAAGGGGCAGATCAACTCATATTTCTGCCCTTTTATCACTACGCTATAAAATGTAAGTGATGCACGTGGTTTTTTTTTTCATGACTACACATCTGAGCACCCCTAACCTCATGAGATGAGTAAAAATCTGCTTTGTGGATCTTGTGCTTCATGGGCAGAAGCAGCCTCTGGTTAAGTTAGCTCTGACAAGGCTGAGGGAATCTTGGATGTGTGGAAGACTTTTGGAGAGCCTGACTTGCTGTCAGACAGGATTGTATGTACCTGAGAACATCAGGTATCTACACACAATTTGAAGGTTTATCATCAATAATTTTTTTATCAGGGGCCTAATTAGCCTAATTATAAATTGCGGAGATATAGAAAGGATCCTAACTCAATAGGTTAAGCAATCCTGAATTAAAATCAAGGCTCTGATACAGTGTACATAGTCATAGACCCAAATGCATTTTGCCTCATTGTAAATAATTTAGGAGTGCAGTCTCTGGGTTCAATAAAGAATGGTAAGTAGGCACCCTCAGAGAGAACTCATGCCTTAATGGGACTCAGTTATGCTCTGGAGGTGTCCATGGCCTTGGGCAATAGGATGCTCCTCTATATGTACTTAAAGTACTTAACTTAAGTGAGACTCTTAGGCCACAATTTTAAAGCCAGAAGGAAGAGTTATGTTCAGCCAGTGGACCTCCAGTGCAACCTCAGCCACAGAATTTCACCAACTATCATCACTTCTGTGCCAAGCCTTCCGCTGGGACTGGCGCCTATCTCTTGAAAAGATCAGCTGGAGAAACTGCCTTTTTAAAACCAGGATATTCATTTTCATTATTATAGCTCCAGCATATTTCCTAAAATTGTTAGAATGCCAGATGCCACTTCGGTGAACTCCAGATGGCGGAACTTTAATCAGTAGTGAGATGTGATTTACTAGAAATGCTCCTCTACAGCAAAAGTAGCTCTCAGGTTTCTTCTTTTTTTTTGAAGTATTTTGGGTTGCTCTTCAGACCATGTCTTTAAAGTTTATTCACTGTATAGATTTATGATAAGTATCATTATTGTAAAAAATTACCACATATCTAAATACTGCTTGCAACGTGCTATGGTGAGAAGTACAAATCTTTGTCATAAGGGTTACCTGAAAATTTAGAACATCAGACATCAAACCTTTTTTTAGGCTGAAAGCCTACTTATTATGCTTAGTGATCACAATAAAATACTTTTCTTCACTTTCAAATATCAGGGTATTGTTTCATATGGCAACAGCATGGCTAGTTTTAAACATTTGCATAAGGACCAGGTTCTCTGGTTTGCTCGGTTTTGTGCTGCCTGTAGCTTCCCAGCTGGGGTTCCTGCATTGATGAGAGAGCATAAAATCAAAGGCAACTCTCTGCATACTTCCCCTCTCCAGCCCACTCACAGGAGCAAAGCAGTGGGCAGCAGCCAGAAAATGATACACTACTATCCCCATCCATCCTATGTTCTCTGTGATCACATCTATCACCTTTATTCAAAGAGACTGAGTTCCTGGAAGGAACCCAAATTATTTGACTGCATTTTTCTGTCGTGGAAGCCTTTTATACCCCTTCTTTCAGCTAGAAGTGCAACCTGATAGTGATATGTGCTATTTCCTCTGTGGGCCTCAGGAATACCATGACTTTTGTGTCATATAGAAAGATAAAGTGGAAGGGTGCAGAGAGCTGGTGTGGTTCTCTGCTTATGCCTCCATAAAGCCTATTTGTTTAATCATAATTGGGTTTTTTAGATTTTTTTTTAATTTATAAATCTGTGTGAACACTGTCCAGAAGGTGCAAGTCATCAGTGGTGAGAATTTTAATATGTGAAATGTGAATTTAATGTGAAAATAACTAGAAATAGTTTGGGGCTGGAGGAGACATTTACAGCAAAGAAATCATACTCTACACCTCAAAAAAGCATAAAGATGCAAAGCCAAAATCATCCTTGGAGCGGGTATAACTTGGAGTGCCCTGGAGTTACCCCCACCATAAATTCCAGTCCATACTTCTTCTTTCACAGGCTGTATCTGCTGTGCAGTGCTGGTTGTAATGTGACTCATTCACTTTTCAAGTCCATTAAGCAGTGAACACGGTGGCTGATGTGAGGTGCCCAAAAACCTGGCCTATTTTTCAGATGGGTCCTGAGCTCTGTGCTGCCAGAGTTGCCCAGGATAACAGCAACAACAGCTTTAATGCAGGATTAGACAAGGCCACAGAACAGCTCACTACCAGAAGTAGCTGCAGTAACAGCTGCATATGTCTCACACAGATTTTTGCAGAGACTAGGAGGCACTGCATGAGGCCTGCTGTCCTGCTGACCTGGATTCCCCTCCAGGCACGTTGAAGCTGTGTCCCCACTTGACAGTACACCTTTAAAAACCAGCTAGGTAGGAAATATAGCTGAGGTCAGCTCATCATACTCATGGGTTAAAAGCAATTGATTCCCCCATTTCTCTCTCTCTTCATTTCTCTTGGATAAATAATAAGACCTGTTACAGGGAGAAATTCAACATATTGATTTGGTCTTACCCAATTTTTGTTTTCACTCCCCCTCAGTTATGGGGGTCAATGAGCAGAAAATACATTGAAAGATGAAGCAGCAGAGCAGAGAATGGTCAGGTCAGAGGATCACTATTTGGACTGAACTCTCTGAGTCTCTTCCTCTCTACCAACAGAATCATATGACATCTTTCATCCTCAAAGATTTCATTCCTGAGTGCCTTGTAAAACTTGACCTGCCTCCCTAAGAATGACTTCATGCTCTGCTGAAACACAGCTCCTCTGGGACTGCAAAGTGCTCCTGCCAGGGGGCATATTATAACAAGGATAAAGCTGAAATTAATCCTGGGTTGTCTGAGGTGTTCCAGGAGGCACTTGGGCCAAGATTTTGGGACTGAATTCAAGCAAAAAGGTTGATGGGATAATTAAGGACAAGATGAAATCAGTTTTACACCTCATCTGAAGAGTGGCATCAGTCCCATCCTTTTTCAAGATATAATGAGGTTTGTTCAGTACTCACTAATAATTGCTGATATCTTAATTCTGCCAGGATCTGCAATTTTTTAAAGTTTTCTTGGAAGTTACTGATTCTAATACTAGCCCTTCTCCAGTTACCTTTCGCACATTGATAAAATCAGCTTTCAGGAACAATATGGTAAAAGTGCACTTTCTCTATGCTGTTTATCTTCTGCTGCTACACCAGTAACCAACCATTTATCACATAATCAGATCCTTGCTGAACTATATGCCATCTGTGATCAAATGAATGATGAATAAATTCAGAATGCAATTTCAGCTAGTCTCTTTTTTGTTCATATTGTGTTCCTAGTAGATTTGAGTCTTTTTGACCTTGTGAAAAATAGCTGCATTTGAACTAAAAATGTGGGGTTTTCCTAGATAATGGACTATGTCAACTTCTATTTCTTTTTTAATTCAATAGAAACTGTTTGGTATATCAGGACATTTTCTACATCCTTATTTACTTTTTCTTCCTTTCAGACTATAGTCTTTGATATAGCTAAACTCCAATCTTTACTCATATCTCCTGGCTCCAGGAACCAGGAATTTTTTGATTTTTATTGTCTTCTGTGCGGAAGTAACTCTTGCTATCAAGCATTACATTTAGTTTTCCACTCATGTAGCTATGACCTAACAAATTACACCAATGTTTTGAGGCCTTCTGAGCTAAGTGAATTTGGCTCAATATTTCTCAGCTATCAGCCCTTTAATTATTCTTAAGGAATGTTTCTATGATATTTATTTGTCGTTCTGGTAATGCAAGTTCTTTTGCTTTGATGCTGAGATTTTGAAACCTGAGTTCCTGACAACATAGAACTTCCTTCAGAAAACGTCTAATTAAAAAGTCTTAATGCAGTGACCCTTGGTCACTTGCAACCCCTGAAGGCATCTGTGATGGATGTCTGGTTTTGTTGTATGTCAGCTTTCAGCTAAGGCAAAAAGTGTTGGACTCACCATGGAGTGCAAGGGTTGGTATGGAGTTTTACATAAGGCAACAGCTCTGCATTCCAAATCTTCTTGGGTAGAGAGTGGTTTCTGTGAGCCCTGGGAAAGATGCAAACTGCTTCTTCCCCATAGCATGGCGGCTGAGCTTTGTGCAGCAGCTTATAAAACATTTTCTGCACCTTCTTTACTGAACTGACTACTGTGTTTGCCTATATTGTGTGAGCAGCCATAAACATTGGTTTTCCTAAACAGCGTTTTGGCAGAACTGAACAGCATCAGATGGGGACTTGAAATGCTTGACAGAATTCCCTGGGGCAGAAACAGCAGATGTGGAGAGGCAGAAATTTCAGCAAGGCACACAGGAAGACTGGGCAAGCACTTTTGGGAAAACAGAGGCAATCTGGGCTAACCAGGGTAGCCAGAGATGGATACAATTTCTTAGCAGAGGGGAGCCCTCCTGTGAGTTTCCTGCAGATTGTCCTTTGGTTCAGCAACTCCTGGCATTCCTGTTGGGTTCTGTCACCCATTCTGTTCCCTCATTAAGTCCTCAACTGCTTCTGCTTTTCTCTAGGTCTACTCATTTACTTCCCATGAATATTTTCATTTCTGTTTTTCCTCAACATAGGATCTCACAACATTTCCTCTACCTCTGATTTTCCCTATTGCTACTGGTATTGTACTTTCTTGTGTGGTTCTTGTCTTTTCCTCTCAATTCCCTAACACATTTTTTGCCCTGTTAGAGTGGGGTAGTGATGCTGTTCATGACACTGCTGCTGTCTCAACCCCTTTAGGACTGACAGAAGCCCACAGAGCCCTTTGGTGTCTGTTTTGAGTGTCAGTATGAATGCATACACTTCCTGGAAGCCCAGTCAGAGAAGAAGTGTCCATGGAGCAGTTAAGAGCTGCCAGAGGGAGAGCAGGAGGAGTGAGCATCCTCCTGAGTGCCAAACCAGGTGCGCAGTCACTGCCAGGTCTTCAGTAGGCTTTGAACACAGGACTCCAGATAGCTCTAGCTTTGGTCACACTCTCAGTGAATACTCTGTGGGGGTAAAGACGAACAGACAGCTCCATCATGGCTGTATCGCACAAACGATGTAGAGGTGACAGAACCTGTCATGTTGAAGCCATTCTTCGATGACACAAGGTAGCAGAAGAGGTGCTATATCACTCCCTGCCCTCTCAAACTCAGAGCGGGGATTAAAAGAACTGGTTAGGACAATCCATAAACTGTTTGTACTTCATGAGGGTGAGTGTCAGACAAAGCATTTTGCAAGTATTAAACGTGACTCACTGGAAACTTGGGCTGGCAGTACAAGCTGTGCTAAGGCAGAAGAGCTGAACCCAAGCCAAAAGATAAAGATGTCACTGTCTGATCAGCCAGTGTTGGTGAAAATATCTCCTGAGGTGTTTCCCCCCAGACTTTGCTTGAACAGAGTGAGCTGTTTTCTGCCATTTCATGACATCTTGCACTACATGTCTAAGCTGTGACTCCTGAAATTTTTCATCATAACGCTTCTTTTGCAGTATGAGACTGCTTGTAAACTTCACCTTAGAAATGACACATTCAGTGGTGTGAGCTCTCCAGATTTATTAGATTTAACTCCTACACAGCAAAACTTGTTCTGCAGGCAAATTAGGGGAATAACTTGGTGCAGCACCCAATGACCAGCTAGGTACGCTGAAAGATGGTGCACTCTTCAACTGACCTCTGCCAGAAGTGATCTGAGTAGATCACTTGGTTATACTTCTGCACCATCATAGAAAAGTGTAGAAAGGAGCAAAAGGCAGTCTAATCCATCCTGTGACCATAAAGGGCATAGAACTGTAAGTAATCAATTATATGGGTTGGTTTTTTTTTCTATTTCCAGTCTGTAAAGCTTAGAAATTATAATATTGGCTTTTTATCTGGTGCCTTAAAGAATATACATTTGATTTTTCTGATAGAGAGTGGGTGCTAGTTTAGGATGATGCATCATTAAATCATTTTACAAGAAACTAAGATGAATATTTTAAACACAAGGTAAATTTGTAAGGTAGCATCATAATATAAAAAACCTTATCTAAAACTAAGGTAACTGCTTCACAGATTACAGTTACATTAAAGTTTATGGCATCACACCAAATAGTACACTGCAAACTGTGTTCAGCAAACTTTGTTCTTTTTAATGCCAATTTTTAACCATTTTAACCATTTTTGTCTTCAAATGCAGGCATTGATATATACTATTTACCCTATTGGTTGTTTTATCAGGGGGTAAGGCTGAAAAAAATAAACACTCTTTTAAGAACTGGCTTAATTTGAAATAAATTGTGTATGTTTTACTATATATTAACAATAAAAGAAGTCAATAAAGCTTATTTTGGCTTGGCTCTTCAAGCAAAAATAAAGCTATTCTTATGACCTCTGGGACTGGATTGCAAGTTCAACCTAACTGATATTCCAATCTGCCATCATATGTCCAAAATTAAGAAAATAATGTTGACTTTTAAGATTCTTCCTTCCTGTCTCTTGGAAATGGTGGCAGGCTGTCTCTGTACATTGTAGATTGCTGACTATTTGGATCCAGCAGAAGTACTCCTGGGGACAGGAGTTTTAGTTCAGTCTCAAAAGGAATTGGAGATCTCTTTGTTTCCAGAGGAGTGGCTGCATGGATGAAACAGGGCTGCAGATCAAATAGATGGAACAATAAGTGAGATGATGCATTTTAAATTGGACAATGGTATAATAGTGGGGAGGTGCCAAGCTCTCTTTGGAAAATGATTTCAGATGTTTCCTACCCAGAACAATACAGATTTTGGAGACTTCATTTAAAAGCAATCACAAGGCAAAAGGTCACCATGCAAACTGACTAATTGGTCGCTGGCCAGATGGAAACCTCTACTTAGTTCATTTCAAGGACAAGTTGCTGCTGGATAATGTATGGCAGATGGGGATCCAGGGGAGTTTGTTTTCATGAGTCACACTGCTGTGAGGGCTCTATAACTCTTTGTACTGGGGGTCAAGCCAGATCTTGTTTTTCTCATCTGAAGGACAGTCTGTGTGTGCCCCATGTTAAAACAAGGAAGGAGAGGAGTACAAATCATAAGCAGAGAACTCACCACAGATTCTATTTCCTGTGACCTCAAACTGGAGTATCATATGTTTGCTATCAAAGTACAGTATAGGTGTAACCCTTTTAGTTCTCCTGGAAGGCATGTGATAATCTTCATCTAGAATTTTGTCACTGTCTCCATAAAACAGCACATACATGGAAACATCTTTCCAGAACAAATCTAGAAGATGATTTATTATTTCCCTCACTCTGATTCTTCCCAAAGGCACACTTCTACTAGGAAATTTTCAGACCTGCATGATAGCTTACTAAGGAATAACACCTAGAAGATTATATTTTAAGAAGGGGTAATTAATATAGCTTGCAACAAATTTTAATAATATTAAAAAGAAATATTATTGCAGCATCTGACACTTCAAAGAAGATCCACCCATTCCCATCCTGAACATGGGCTCTTTTGTTGCATTTCCTTCCACATTCATTGTGTATCCTTCAGATTAGTGTACATCTTTATTTGGTAAGATCTTTAGAATATCTCCTCTTTTCTGCTTTTTCTTTGCTGTGGAGGTAGATACTGTACCTCCAGGCAAAATGTGTGATCTACTCTTTGGCTTTCAGAGCTTTGTAAAATTGCTTTTCAATTCTGTTGTGGTTTCCAGTACCCTAGGAACAAAGAGACACTAGTGTTTGAAACATCAAAACATATCATTGTCTTACTAAAAATGCAAAAATCTAAGATTTGCCAGGTAAAAGCAGCCAAGATTGCAAATAAAGTCTTTGTAGGTTGCGTGGCCTTTATTTGGTTAAAATCCAGCTTACTAAGGTACAGTATTGTCCCACATGCCTGTGTCTAGAAAGCTCTCACATAAATTGCATGCACATTTGGCAGTGTTTCTTCCTAATATGAATCCTTATTTTTTATGGGGTATTTTAATCCCATTCTCTTTCCATACAAAAGTCTCTCTACAATGTCAGCTAGCTAAGGAGAATACACCACGCTGTGCACGCTCTGTGCAGGTGGCAGCTCTGGGCACAGCATCTTATGTTTACATTGCAGAATGGAACTTCCATAAATACTTTTCTCTCATGACTCAGGTTGTGAATATATTGATAAGGAACTGAGTGCCAAGCTGGAGAGCTAATGTGGGGAGGCAGCTGCCAATATGGGTTGCTATGGATATAATGTTTGATCTATGCCTTTGGAATAGACCACGTTCAAAGGTAGCTAAGTGAGTTAACTAACTTCTGCAGTAATAAAGAAAGTTTCATACTGCTTAAACTTAGAGGCAATTATGAAGGGAAAGGGGGTGAAATCTAAAATGAGAAGGAGAAAATACTTTTTTTTCCTGAAAATGTTGCTTGGAGAACTAAAAATTAAATTGAAAACTTGAATCTGTCTGGAGAAAGAAAGAAAGAAAGAAAGAAAGAAAGAAAGAAAGAAAGAAAGAAAGAAAGAAAGAAAGAAAGAAAGAAAGAAAGAAAAGAAAGAAAGAAAGGCCTCAGTAGTTCCATAGACTTTTTTCCAACTAAAAAACAGAAATATTTTTTCAAATTTAAATTAAGATGAACATTTTTAAAATTTGTCATTTTTTAAATAGATCATAGCTCTGCAATCATAATTAAAATTGCAATGAATTCTAGCAGCAGTAAGAATCTCTCCAACTATCAAGCTCTAAAGAATTTAATTACTCTAAAAAGCAGGATTTTACAGAATATGTAGAAAATAAGGTGTTTCATTCAGCAGCAGCAGAGTTTGTTGTTTGTTTTGTTTTGTTTTTAATATTTGCTTTCTCATAAAGGTACTGAAAAATGTCCTTTCAAAGTCAAGAATAAACAATCTACAAAGTCTAATACTGAGAAAGCCAGCCTGTAAATACTAAGAGCTAAGCCCAGGGGAAAAGAATTCAATCCTTAGCTAGTTAGAGGAAGGGGGAAAACAAAAATAATTAAGTCAAACCAGGAAGAGATAAAAATAGATAGGAAAGCTAAAACAGAGGAAACTATTTTCACTCTGATCATTTCAATACTATCTTGATCCCTGTGGTTATGCAATTGCCTTAAAAGTTGTGAGTTGAACTTTTTTAAAACTGCAAAGAATTCATTCTTTTCATGTTGTTACCTTATTCCTGAGCTTTCAGGAGTGATATCTTGCAGCGTTTCCCTGAAAACACGAGGTCAGAAATTTACTTTAAGAATAAAAAATGCATTAGAAGTTATCCCGTAATCTCAAGACAAAGAGCAAGCATTAATGGTACTTCTGCCTGAAACTTTCTCCCTGCTGGAATTGGTGACCCTGTGCTTTCAAGGGCAGCTGTACCTGTAATTCTGCAGCCCGAGGTGAGGCCCAAACCTGACAAGAGGTTGCTGGTCTGCAGAATGGCCACAGCACAAAGCCTGATTTCTTTGAAGCAGAAAATGGGAAAAAAAAAATGGGTTTGCAGTGAGGCAGCATGTGGCTTTTCCAAGTGCTCCAGGAAGTGTGTGGAACACAGCCCTCTGAAGCTGCTGGTACCTGTGTGCGACCCTGGGTGCCCCTTGTCAGTGTTTGTGTTGGTTCTGACCTCTGCACACAAGAATTTGACCATGGTTTGCAACACAGAGCAATACAAAACACAGCTAAAACCAAGTTAACCTTGTCCCACACAGCACATAAACCCCTTGCTGATCTGTCTCCTTTGGCCATATTTCTGGTCTCATGGGAAGCTTTCTGTGTTGGACTCTGTAAAGGGGTCAGTGGCCTCAACTTGTCCTGTATCAGAGCAGAGCAGGAAAAGGAAATTGATGGACTGAACAGCAAAAAAACCTTTACAGTACTTTAAAACCAGCTTTCATCATGTGAGGGGCTCCTTTGGCTCCATATTGATATGATTGGGTTATCTTCAGGAAAGCATCTGTTTTAATTTACAGTTAATGCTCCAAAGGCTTGAAGACTGAGTCAGAAATCCAACCCCATCCCCTCAAAGTGAACAAAGGTAATATTAATCCCAAACACAGAAAGCGAATGAGTGAATGGAAAAAAACACAAGCACGCCACCACTCTTTGATTTGAGAATATATCATATAAAATCCAAAAATCTTTCTTTGCTCTCATGCCTAGGTCTTTGCTGTCTCACTGTTGTTTTACCAAGAGTAAGTATTAGCTAGAGATTTTGATCAAATTTGGGAGAAAGTTAACTGGGGTGTGATCCAAAATTGTTCAGGAAATTCAATTTTGTAGATGCCAAAACTCATTTGAATCTGTTAGAAAACAGTTTTGAATGGAAACATGGAGGGAGAATTAAACAGTTCAAAGATTTCTTTTAAAATAAAGGCTCTTGTTTTGTAATGGATCTATTTGTTCAAAACCAAAATAAGAAAGAAAATATCAACAACAGTAAACCAGAGTACAACCTCTAAAGAAGCAATGCTGTAAGTAAAAAAAAATGTTTTATTCAGCCCAAGAGTATATTTCCAGGTTGGTGACTGTGGTTGTTGAAGAAAGTAGTCATAATTTCTGGTTTAGGACTACCCAAATAAAAATTAATGTGAGATTCTTCAGGTTAGCAGCAAACCCAGCAAAACCATTATTCACATGGATATGTTTTTCTTTACTTTTATTACAGTAATATGTTTTATCTGTACAGCATGCAGGCTGTTATTCTAATAACTGCTGTTATGCCTGAAAACGTCTTGCACATCCTGATTCTGAAATTTTCCTATGCAAAGAAAAATGGTATTTTCATAGCTTAGGCTTGTTTTGTGATCTAATCTACCCTCTGCTGCTGACTGGCTTCAGATTTTCAGGGTAATTTCACCCACAACTTTGAATGCCTTGGGCCCAGGCAGAGGAATGGGAGGCAAACATCTGAATTTTGGTGCAGAGCCTTCAGCTGTGCTTCAAACTGCAAAGCCTTAATGAACCCAAAGGATAATTTCAAAAAATGGTCTCCCAGTACTGCCATAGGTCGCTGGCCCTCCAAGAGGCTTGTGGGCTTTGAAAGATGAGCACAGTGAAGCTGTTAGAGGAAGATAAAGAACAAATAAAAGCCACGTGTGTGACACTGAGGCACAGTCAATGCATAGGGGCCCTGAGAAGGGGCACTGAGCTAATTTGCAGCATGCAAGAGCATTTGCTTCCTTAAAATGAAGTCAAACATTGGTGTTAAAAGACTCAGTAAAGGAAGAGAGAGCGGGTTGGAAGAGCTTGAGGAAACTTCTGCCAACTATCTGTTGCTGGCCTGTCCTATCAAGCAGTAAAGCCATCTCAGTTGCTGGCATGTTCACCTGTCTTCCAAAATGCCAAACTGATGAAAACAATAAACCGCTTTTCCTTCCTGCTGCTGGTGTTTCTGTTGAAATTGCAAATGTTTTCCCAAGTGCTGATGCAGAAGATTTGCAGTTGGGTACAGCTGTTGACAACTCCTTTCCCAAGTAATGAAGTCTAACAAAGGCAGTGCCTGCTGCTGACCAGAGCCCCATACCCGCCACTTAGCAGGGAGGCAGCTGAAATCTGTACAGCAACTCTTTTTACGACACACCAAACAAGCCAGGGCACTTTCAGCCTGGGAACAAGGGAATAAAATATTGATTTAGTTATGGCAAAATAGTAAGACAAGCCAGGCTGTATCTCCCTTCAAAGTGTCAATCTGCCATCTGCTATCCTTTCATTTTCCCTCGCACCAGTGATGCAGGGAGTGTCCAAACTTCAGCACGTTTTGCAAACAGCAGTGCCCAGTGGGCTGTTGCTGTAGGTCTGCCATCAGCATCAAGCCTGTTCCAGCCTACTTAACCATTTAATTTGGCAAATGTCAATATGGCCTCTTTGTTCTCCTCGGCACCATATGCTATCCGATTAAAAGTCAATCAGGTTTCTCTCAGCTCCCCTTTCTCTCAGGAAGATCCTTGGCAGCTGACAGCCCCCCCTGGGAATCTTAGGTAAAGAAGAGCTGTGCTTTGTGGAAGTGCTGCTGTTATTGTAGTCTTTGCAGCTCTGCTCCAGGAACACTGCTGTGATGTGATCATTGCACAGCTCACGGTGCATGCACTGGATGGAAACACATGCATGCCTTGCAAGGTGGGCAAGGGGAAGAGTTCAGAGGTGAGGTAGAAAGTACATGTGGAGTTTTGCTCATAAATCAGATAATAGGAAGGACATGAGACTTGCTCACACAAAAGTGCTTAAGAGTTTTATTCATTTCCCCCAAGACTTCAATCAAAGAAGTTGCACAAAATAATTTTGATTGGGCAAAAGTCCAAGGTTGATGAAGACTAGAGCTGAAAAGGGGGGAACAAAATAAAAATAGAAGGAGACAATAATAGATCCCGGCGTCATGCTCTTGGAGACATTGCTCACAAATATTCAAGATAGAAATCTCTCTCTTACAAATTCCGTGTTTCTTTACTCCTCTTGCTCATATGAATGCTCTGTGCACACACTTTTTATTCTTTGAGGGCCATTAATTTATCTTCTTTTATTCATGGTCCTCTGAATCATCTGGTTTGGTTTTTAAGTAGGAGCAGGTGGGAGTGCATACAAGGCAGAGGAAAAGGCAGGGTTTCTTTGCAGAATGGGCAGAGGGTTTTAGTTGAAAAATCAACAGTTAGACAGGAGAAAGGCAGCCTTAAATCCTGTTTCTGGCAGAGCCACTGACCTCCTGAATAACCTTAACCAAACCTCACCTGTCTGATCAGTCACCCTATCTCCTGTGACCCTGTCAGAGCTGTCCCAAGGAGCCAGCTCACTTCCAATAGCTCTCCAGCTGCATGTTTGCCTAATCCAGCATTCAGTCCGCATGGCAAAGTTCATCTTGGACTTTTCTTCCCTTCACACTGGAAGTGAAAAGCTTCTCTTTCTCACAGGGTTTCTCTTTGCAGGAGAGAATATCTTTTCTTATAGGTAAAAGTGATGACATGACAGAGGTGTGCTCTGGGGACACTGCCAGGGGGCCATGTGCTGGCTGCTTGTGAGAGATGGAGAAAGAGGCAGTGCTGGACACAGGGGACAGAGCTGACACAGCTCACCTGCCAGTCTGCTCCAGCCCTGCTTTAAACTTCACCCACCATAGGACCCAGCCCAAGGTCAGGCTTACAGCCAGTGTGTGCTGGGGCTTGATCAAAGACAAAAGAGTCAGGCCTGCAGTTACATTTGGAAAATGGTTTTTCACAGGTTTTGTAACATGAGCAGTGGGGAACTGGTTATAGAGATCTAGCTTTTCCTTTCCTGCTGTATTGAATTTGCTCACTAACAGCATTTCTTTCTTTTTAACTTGCCAGTTTGGAAAATGCGGTTCAGCTCTGTGTCATCACAACTGTGCTGCCAGCTCCCAGCTGAAAACAGGGGTCTGAGCTCCTGCTTCAGGAGCTGGATCTTACACCCCGAGCTGAGTCATGAAGTTCTAGACAGTGTATTGTGAACATGGTGGTGGCTGCCAAGTCTGCTGGCTTTTACTATGTGGCTTAAAATAGGTGTCACAGTTCCTGATGCAGCACTGGGCAGCATTGGTGTCTCTCTTGGAAGGAATTTTGGGATTTAGCTTCTGTAAGGCAGTTTCATATGAGAATTGTTACTTGAAGATTTTTTTGTTGTTGTTCATTCATACTGTTGTGAAAGTATCTGTGTATTTGGGTTATTATTACTTTTCTTTGCTATTCTATTTTTTCCATGCCCTTATTTATACATCTCATCTTTTGGACTGCCCTTTTCAGGCAAAGACTAATGTCTATGCATTAAAATACTAAGCAATCAAGAGGACTGATCAGGTTAGAGCACTTTGGATCCCATCACACCAAACTGCTATTAATTATTAGTAAATGATAGGTTACAAAAGGTTATCCCCAAAATATAGAACAGAACTTTTATGTTATTCACTAATTGATTATTTATATTAAACATGCTCTGTAAACTTAAAAGTCATTATTCCGGCCAAGATTTGAAAGTTGCTAGGTAGCCTGTGTCATGCCATTAATATAAAATGTAATAATAGGGGTTTTCTACCCAGATTGTTAGCTTCTATTAGTCCCTGAAAATCATTGTCTTGGAATGGTACCAGATTCTCTTGCTTGCACAAGGAAAGAGGGCTACATACATGCCAATCTTCAAAAGCTGAAAAGAAACCTTGTCCTTCTTTTTCCAAGGCAGGTGTCTTACACAGTTGGGCTGAAGTAACTACAATCAAAAATTGGTAAAACATGAGCTTTTTGATCTTCTGAATGGCAAGCAAGCCAAAGAAGCTGTCCTTGTACTTCTGTCATGGTCACTGCAGCTCAGAGCTGTTACACTGGTGTGGGTTTGCAGAAGAGTATTGTACTTGCTCTCAGGCCCGTGCCGGAGCTGTCACTGTCACTGAAAGTGACTGAGCAGTCACACTCACTTCAGGGAGATGGAGAGTGCTGCTTTCTGCTTCCTGCAAGGACTTTATTGGCTCTGAATAAGGCACTTTCTCACTTGGTCGTTAGTGTAAACTGAGGGGCCAAGGGGAGAAGAGTGACTAAAAAGGTCAGGAGGCAGGATTAAGAGCTCTTTCTGTGAATGGATTGAGTGGAAAATTAGAACTGCAGCTAAGGTGTTGGAGCAGAACATTGATGCAGCACACATGGAGCTGGTCTTCCCCTTCTCAGAATTAAGTGCTTGACGCTGACCAGCCACAATTAAACTCTCTGGCCTTTGATGAAGAGGGATGCTGTGGTCTGTGCTAAAATTATTCTGCTTTGGCCAAAATGAGAGGATGAGACTAGATAATCACAGAATGCAACATTAACCAGCAAGACAAAAATGGATAGTCAATTTAGTGCAAAGCTTAGTGGTTCATTATTTCATATCACCAGGCTCTCCAAAAGAAATTACAGCATTTACTCAGTAGAAACTGCAGCTTGCCTGGTTGCAACTCTCCTAGATATTCTTCACCTCAAGAGGTGTGTTGATATGTGCATTTTGCTTTGACAAAAGAGGCAAATTGAATGCCCTAAGGGATTGATAGATTTTGATACTTTCCACATGCTTTTAAAATGCAGTCAGTAGCTAACAGAGAATCTGCAGACACCTCAGCTTAGGGGCTTGACTGAGTTGAGGTTAAATTAAACATATTTATTAAAGAAGTGAGCCCATTTACATAACATCCAAAGCCAAGCCATGAAGGAAGAGTGTCTGGAGCTCAGAGAAAAGGACTGTTTTCCCCTGGGCAGGGCAGAGTAGGGCAGGAGGAAGGGAGAGAGGGAGGGAGGGAGGGAGGAAGGAAGGAAGGAAGGAATTCCGGAAGGAATTCCGGAAGGAATTCCGGAAGGAATTCCGGAAGGAATTCCGGAAGGAATTCCGGAAGGAATTCCGGAAGGAATTCCGGAAGGAATTCCGGAAGGAATTCCGGAAGGAATTCCGGAAGGAATTCCGGAAGGAATTCCGGAAGGAATTCCGGAAGGAATTCCGGAAGGAATTCCGGAAGGAATTCCGGAAGGAATTCCGGAAGGAATTCCGGAAGGAATTCCGGAAGGAATTCCGGAAGGAATTCCGGAAGGAATTCCGGAAGGAATTCCGGAAGGAATTCCGGAAGGAATTCCGGAAGGAATTCCGGAAGGAATTCCGGAAGGAATTCCGGAAGGAATTCCGGAAGGAATTCCGGAAGGAATTCCGGAAGGAATTCCGGAAGGAATTCCGGAAGGAATTCCGGAAGGAATTCCGGAAGGAATTCCGGAAGGAATTCCGGAAGGAATTCCGGAAGGAATTCCGGAAGGAATTCCGGAAGGAATTCCGGAAGGAATTCCGGAAGGAATTCAGGAAGGAAGGAAGGAAGGAAGGCATACAGACAGGATTTGGTTCCCACTTTCAGGAGCTTCAGTCTAATCCTATGAAGGGAGCAGTTATTGTCAGATGTGCCCAGAAGCACATGACTCAGAGAGGGACAGGTCGCTTGTCCTGTCTCTGCCTCACGTTTCCCAATGTCAGACAGGTGGGACCTTTGCTGCGACGCATGCAGATTGCAATTAGCTCTGCCTGGGAGGGAAAACAAGATCTCTCTTGAGTGATGAGTATTTACTCAGCTGGCAAAGGTTGGTTTAAAGAGGAGGAAACCTCACCCCATCACACCACTCATTTTTTGTCTGTCTGAACCTGCCCCATGGCTCAGTCTGACTCCACATAGTCCTAGAGGCAGCTGGCATCGTCCCTGACAGCAAGTTGCTGTTCTGCTGAACTCAGTGGCTGCCTATTTTTGGCATGACTGTCCCAGCAGCACACCCAAAGGCTTCAATTAGAAAGCCTAAGTTCAGATCACTCATGTTCAGCTCAGTCTGGCAGCATCTGGTCTGTGCACAGGAGGTGATGCTGGTGCCTGTGCTGAGACTGACACGTGCCCTAATGCAGAGCAGGAGGGTGTCCTGGGAGAAACCTCTGCAGCAGCACAGAGAGGAGCTGGTTGATGCCAGGAAGCACATAGCAAAGGACATTGGATGTGCCTGCCCTTGCTGGCTCTGAAATCAATCTCTCTCAAGAGGGCCACGTGCTGCAGCATTTTACTCTGGCCTTAATTGTAGGCTTTGCTTGATGCTTCTGCTTACCTTCCAGTAATGCTGACAAATGGCTCGTGCTTGTGAGTGAGCATGGCCATGCACTTTCCAGGACCTTAACAGTTCATTTTACCCTCCACAACCTGCTGCTGAAGTTTTAAGACATTTTTTATCCACTTGCTGGGCAACTTGAGCAATCACAGGTCTCCAACGAGATGACAGTGTGTGTCACTGAGGCAAGGAATTAGATGACATTTTTGTACCTTTTTCCGTCCACTTGCATTACTCCACTTTTTTCTATACTACTCTTACAAATATTTCTATGTCACTGTTTGCAAAGCATCAGCAATTTTTGCTCTTTTTTTTCTGACCTGTATATACTGCATACTGTGTGATGTATTAGTCTCTCCATATTTTTTGTGATCTTATGGGGATGCATAACTCCTTACTATGCACAAGCCTTTTGCGCTTCTTTTGGCATTTAAAAGGGGCATCAAACCTAGCAAAAATGAGGAACAGTTCAGTGTAAGGGAATGATTTGAGGGGCACCCTCAGGAATCTGAAAGGGGCATGTGGTATCCAGCTTGTTACAAGCTGTCTGGCTCCTGAAGCAGGGAAGCTGTTAAAGCAGGGTTCAGCTTACCCTGTCTGACACCCACTGCTCAGGCCAGATGGAAACTCTCATCTTCTCCACTCTTTTCATCCTCCTTACCCCATTACTGCATTAATGTTATTTGGAAAGATCCTACTCCTTGCTAGGAAGTGAAATGAGAGGATATAAATAAGGAAGGGAAATGGTAAGGAGGGACAGTTCTCCAAAAAATGGATGTCATCTGTACAATTGACTATGATGTACCATAAAGGTCTTGATTTCTTATTTTCATAAGTGTAGAGACTTCAGATTTTTCTAAAGCAACATGATACAGCTGGTTCTGCCCAGGAATTAATTTTTCCCCAGTCAATAGAAACTGAGCAGTAATAACCTTAATTAACATTTGCATAATTGTGATTAGTAACTTACAAAGAAACTGTTGTAGTAACATTATAAAAGATTATTTAGCAGTTATTGAGTTATGCTTTCTTTATTTAATTTTTTTAAGTCACAGGGAGCAGCATCCAGGAGGTGTCTAGTTGATTAGTAATTAAATGTATTAAGTAGCTGTAAGCTGAAGTAATTAAGAGAAGTTTGAGCACTGTCTAGGTCAAGCAAGATCTACAAGAAGGCTGAGTGTTTCCTGAGGAGCCCAGCTAAAACATCAATGCTGTCCAGCTTGAAACTCAATTCTGGGTTGTTCGTCACTGTTCACTGATGGTTTCATATGCTTATTCTCAAGAAGTGCTCCTGGAGCACTAATGCCCAATTCAATTAGATGGTACAGTTCATTATTTACTGCTCAGCTTCAGCAGTGCTGTGAGGATTGGGGCCTAGGATAACTCTTTTTTCAATGTCAAATTACCTCAAGTGTCAGTTGTGATGGATCCAGGACTAACTTCCAACCAAGATTAAAGCTCCATGACTTTGCCCTGTGCATGCTTTGAATTTTAATGTGGGTGATCAGAAGGAAGCCAGCAAAGGGGAAGTGGGTGGTGAAGCAGAAGGGAGATAACACCTGCAGGTCCCTCTGGAAGACCAAAATAAACTAGTTGTGATTAACAATCAGCAGCAAGTTACCAGAGACCAGAAACAAGGACAATAAGACTTCTAATAAGGCACTGGGGGAAGTATCAGCTCTGATTTTTATTTTGAAGTTTGAAAGCACTGAGGTGATGGTGTTGAAAAATGCAGACCATTTTAAAAAGAGATCTGTATTTTGGTCTTGCAGAACACAGAATATATCATAATTTTAAAAAGATCAGAAGGAAAAAAATACAGAAACTAAATGAAAAACAATGAGTGTCAAACATGATAAGGAAGTTCAATTCATTCCCTGAACTCAAGGGTTTGGTGTTAGAGAACCACTTATACACATGGAGTACTGAAATGTTTCTCCATCATTTACAGACACTGCAGCAAAGAAATATTTCAGTGCTTTAGGAGTTATTAATGGACTGATATTGCTGCTAGTCCTGCTGAAGAACTTTCAGCAAATGAGACTTTACAGAAAGAAAATCAAAAACTAATGATAGGACAGTTTCTGTTAAAGCTGCCCACCTTTGGATGTATTACAGTTTATCTGTACTTACAATCTTATGCATATTCTTCACATTCAGCCTTCTGGCCATTTTTCTACCTTTATGTCTCCTGAGTTTATTTTCTTCTTTCCTCTCATCATCACAATGTTCTATGGGATAGCACATTGCCAGAGAGGTCCTTGTAAGTGGCTGCACCAAACTTCTCTGCCATCCCAGCCTTTACTCTTGTCCCTCTGGTTTTGTTTGTTCTCAGATATTTTTTGTTCCCATTAGGAAAAGATTGATCTTTTTTGTTCCAGCGTGCTAAATTATTCTCATTTTTGTAAGTTGAAAGTGATAAAAGGTATATGTTTTCAATTAATTGTTAAGACTCATTCTTTCCTAGATTGCACAGCACTAAAGTTGAACTTCCTTTTTGCTTTGGCAACAAACTGAAAATGAGACAGCTTAGCTGAGAAGGAAATAAATTATTAACCCTTCCAAACGCTAAGAGCATCAGCTAATGAAAACTCTGTATTTTGGAGTATCTTTGAGAAGTAAGGTTTTAGAGAAACCAGAAGAAAAGTGACTGAAATATGAACTAGAAACCCAGAATATTTATGTCATGTAACGAGCTCCTAAGCTAAAATAAACCAAAAAAACACAAAATTATGTGCTTTGAAAATGAACCACATTAGGGCATAACAGACCACTATGTGCAATGATTACTAAATGCTCCAATGTTAGACTGGAAGATCCAAAATATTGTTTAATTTTAGCATATAGGAGACCCACTGCTCTTTTTATTGCATGCTTGGGCTATGCTTCTGTGTGTTCCAACTGTGAATTTTGTCTACACGTCAGGTATGGAATAATCCAGTTTTGCACAGCAAACCTTGGCAGACTTACATGAATTTCCCTGATTCAAACACAAGATGTTTCAGTTATGCACAGATTTCACATCGGACTTGAAAATTCTTTTTAGGGCACAGAAGCTTCACCAAAGCCAGACTGGATTTTTGTGAAGCTAGTCACCTATCTATTAAAGTTGATAATCAGGAGAAAGTACAGTAAAAGCACGGTAAAAGAAGAAAAATTTACCATGTCCATTGGAACAAATGAGAGAACAATGGCTTCTATTGACAGTTGCTTTATTACTGGAAAAATCCTTTTTTGGGGCCAGGGAGGGCTGGATTGCAAAGAGCCATCCTGTAAAGGCAAAGCCTAGCTGCTGTTAATCCTGGCCTTTGGCAACTGAAAATCTGTGCTCTGGCTCTGTTCAGCCCACTCCTTTTCGAGAGCAGTGGCAAAGATGATAAATTTCTACTCTGCTGCATCCCCAGCTCGCAGCAAAAGTCTCCTGTAATCAGACACCTTCAGAGATTCCTCCCGCAGCAGCACCACTCCAGCGGTCACTGAGCCAGAAATGCCAGGGAAATCTGCTGGAATGCTTTCTGCCTTAAGCACGTCCCTCTTCATGAGCTGGGCGAGTTGGTGCTATTCTGCTTCTAAGAGGCAGGGGCTAAACTGGGTACCAACACCCTGCAGCCAGCGCTGGGGTTTGGCAGCATCACTCCCTCCAAAGCCTGGCCGTGTGGGAGCTGCTTCCTGGGCAGTTCAGCGATTCCCCTTGGAGGCCGGGAGATGATGGGTGAGAAAAGGAGGTGGCTGGCACGGTGGAGCTCCCCCGACTCTGCCCACCCGTGCTCACAAATCCATCTCACAAATCCATCTCAGTATATTTACTGGAACTGTGAAGCCTGCTAGGGTTGGGGATTGCTCATTAGTTTATGTTCACAATTATCTCTAAGGAAGGGAGGGCTGCAACCTCTGCTTGCGGCATGCAAATTGAGTAAAGTTTGGAGCTACTGCTACACAAAATCACCGAATGCCAGGCTGTCATTACTGCAGTTGCTTTTCAGAATACCATTTTAATTGAACTAATTATCACAGACTTCAACAGGTATTTTGAGGTTTTAATGAACACTTATAAGAATTTTAATCACGCTCCCATTGAAGGCAATAACAAAAATGCTTCAATGGCTTTGCATCACTACAGACAGTGCAGAATATTTGTTTTTCTTGTATAACTAAATAATGACATAGATCTGCAACTCATACAATGGAAAGCATTACACTCAGGTACTCATGACTCATTCTAGCCTCAAATAAAAATAGATAAAGCAAATTAATAGCTAATTTAGGATGTTACCAAGAATAACAACATGAAGACACAGAAGATGGAAGCACCACATTTCATTCTGATACCAAATGAGACAACCTGCAAGCACCAGCCCTGCCTCTGCAAAATCCTCCTAACAGAGCACCTGTGCAAAGGCAGAGAGAAACTCTGTCCTGCACTCACTAAAGTGAGTGTGTCTAACTCAGTCAGGGTAATTAGGACTCAAAATGAATTAATTATAATAATCTTACTGATTTCAGCAGGATTATTTATCAGATCAATAGCTAGCATGTGCAAACAAAGGAATATGCTGCCCAGAGGAGGGAATATGACTAGCAAAAATGTTTCGGTCTGGTTTCCTATGGGGTTTTATTTTGCACCTACAGAGAGAAGCATTCAGCCTGCTCCTTTTTTGACCTGGCCAGGTGTTCCTTTTTGCCTGCTCTGCACACAACTGTGCAATGTGCTGAATCAGAGCTGTCTCACCATCCATAATGTCAGAACATGTGCAGGACAGTAGTTACTGCTCTAGAGAAACAGATTTTGCAACTATAACTTGCAGCTACCAAAAGGCTAAGTGTGGAATTCCCATACTGAAACAGAGGGTGCCCTTAAGTGTCTGGGTACTGATGCAGAGCACACAGGTACGACCTGTGCCCTTCTGGAGTGGCAGCTTTAGGTCAGGCAGGGTGCTCTAGAAACAGACCCCCAGTGTAAAATGGGACTAAACACTCTCATTTAGCCACCTCAGCCTCTCCTCAAATATCTTTGCATGCCTCCCATTTTCTGGTAGGACTAAAAGAGTCTGGGGATGCAATCAGCTCTCCTCAGCAGAAAAATATGTGAACCAAAGGTAATGGCAGGTCGCCCATATGTTGCTTTAGCTAGAACATCTAGAGAGGGGAAGAAGTAAGCTACCTTAGCCACGCTTTCAAGGAATGTACAGAGGGTAATCTAGTGAGGACTATAATGTCCAAGGGCAATAAAGACGTAATAAAGGGCAATAAATGAGATCTAAAAGCAATCATCTGGCCCTTCTCACAGACTCACCAGGATCAAATTTCTAACAGACGTTGGCATAACTTGTCCTTTATAAACAACTTTTACACCAACAGTGTCCTCAGTTTTCCCAAGAAAGTCATTCAAGTGAGTCTCTATTGTTTACATTCCAGTGCTCTCATTTTCTTTAATAATCTCCCTTGCTGTAGTTGAAACCCATTATATCTTGTCTTAGTCCCACTGGCTGTAGCTTTTTATATATATGAAGGCTTACTGTGACATCTTCCCACTGCTGTAATCAATTAAATTGTGCCACTTTCTTTCTTTTAGTCTTCATTTTTCCGCTGCTAGACCATGTATTCTAGACTGCTGATAACCCTCAGTGCTTTCATGTGGCTGCTCTTTGACTACAGAAGCCCTGGCTCTTCTCAGTCCCACCTTTTACTCCTTAGTGAATGCTTTGCAAAGTAAATGAGGCTGGTCCTAGCCCTCAGTGCCTCCATCAGCAGAATGTGTGGCATCAGAACAGCAAGGTATTAGTTGTGTGGCTTATGCTGGCTGTCCCAAGGGTTTCACCTGGTAATTGCCATCAAGAAAAGAGCTTAAAAAAAGGTCATCTGATGAAAGCTGAGCAGAAATTACAGAAAAATCTGGAGTAATGGACATTCTTTTTCACTGATTGTGTCTCATAGTTGATATCAAGGTTCAGATTTGATTCTTGTCATTCTTTAATCTTCAAAAGGTGTGAACCTTTTTTCAGTAAGAAGGGAAGACTTACAAGGTTTCATGTAGTTCTGCTCAAAGAAAGCGCTTCCTTTTTTATTCCTCTGTCCAATATTTGACTCTTTTTATTTGACCTTGTGTCTAGTTCTTAGTGAAACACAGAGCAGTGCAGAGTAGTAAAATTATTGCAGGGTTACTTCTCCCTCCTGGAAATTGGACATCACTGTCAACTCAGTTCTAGTGCACTCACCTCTAGAGGGCCATCAGTTTCTGACAACATTAATTTTTCAGACTCTGAAAATTAAGTTTTTAATTGTGAAGGAAACCTCTCTAAACCAGGGCAGCACCATCTTGCTGCACCTACAGCAGACGTACATAGTAGCTCAGAGAAGTGTGAACTACCCTCATTTAACTCTGCCCACCACTGGCGGGGGCAAGTCAAAATTCAAGATATGACTGTGTAAATGTTCTCTGGGTAGGAGAGAGGGACAGCAGGAGGAAATAGTATTGCAATTCCAAGATAATCTGGACTAATAAATCACCATTATTTTGTCCATGACCCCTCACAGCAGACATCAGAGTTCAAAGCTGTCAGTCTACCTGGCCCTAGTTTCCAAACTGGATGGGTAGGAAAATTCTCTGAATGGATTACTTTAGCAACTGAGTAATTTCAAGCATTTGTTTCTCTGGTATAGATAGTAATCTGTATGTGATTGGTGTCTTGGAGCTGTAACAAATCATGAGAAATAAACATTTTCTTCCACATCCCAGCATGATTAAATAAAGAATAGATTGATAAAATATATATAATAATCTATGTATGGTGCATACCTTTAAAAGTATCTCCTTAGAGATCACCAAAGAGACAAAGGGTCGTATTAACTTTTGGCATCCCACTTGTTCAGACCAACTGGAGTGATATTTGCATCTCTTCGAGATGAGACCTTAAAGCTGAAAAATTGTGATAGGTAAGAGAGCATTGTTGAAATAGCTAAATTCTGTACTAGGCACTTTAAAAGCATCCAAATGGCTTATTTTTCAGCTGTGAAATAGAAGTCTTTTCCACTGTTCTGGAAACATGGGATTCAAGGTGACTTCACAGGGTGTTAATGGACGAATGATCTGCACCCTGGCTAACAATATTTCATGAGCAATGATGTAGCAAATAATATAGTCTATTACACCGTGCCACCAGATGCCATCTGAAAAACACATTGCTGGCTTTAGCATCCCAGATTTAATCAACTTTCCACAGAAATGACACTGATGCTGACTGTAAAAGACAGTGTGTCCTCAGCCCTGACTAGCAGCCTCTTGGATGTGGCAGCAATGGTGTCCCTTTTCTAGTACCTCTCCCAGCAGTTGAATTTCTGATGGCTAATGAATGGTGATGGCATTAGTCTTCCCTTCAATATTACAGACACATACAGATATATTAATGGGGCACTTGTTTCAGGATGGGGCACCTTGGACATCCACAGCACTGTTTGGACTCATCTCCCTTTTGGGCTCAAAAGATAGGTAAGGGAAAGAATGAAGTTGAGGACAAAATACACTGTCTTCAGAATATACTTCCTTTTGCTTTTTCAGTTGCTAGACACTCTCATAAGGCTTTCATTGCAAATCACTTCTCCTGGAGCACCATTAGAGTGATGAACGTTTTAAATGGAGTCAACCTATTCTGCAGAAGAATAGTTGTAATGACATGCATGCTCAGGTTTGTCCCCAGGGGCTTACAGACTATAATTAAAGGGACAGACTCACTAGGACATAAAAGGAATTTGCTCGAAATAAATTGGCAAGTGATTTGTTTGAAGTCTGAAATATATTTTCAAAGGTCAAGGCCTTGCTGCTTATCTATTTCATTTATCAATTGGCGCTGTTGTTAACTTCCAGCAAAATAAATTTGCACAACCAGCATCAGGGAAAGTATCTCCTGTAATACCTACTCTACTGGCTAAGGGGAAAATTCTTAAATAAGAGTCTAGGCTCTCTGCTTAGACCTTGCCTAGGGTGAGTGTTACATAGAAAATAACAAACTTTAATGACATTTTAATGGAAGAAAATGAAAACTTGCCTCTGATCTTCTGCAGTTTAGCCATTGGTAACTGGTGTAATTGTATTCTTCTGAAGTTGTATTACATCAGTATGAGTAAAAAGAGATTGATGTTGCCCTGAGCTATCTGGAGGTAGGTAATGCAAATAGCAGTGCCAGTAATAGTTAGTCATTGGTGATGGGCAGAAATACAGAAAGAAAGAGGTGAGAACAGCTGAGGAGAAGATAACTACAAGCAATTTATAAATTCTGAATTGCATCTTACAGAACACAGTGGATATGGGGAGTATTCTCTGTTGAATTTATTTTAGCATTGTTTTTTGTCTGTTTCCTTATATTTCTTTTTCCTTTGTGTATATATATGTTTAAAACCATATGTATTTAGAAATACATACATATAAATAAAACATATATATATGGGTTTAATTTTAAATGAAGATTTTGAACAGAAAGAGGAAAAAGCAGTATAGAAAATAGTAACACCAGCTTCCTTTTTACATATGCACTATCTCAGAATTTTTAGAACTATGAAACACCTGTGTGAAGATTTCCTAGAGGGCTGGCACATTGCCAGGCATGCAACCCCCTCAACAAACTCTGCCTTTGCTCCTGTCTTCTCTCCCACTTAGATGCCAGTAGGCTTTACTTCTCTAAGGGAGCCAGTTGCACAGTGCCAAAAGCTTTCTGTCCATTTTAACACATAAAATTAGCATCAAGAGAGATTTCATCTTGGAGGGATCTACCCCTTGGTCTCACTCCTCTTTCAACTCGTAGCAGAAAGCTTGGTGACCACTCCTGTCACCTGTGTTTTGCCTGTGTTTTGTCCCAGTTCCCCGAAAACTTTCACACTCATACAGTTAACTTTTTCTCTGCATCAATAAAACAGAGCAGGAAGACGTTCAGAAGCAGCCAGGAAGGCAATATTTTCCCCACTCAAGTAAATTTCCCTTGGCATTTTCTTTCTCTGCACCTCTCAGTGCCCATGCAGCATATTCCCCTGCAGGGCTCAGCGTGAGCAGCCGCCTGCTGATGCAGAATAACTGCGTTTAGTCTGCAGCAGGAGTGCTCAGCACTCAGTACTTTTCCTAACATTTGACTGGGAAAATTGGCTGGGGAACCAGAGACCTGATGCAAGGACTGAATACAAGGTACGAGCAGAAACCCCCTTGTTTTAACACCTGGAGACGAAGCACACACAAAGGAGAAGTGTGTTATTGAAAGACTTCACCAGAAGGGTTCTGCCCCATCCTGACCTGTTCCTCCTGCATTACTCTTTAGTTATATGTTGTCATTGTATGTCCTGTGAAACGACAGTGCCTTTCATGTACTGAGAGCACCAATATCCCTGTAGAAAAGAGCGGGACTGAAGCTACACAGCAGGTACTGCCTGGCAGGAGGTCACTTCCATTCGCAGCTGGGTAGGGCCATGATCACTGCTAGCTCATCTTCTTTCTCTCAAGCTAGTATTCTGACAGGCACTGGGAAAATGACTGCAATACCTGAGTTTCCTTTACTGTAAAGAGGGGAAAGATTGTCATTCGCTCCCCCGAGAAGTGCGTTATAAAGGATAATTAGCCCATGTTTGTAAAGCAGTTTGTAAAGGAGAAAATATCTGCAGAAGGGCCAAGCACAATGCACCAATGTTACTGAGCTGGTGTTTTAGCTAACAGCTCTTTACTAACTGTATCTTCCTAGAGGAAGTAGAAGAGACAGGTCTCCAGTCCCTCACTTTGAATCCAAAGCCAGTTCATCTGTCCTTTACTTGCTGAATGAGCTCTCAGCTATTTCCCATCATTCTCCAAAGTTTCCCACAGGCCATGATTGCAGTGTGAGCTGCAGGGAGTGCAAGCTGGTATTGCTTAGAGTCACACCAGGTAATGTAAAAGCAACTCCTATCCTGGCAGTCCCTAAGTCCTGGGCCAGCTGCAGGCAGCTCTGTGGTGGCCAAGCTTCGTGCATGACACCAGACTAACCCTGGTCCAACCTTTCTCTGAACTCACCCTCAGCACTCATGAACAAGTGGTATGTTTTCTTTTAGTTCTGAGACACGTGAAATTCATCCAGATCTCTTAATTCTGCTTTGCCCCATGTCTCACAGTAGGTCTTTTTAACTCCTCTAAATGAGGCAGAACTTCCCAGCCACAGGCAGTTCATTTAAATATAAATGTAAAAGCTCTGCTGTAGGAAATGGTTTCTGCTCAGCTATTTGGTTATGAAATCAAATCATTTCTCTGCTGTTTTCAAATTGGTGGCTAACGGATGGTAACAGTGAAGAAGGGGGACTGCAAGGCTGGGCTTACCTGAATTAAAGACATTCATTCCTCTGTGTGCTAAAACCTATATTGAAAGTAGTGTGTTTTCAATTATGACCTGAGCTTATGGTACATTTTTTATTTTTTTTTTTTCTTTGATCTCTAGAATACCAGAGAGAAAAGCCTTTAACCCTCAGGAAATTGTTACATGTAGAATCATACACCAATACTATCAATTATTCTTTCTTATGTTAACAAATAATAACAAAGGGATGAATTGATGGGTAAGATCTCTACTTCAGGCAACAGGAAACACCAGCTACAAGTGAAAAAAAAAAAAAAAAGGCATGAGTAAAGGAATTGTCTAGCTGAGCTTCCCTGAAAAAAAGAAACAAAGTGCTGAAAGCATAAGGAATCCAACTGTGATTTCTGATCTCTGATGTCACAGAAAATACTCAAGGAGCTGTCTTTTCAGTGAAAGAATGGTTCCTGGTTTTTTTCAGGAGAAGTCAAAGGGCAGTCAAAACATTAGTATTTTCTTCAATGTCCAAATGTTCTTGTGCTTCCAAACTTAAGCCACAACAGCAAACTCCTTCCTCCACCATGATTTGGGTTTTGGAAGGAGCAATGAAGCATTAGAAGCACAAAAGTTGTGGGTTAAGAGTCCCCTAGTTAATTCTCCTCTTATCTTGACTTGCCTTGTCGCAAACTTCCTCACCCTCTCTCATGTACAAGTCACTCTTTCTTATGAAGTGTCTAAGTTTTTCTTTCACCTTATGAGAAATAATTCTCCTAAATACATTCTCTTTTATCTAAATGTCCATACCCTGCAGGGACTTACAAAGACACATATGTTCATTTTCCCTGCATCTTAACGTTTTGCAGCCTTGCTAACCTTTTTGCTCTTTTCTTATCTGAAGCCTATGTTGGCACACGTAGGTGATCTGTGCAAAACTCTCTGGTTGTGGGATGTTGGCTTCTTTTATTCAGCTCCTGGAGTGGTTTGCAGGAAGCTAAGTGTTAAGGATTTTTCTCTTATTACTTTTCTATATAAACTTCACTGAGTTTGCCACAGGGATGATAGTCATTTCCTATTGGGAATTAAAGGTGAGCAGAAAGATGTATAAAAAAAGCTCTGTGTTATATAACATCCTGTGAACCTACAACCCAAATAATCTAAAGTGAATAGGAAGATTGCAAATAAATGTATCATACAGTAGATGAGTACAGATGATATGGGTATTGTCTTGCTGCTGAAATTTCCATCTGTGAACTATAAGACAACTCTTCATGAATTTTCAGTGCAATAAGTTTTTGAACAAGAATTGTTTCAATCTTTGTAAACATTTTGCAGCTTAGGTCTATGAACATTGAACAAATGAAGATTGGATAGGAAAGTTGGAGGTTGGAGGTGCTGAGTTTCTTTTTCTCTTCCACAGCCTGTGGCACTAACACTGGCTGTGATCTAGATTTTGGTCCATTAGGAGAAAGGATTTATCTTTATTCCTTATGGTTCCTTGGACATATAAATTCCATTTCTAGTCACTTAACACATCTATAGTTCCTATTGCTATAACTGTCCTCATATTCTCTGCTCCATTTTCTGCACTCTTCCCCAAACAGATGACTTTCAGTCTGCCTTCTGTCTGCCCCTTGTGTCTGGAGTAACTAAGGGAAGAGTAATTTTTGTTACATACCAGTGGTTCAAAGTTATGTTCCTAGAACATCAGCAGAAAAATAATAAAAGCCACAGGAAAAAAAAAATAAGTAAAGGGCATTTATGCTTACCTATAAGCCATGTGTCAATATCACAGTTATTATGAAACAGGGTTTATTCATACTTTGCTTTATAGCTATTTCTGTCTTCATACTATGCTGTAAGTTTTTTGGCTATAGTCTATTCAAGTGTCTATGTCTGTGTCTGAGTGTGTATCTCTGTTTTTTAGGATCTGCAGTTAGGCAATCATTTGGGAAGAGTTAAGGTATGCAACCTGCTTGTAATAAACAAACCCTCAGCTTAATTTGCTGGCTCTGTATTATTGCTTTAAAGATCTAAACAGAGCCTCACATGCAGCAAACTTGTGTTTCACTCATTGCCTCTTACAGGAGATGAATGTTGTACTCAGAGGAGGATTCAGACTTCATTTAGACCCTGCTTCATGGTCAGTGGTTATAATTGTCTGAAAAGGCAGCAGTGGGCATTAACCGGAGTCATACTGATACAGCAAGTAGCCAAGTATGTTCTGTCTTGGATTTGTCACTGTACTGACACACACTGTATAGCACCACTATTTAGTTTTACTGGATCTAGTTATATATTGTTCAAGAAAATGTCTCTTTTCATTTCTTCCATGCAGGGTTTCCTCAGTATTTCAGTTTTCATTTCTGCTTTACTACATAACAACAAAAACAAACAAAAAAAACCCTCTATGAATTAACCTCTAGTTCAAAGTTTCAGAGATTATGTGTTTTATTTGTATGTTTTCTGTTTCTTATGCCATTTTGATTCCAGATGTCCAAGACATTTTAACTGTGGAATGAAAAAAAATCTGAACTGGAAAAGTGTTGTAGGAGATAATCAAATCCTGGTAAAAGTAATAACAGAACAGCTGACACCCATCAAATGTAAATTTACTAAAGGTATTTAAAAGGAGAGCATTAAACTGAAAGAGGAGAGGCAGATCACAGGATTATCCCATGGAATGGTTTTCTTAGTGGTTTGTTTTCCTTCAAATTTGAAAAACTGGCATTGTCTGTCTTAAATGCTCCACTATAACTTGCATGTCATTGCATGCTACATGTTGTAATCTGCTCTCAGTCTGCAGTACATTTGTACGAGTGCTTCATACAACAGGACTGTAGCCAGATTTTTAACAGAATGCAGCATTTAAAGATTAATCTATTTGGTTGCCTAAAACTGTAGTGAAGTGCTCTGGGAGATTGGCCCAGAAAACCTCTTTCCCACTAAAAAAAATGATACCACTCTTAAATAATTTAATAAACCCAAACCAAATAAATTAAAACAAAAAAAAAAAAAAAGAAGGCAAGCCTGGGCTTTTCCAAACAGCTGTATATGTGTGTAAAGATACACATATTGAATATTTTCAAGCATTTAACCTGTTGTTCCTCAAGTATATAAATACCTGAAACAAGGGTACAAAGGGGACAGAGCCAGGTTATTTTTGACAAGAGGCGATGGGCACAAACTGAAACACATGAGATTCCCTCTGAACATCAGGAAATACTTTTTGCCTGTGAGGGTGACTGAGCACTGGCACAGGCTGTCCAGAGAGGCGGTGGAATCTCTCTCCTTGGAGATATTGAAAAGCCTTCTGGACATGGTGCTGGGCAGCTGGAGCTGGGTGACCCTGCTTGAGCAACATGGTTGGACCAGATGAGTTCTGGAGGTCCCTCCCTACTTCAGCCCTCCTGTGAATGGGCTCAGAAGCAAACCTACCAGCACTCTTCCAGCCTGCTCTTCCATGGCACCATTGACAGGAAGTCCAGGACAGGTTAAAAATCTCCCAGACAAACAAGAAATTAATTTTTTGCCCACTTGGACAGATGCCTCACCAAAGATTGGCAGAAAATGTCTTTTGCAAGTAACTTCCTAGAATAACTGTTTTCTTTTATCCTTCTAATTGCTTGCTTGTGTGTGTCAGCATAATATCCCACAGACAGAAATTTTTACTTCCTTTTATCTTTTCTTCCTCAAAAAGAAAGCTAGACTCTTGACCTGTGGCACATGTTCTGCAATATCACTGTTGAGTTCTTTGCTGAAGGCTTCCTGTGTGACAGAGGTTACTTTGCTTTATTCAAGCAATAATCCACAATGCTCCCAGTGATTTCAATGCATCTGAGGAGTTTTAGGCTTTAACATTTCTGTCTCATTTCCTTATTTGTGAAATATAGTTAACAGTACGTTCCTTTGACTGCCCTTTATGCATCTTCTCCATCTAGAAAATAATCTCTTTGTGGTAGACACAGTCTCTCGCTATATATTTGGTGATGTCTGTCACAAGAGGTTGTTCATCTTGGCTGGGAAGCCCCTAAGAATCACTGCCATGCAGTAGAAGTAGGGAGGAACTCCACTGGCACCTCTGGGTTTTCTTAAATGAAAGTAGGAATATTTCACCCAGAATTACAGGAGATCAAAACTTAAGTAGTTTTCTTCTTCTGAGGGAAGAAAAATCTGCACATTTCATCCTGAGGTTTGTGGGTCTGGGCAAGAGGTTACATTTCTAAAAAATAAAAGCATAAGAACAAAATGGGGTAGCCTCAACAAATAACAGTAATGCCAGAAAGTGTAATAACTAATGAGACTGACAGCTGAAATGGCTCATTCCTTTTCTGCAATATTGGCCTGCAATATTAGAAACTATCTCCAAAACCAGTTCTTGCACATAATAGTGGAATCTAACACTGCTCCACAGCAGTTTGTCACAAACTCCAGGAGAATGCTGTCTGCATGTGCCCTAATATTTTGCACTGCTTGGTGAAAGCAATTCCCTTGAAGAGGAAAGGAAAAAGAAAATGAGCAGGGGGTCCCACAACTCATCTCAAGTTTCCTTTGGTGGCTCTCTTCCATTTCTTTTTCACGTGGCCCTTGACAAGCAGCAGCAGTTATAAGATTTTAATTTCCTGGAACATTACTTGCCAGGGTAAGAGCTAAGAGTTCTTTTTTTTCCATTTTTTTTACCTCCCTTTTTTTCCTTTTAAGATAGATCTGCAGCATGTCCAGAGGAGAGGTTCATGACCTATTTTTCCCAAAATGAATACTGAGCTTTGTGTGCTTTCTGGTATTTGGTAGAACATTCTTCTTATTAGAAATCTTGGGCCAGTGTGTGTCAGCCTTACCATGGCAGAACAGCAATGCAAGGTGTAACTCGAGGAAGAAATCCCATTATCATCTTTGAGGAGCAAGAGATTTTTGAGTGTCAGTGAACAGGTTTCTGTACCATCAGTAAATAAATAAAATC
Source organism: Drymodes brunneopygia (assembly GCA_013400955.1). NCBI lineage: Eukaryota > Metazoa > Chordata > Aves > Passeriformes > Petroicidae > Drymodes > Drymodes brunneopygia. Next base: position 18,485 of record VZTZ01024402.1, on the reverse strand, counting down.
CAAATTAAAACAAAGAGAAAAGGACAAGAGTGCCGTTTGTCACCTACTTGCTGAAAGGAACCCACGTGCATTGCTTAACCAGGGCCAAAAAAATCAAGTGTAGGCAGTAGAACATACCAAAAATCGGGAGCTGTGGGAAAAGTTCATGGGAAACCACTCCATATTAGAGACAGTTAGGACAATTAGAGACTGAGACTAATAATTTAGATAAGACTCACTAGCCCTCCTTGCCTTCAGTAGCATTGCATCACTCATGAACCGAGGGGACATCAGTGGAGGCCACAGCACCCCAGCAATTTGTCTGTGCTGTTGGAGAACATCCCCCAGCCGGAGCCGTCCGTCAGATCACTGGGCAGCGGTGGTGACATTTCAGCAGACGTGTTTAATTATATCAATACATCAATAGTGCTGACATTTCAGGGAGCTATCACCTCAGGATAAGCTAGGTCTAAAAGTAATCTCTTTTCTGTCCTTCTCCATCTGCTCTGAAAAATAAAGCTGCATGAGTCAGATTTTTAAACAGAGCTAGTATTTAGAGAGAGGTGCAGAGCTCAGAGATCTCCATTTGAGAGCCCATAAGCATCCAATTCCCACTGCAACCCTTGGTGGCCTGAGAATTCTTTCAGAGTCTATCTTCATCTGTGAAGCTCCCTTTTGAAATCACAAAGGAGAAAGAGAAAGGGTGCTCCCATAGTGCAAAATGCTCGAATCTGCTTTGGCTACCTGCCATTCAAGAGTCAACCCAAATAAATAGAGTTACACTGGGCAGGAAGAGGTGCACAGGCAGGTTTGTCTCAGTAGCCTTTGCATGCCCTGGCTGCTGACCCCAGCTGGTGAGCAGCCCCATGCAGCCACCACTGCACAGCAGTGAGAGCCCTCCTTTAGGCTGTTCCACTGCTGCCCACTCAAACAGCACCATCAGCCAAAGCCAGAGGTCCAATCTCTGGGCTCTGAAGCATCAACAAATGTGCTGTCAGAAGGAAAAAGTAGGAGGTGTCTTAAGGAAGAAATGCAAAAGCAGAAAGAAGGCAAAGCAGCCTGCTAAGGGATTGCAGATACAAAATGCAGCCATCTTTGCTCTGAACGCACAGAAACTCTGATAGCAGCATCATACAGGATATAAATGGGAGTCTTTCATTTCTCACTGGGTAAAAGAAAAACTTTAGTTGTCTTATTCAACGTTTTTACTCTTCTTTACACATGTTTTTCATGGCATACAATAACCTGGAAAGGAGAGGGATTTCCTTGTGGCTCCTGCTTGAAAGCAGGAGCTAGAAGGAATTCAGAGGACCCCATTTATCCACAGGATTTAGGCTCTGCTCACACCAGTAACACAAGCAGAAAGAGGGACATGGAGAAAGGAGCACCAAAAAAACTTTCTCAGTCATGGTGTAAACAGGAACAGGATGAGGTGCTTCAGACTGTGTCAGTGAGTGAATCTCTTCTGTGAGGTCCATAAATAACTGAGGATCTCCAGGCTACAGCAGGACACTGGCCACTCACTGAGATGTCTGACAGCCTGCTGACTGGGGGACAAAAGCACTGGGAACTGGTGGTGCTTCACTTCACAGTTTTCTCTTCTTGCTGCTTCTTGGTTGTTCTTCTTGGGTACCAGTGATGGGCACAAACAGGGCAGCAGACAGAGCTCAAGGGTTTGGCCCAGTTTTGTCCTCCACAGCTGTCTCCTCCAAAGCTTTTGTTGACTGCTAAATTTTCATTCTGTGCCTTGCAAGCCTTCCATTAGACATTTGAACCAATATTTTTAAAGATTAAAATCACAATATTTCATCTGAGATATATTGAAGTATAACAGCTCATTGTTTTTTAAAAACAAATACAAAACTTTTTACATTGTTTTCTACCAAATGCCACTCAAGGCAGTAATTCCTTAATAACTAAAATAGTTCCTTAATAGCTAAAGAAATTTGGCAAAAGCTATGATTTTTGGTTTATAAAAGCCCCTACATCATATTTATGTTATTCACTGTGGCAGACAGTCTCATTAAAGGGAGTTTTTCTTCTCTGTTGAAGCTTATATGGAACCATAGATGCATAGATTTTTAAGGGTTAGAAGGGTCCTTAAAGATCATTGACTCACAAACCCTCAATTCCATGGGGTTAGATAGTGTATGTAGATATATTTATTTATTTGTTTGTTTGTTTATTTACGATTGGGTAAGTATTTTCTGGACTAGACACTGAAAGTGGAGGTCATATTTCCTGTTTATGGTCATACAAAACCCAAAAGAATCCTCTGTAGTGTTCTGAGAGCAGTTCTTCTGAGCAGAGCCGTTGCTACTGTGCTCTCCAAACAATTCATCCATACCAGTGTGCTACAGCCTGGAAATGGATTGTGTTTCTATGTATTTTGGGGGAGATGAAGGAAGTTACTCTGTGTAGCCACTGGAGCTGACTCATGCTCATCTACACAGCTTCTCAGCCTGTCCTCTGCAGCTGACTCAGTGATCTCTGCAGGGGAGGATGAGGCTCCTGCAGCCAGACTGTGAGGAAACACGCTCTAGACAAAGGAAGTGCACTGCAGGCTTACACAAGCACGCATATATCTACTCAGCGATAATGAAAATGCACTGAGGATAGCTTTCCTACAGCCATTTGTTGCTCCTATATTGCTCCTGTCCACACTGACTTCTTGCCAAGTTCAGCCAGTAGTTTTAAATTGTTTTGAAGTGTTCCTTCTGAATCTAAATAGTTGAGGGAAAATGGCTAGTTATTCTGATTCTTATAACATCCAGCTCCACATTATAAGTACATTTCTAAATACTCTAGTGGCATCTCTCTCTTTTTTTTTTTTCTTTTTTTTTTTTCTTTTTTTCCCAGAACCACAATGGACTGGCTGGAAACTAAAAATTGCTGAAAGGCATGTTCCGCCACACTTTAGGCAGCTGCACACAAAATTGATGGAAAACTAACTTTCCAAGGTGAACTCAGTTTAATTACTAATTTGCTGAAAAGAAAGAAATATTTAAGCCACTTTGAGCTTGAAGAACTTGGAAGGATCGTATAAGTGAGAAGAAATTCTCTGACAAACCTCATAGTAACAAACTTTCTCACAGCTTTTTCAGTTCATGAATAATTTTTTGACCCTCTTTGAAAAGTGAACAGAAATGTATGAACATCAACATGTTTTAAAAATTGCAACTTAGAAAACAGAATTTTCTTGGTGAGGGCTTTTTACACAGAACAATTTTGGTAGTGTGTGTTTTGAGTAGATGAGATGCACCCTGAGGAGCACCATGATTTGTTTAGATGGTGTTGACAGTGATAAGCTTAGCTAGAAAGGAGGGAAGGAAATTTGAGGAATTAAGTCCAAGGGAATAGGAAAAAATACTGGACAGACTGATTAGAGCATAGCTTGGCCATTAGGTCTCTCAAGCTGCTGAGGATACTTCACTTCCCTGCTCTTCCCCTGCTCTCCCAGCTCCTGAAGGACAGAAGGACCTGCTTGTACCTTCTGCGACAAACTGGAGACATAATTGCTTTGTTTTCCCAGTGACTCTTCCTTTAAGCCTCTAGAGAGGACTTCTGAGTTTAGATCTGTCCCCAGGTTCCTGAGATTACAATATTTCTTTTTAACATTTTTTGTCACATCATTGCTAATTTCCCTGTTCACTCTTAGACTAATTCTCTTACTCTCTTTCAGCCACCTTGAGTGACATCTCCTGCCTTCTCTCATTCCCATACATTTCTTCCTACCTTGATATAAAGTATAGAAGTTTAAGGTGAAAGTCTGATTTTTTTTTCTCCACCTCCATATCTTGCTTTTTAATCTATCCCAGAGTACATCTAACACATTGATCAAGAGTTGATCTACATCAAACTTTCATTACACAAAATGATCAGAGCAGTTGGTGTCAGGCAAGCATCAAACATCTTGTCTGTACTTTATATTGTTCTTATCTAGCTTTTTGCTGATAAATGTAGGGCTGACTTCTTCAGGTATAAAGGTAGGTACTGTGTTCACACAGGACATCTGTCTTTATCAGAGAGGCTTATGAAATATCATGAGAATTTATCTCATGAATATTATGACTTCATTGTTAGCCTCTCTCATTCAATCTTTCATTTTGTGTCACTATGGATTTTGCAAACCCAAATCATTTGCCACTGACTTTGGTTTTTATTCTGAGTGACTTATGTTCTCAGTGTATGCCGTAAATTTTAGGGCAACATAGTGTTTATCATAGAGACTAAATGATTTAAATCACTGTTGACACTGTCACTTTTACATTGTTATAAATACCTTGACTCCAAAGGATTCAGGCTGTGTGATGAACTCCAATAAATCTCTTCCTTAATATTGTCAGGGCTTGAAATGGAAATGTCTGCAGTAAGGAAAAGACAGAATTGTTAAGATGTCATACTTATCTATTTGAAATAAATGGTGAGTTTTTTAATCTTTGCCATCAGGAATGATAAATGATTCTGCAGTTGCTTATTATAGTGCTGCACTGAAACCCTCTCTCTCCAGTTGGGCAGAATTATTAGGGCAGGCCAATGAGGGCTATTTTGATGTAGAGAGTTAAAATCCATGGTAAATAAATCTATGTTTGCCCTGTCCTCAGTGTCCTGAGTCTCTGCAAGAGTAGGGAAAAGTTTTCATTAAGCCAAGACCACTTCATATTATGCTGACAGGGAAAAGTGTTCCTAAAGTAGGATTGAATCATACACAAACTCCCTTTGAGTGGTCCTTTTTTATATATATTCTGAAACAGCTTAAGCTGGTCTCAGTGATCAGATTCAAGGAAATACAGTGTTAATAAAAATAAATGCCTTTTTTCATTTTTGCTGTGGATGTTTGTATCTTTCCATATAGTATTTTAGTACTTGTGAAGGATTTTTAGCAGAAATCAATGAACATTAGTAACGATAGAGTAATATAAGTAATATAAGAAGCTGCATTTCACAGCATCATTTTTATGGGCAAAATATCAATGTGTAGGCTTATAGGACTCAGAGCACAGGGCAGCATTAGGGAGGAAAGGAGCTACAAACCATTCAACCTCACTCGTCTCATGTAATCTACACAGAAATCTAAATGCAGCCCGCTGACAGCTCTAAAATAGAGCAAAATACCTTCAGCAGTCTCACAAAACCAAGGGAAATGACACATCTAAACCTAAGCCATAAAAAAAGAGGAACTAATGCACAAAAGGAGCAGGGGTACTTTAACAGCAGGATAGAAAAGATGAGAGCTAGGCAGTATTTCACATCACCTTAGAGAGGCAGGGACATGTGAAATGGCCCCCAGGGCCCTGCCAGGGGACAGGGAGCTCCAGGGACCCCCAGCACCAGCAGCACCTGCTCTGTGGGCATCACCCCATTGCACAGAGAGGGGTGGCCTTGGCTCCTGCAGCCCTGCAGACAGGCTTCCTCTGGTGTGTCTCATCCTGCCAAAGCTTCCCTCTGTAAGGAATTTGAGACTCGAGGCTCTCTGGGGCAAGCATCAAGTCTACCATCTGCCTTTCTGTCTAATACAAGATATATTAGCCAGTGTTTGCTAAAGCATGCATACAAACAGCTAGGACTAACAGAAAGTATGGGTCTCATAGCTATTGTGTATTGCTTGGAACTCTAAAAACCTCATTTTTCCCTCCTGGAGTTCATAAACTGTGAGATATTCTGTAGTCAAAAATACCACCACAACAACCTGATCTGACCACCTAAAGCACACATGCCTCAGAGATTAATTAGGAGAGATGTTTGATTTGCTGTTTTTTGCAGGAGTGTGGTGCAAATTCTACACCACAAAACCTGAAAATTCACTGCCTAAAAGACTTTAAACTGTGACTGGAATTTAAACCTCTCCGTTTTAATGCCTACGTGCCGATGAACTCAACGCTGAAAGCTGACCCAGGCACTGAGCCTTTTGCAAGAAATGTTTTGGTATATGAAGCCAGGAAACAGATGGAAGAGTGGAAAGTTGTGTTCAAGGATATATAGTCCTAGGGAATTTTGTACCAGAAAAACATGCTGCAAAAGACTTTTTCTACGCAAGTTCAGCAAGCCCTTGACACCACAGGCAGCTTCCAATTAATTTCTCCTTCCTTCAATCAGTTCCCAGTCACAATCTGGGGAAAATTCTGGCTTCCACCTAGGCTCACTCCTTTCTCCAGTGGTATTTCCACAGCAGTTAGTTCAGACAGATGTTGTAACTCCTTAACATGAACAAGATACATTAGCACCTCGCTACAGTGTGAGGAAATATCTCATTACTAGAACCTAAAATATGCTGCCAAATTGCTTCATTGTGTAAAGTCTTTTAAGAAAAATATCCCATACCTTAAAACAAGATTTTTATATAAATATGAAATGCAGCTTAAAAAAGAAAAAAAGAGGAGGAGAGTGGAAATTAAGTATCACTGACTTTATTGAATATCTCTATTCAAATATCTTGCATAAGCAGACATGTCACTTTAATCAGATAAAACCCACCAGGGAAGGTGGTAATTATTTGTATTACTTCTTGACAGCTATAAAAAGCTAAAATGTTACTGTGCAAATTCTGTCTGAACTATTTAAACAATTGAAAAATGTGATTTAACAGCTAAAACAAACTTAATTCAGGCTGATCTCTCATTGACATGTGTAGGACAAAATGAGCTGGCACTTTGTACAGGGAATAGAAAATAACTTCACAATGCCTTTACCTAGCATGGTTAAAGCCTGGTAACAAATAAACCCCTCAGAAGACCTGGTATTACCACGACATGAGCAGGAGATGATGGCCATTTCTATACTGAGATCTGCTGCCCTTAAACTTTGGTTGACAGTAGCCAGGGTGGGGTTTTACCTTGAAAATTCCCAGAGAGCTCAAGCAGCCAGGCAGCCATGCAAGGATGGGTGAGACTGCCTTGCACAGGCAGAGGGCATGAGGAAAGTCAGGAATGAGGTTTGGCAAAGTTGTTGGCCTTGTCAGGGGTGCTCCAAGAAAATGACCTGCCAAGGAGCGAGGCTTGAGGGCAGTAAAAGGCCACAGGGAGTGGTGGCAGCCCTGGACTGGGTGCCCTCAGGACAGCTGTGCAGCACCAACAAACCAGCACGAGAGAGCCTGCAAATGCAGCTCCAGTTGTTCAACCACCGAGTCAGCTGCTCAGTGAGAGGGGTGGGAAGATTTAATTCAGTCCAGCCCCAGGGAAGCCCTAGGCTGTCAGGAAACCCTTCCTTCCAAGGGGTTTTCCTGAAGTATGAGCCTTCCTTAGGCCTTTGACATTCGAGTTCAGAACTACACCAAAGTCAGGAAGCACAGTGATTTCCAACAATAAAATCTGCATGGCTGGCCTGGAAAAAGCACAAATCCTGTTACCAGAACTCTGATTCTGCTGATGGGTTGCAGTGTTAATAAATCACCATCCCATAGACTCCTCTTTTCCGCTTCTTCCCTCTTTCTATATTTGCAGTCTCTGCCACTTGTTGTCCTGCTTTGTCTTTATAACAATATAATAGAGAGCTGTGTTCCACTTTGCTACTCCCAGGTAGCCCAGACTCATCTCAAAACCTCCAACTAAGGATTGTCTTCAAAAATCTAAGTGCTTGAAAAATGAGTCACTCCACAGGCAGCAGGATTGTTAAACCCTGAATCTTTAAGAAAGATTTATCTAGTTTCTCTTTAAGGTCTTTGTTTCCATCAATAATTCAGGTTCTCCCATGTCCCTTATGTCATCATCATGGCACAAGGGGAAGCTGGAAAACACTGGTTACCTGGACAGTCAAGAGAAGGAGCTTTGTGACCTGGATGAGCAGCTCCAATTTCTATGCCCACGCAGACCATGTCTCTGTTTTCAGCCATTCTTTCATCCTCACCAGAGCTAGAAAAATATTATTAACAAACATCAGGATCATGATTCCTGTACTTATAATGACTTCCTCCTGGCTTCCTCTTACCTCCTAATGACTGCAGCATCAAAAGAGTCCAAAAATAGCTGCAAAACTTAGAAATTCTGTACCTGAGCTCTCCTTTTTCTGGCAGAAGAGGGTTTATTCAGACATTCATGCACTTTAGCACTCCCTCCTTCTCTCATGTCTTTGCTGTCACATTTTGGAAGTTCATCTCCACTGCAAAGAGCTTTGCCACTGTGGGACTGAGGGCCTAAAACTCAGTTCCTGTAATCTAAACCCAGCATCACCAAGACAGAGTTATCATTGTGGGCACTGTCCTTCCCACAGCTTCGTGTTAAGCTAAACATGGAGGTACATTCACCTTTCTCACCACCTTGTCAGCCAATGTAATTCACTGTAATAGCTCAGTGCTGAAAGATGCTCACCAAAGGCACAGAAGGAGCAGTGTAGAGGAAAAGAAGACACTGAAGGCCATTTCAAAATTGTGTAAGTACATTTGCAAAGAGAATAAAGGTTGTGGAGTAAGCCTTATGCATCAGGACAGAAGAAAGCCCAGTAAAACAACTTCCCCACGACAAGTGGAGGGTTAGTGCTGTTAGAAAACTGGGAGTGCATCTGCTACCTGGAGAAGTCCCATGAGTGTCTAGCAGGGTTTGAGGTTCAGACTGCTCGAGCTGATTGGTCTGTCTGGAAAACTGAAAAGTTGAGGTTTTCTTCTCTCTGACGGCAGATGTTATCTTTAAATTTCTGCTGACAGTCAGCCTGGTGCAGCAGGGACAGATTCTGTGTCAAGTTCCATCAGTGCAGTGCAATGAGCCTGGCCTATTTTGGAAGTTTTCTTTTCATCACTTTTTCATTTTGCAGCCTCCAGCCAGATGCTTGCAACTCTGACGTCTTCCTACCATCCCTCCACCACCTTCATGTGTATCAGATCTGTGCTTTTTGATGTGCTATCTATTTCCTGTAGATGTTCCAGTACGTTTGCTCCTTCTAATGACTTGCTTTTCTCCTTTGAACAACTTCTTTCTTGTGTTGATTTCCTGGAGCACTTATCATTTATTGATGGATAGTTAATTATCACCAGGCAATAGATCTTGCTCAATTCCCTAAAAGCAGCAGCTGACATTTTGTGTGCCTCACCAGCAATGATCTTTCACAGTCACAGATATTCTTTGCAGCAGATAATACATGAACCTGCATTTAATCACACCGAATGAGTCAAGAATTCTTCCTTGTCTTTGGTTAAAACTCTGACAGTCTGCAGAAAGTCCTGATCAGTTTCCAGGCTTGCCTCTCTCTATGGAGTGATTGATTGCAGGCACCAACTCTCCTCTGTCACCAAAACATTTTACCATACCATCAAATTACTGATCACAGCTTAGTTTTGCTGTCTGGTTACAACTACTGATCAAAATTATCTATTGCCCCTGCCTGGAGGCATAAACATCAAATTCTCTTGCTCTTCTCCTCTGTGTTCTCACCTATAATATATTGCTCTGGTGCCTCTTCTCTGTGTGCCAATCCTGTCTGATGTCAATTCCAGGCTCTGTGCACAGCCCAAGCAAAATGTGCTGTAGCAACAGGGGGCTGGGGAGGCAATGGGTGAACTCAGGGGCTGTTTGTGACAGCTGATGCAGCTCTGTAACCATGGGGCATTTCTCCCTCTTCTGCCAAACCCAGGCCACTCCATCCAGGCCTGCATGGTGTTTGCCAGTAGATCTGCCTTTACTAATTTCCTTGCTGTGAGGCATCCTCCCAAAGGTCTAAGGAGTGCTCTAGCACTCACCTGAAGGAGAGCCCTCATCCACACAAGAGAAAGAGAGCTGGTTCTCTTCAGCCTGGATGTCTCCTCTGCACTAAAGCACTGAAAAAATTAGGCCACCACACACAGAGCCATTTTCAGTGAAGTGGAGTTTGCTTCTTAGTTGAGACAAATGCATGCAGACAACCATCCAACCTCCCAGCTTGGCCCACTACCCCTGCCTCACAGGAACATAAATCATGTGCCATGGATATCTTTGCTGCTGCTAAGACTTATCGGATCAATTGTCTTTCTTTCCTTTAGCAGAGGACCTTGCTCTCTTATCAAAATGCTGGATAAGATGTCTACATAATAGGCTCCAAAATGTTAGAAGTCTGACCTTCCAAAGCCTGACACAAGCTGCTGTTAAAATGTGTTTCATAGTTAAAGAAATTGCCATCAATTTATAGACTCTATTGTGAGCATAAGGAACAAGATTGCAATATTGATGCTAAATTTTGCTTTTTCATAAAGCTGCATTCAGGTCTGGTTGTCCTTCTACAGTCACTTTATGTGATGGAAGAACTTATCAAACCAAATCTGAGGCCAGCAGGAGAAATGCCATTGCTCTGATACTGGCTGGGACAGTCATCTTGGGTTTCAAACACATTGAAAATTCCCTGAGTGAAGCAGCTGATAACAGATAGGACATTACTCATGGTTTTACACTTGGCAATTGAACTGGTGCTTCATACACTGTATATTTGATTCATTCCTCTTTGCTGGTGTCCTGACTAAATTCAGAGCACAAGACATTTTTTTAGATAAGAATTTCTCCTATGACTTTGCAGAACCCTTTCCTTCCTAAGCAAGATTGATCTTTCCAGGGGAAGAACACATTGCTGGAGATTGATGACCATAGACCTATTGCACTGAGAAAGCAGTGGCAGACATAGAAAACTCCTGGCTGTTAATGAGTGGGAAAAGCCTGGTGGATCCTACAAAGGTGTTATTTAGGTGGAGACTTAGATTTTGGTTTTAAACACATCTCTCCAGCTCCTTTTTCGTTATGGCACTGATACGGCACACAGGCTACTGCATTTGTCACCTGGGCTCTCCCCAGCTCAGCATTTCATGCATGCATTTGTACTTGAAGCAGCTGGCTGTGGAACACTACCATATGAGACTAGTCCTGGATTTCCCTCTTCCTAAAGGTGATTGTGACTGTCAAGTCACACATTAAGTTTTTATCCATCAACACATGGCCTCAACCTCCCACTGAACTTAGAGAAAGATTTGCTTTCTGCTGCATTAAAAGACTTTCCCTAAAGTAATAGCACCAGGGCTGGCCTCCAGCTTGTGAAAGCTCCATCCAGCTGCAGCAATGTACCTCTCCCAGATTTGGGCATGTCCTTCACTTCAGTTCTCCTCCCTGTCTCAATGAAAGTGTTCATTATATCTCACACCTTAGCTTTCATGCACTAGCAGATGTTAAGGAAATTGATTCAAGTTTTTGCTTTCTATTTCGTCTTTAACCCAGCTCTCTCCTTTAATATGTTTATCCACCTAGATTCTGGATCTTTCTGATTCCATTTGTTCACTTTTGCACCTAACTTGTCCCCCTTTCCCACTCAAAGAGTGCTTTTGTTCAAATATTTTCAGCCTTTTACCTTATCATGGTCAGCTTCTCCCCTGACTTTTACTGCAGCAACCCAGATTCCCTGAGGTACACTTAACATCCTCTTAAGATCGTGCAGGACTTTCTCCTGTGGTGATGTTGTCCCTTGTCCCTGCTTTGGTTCCCACTCTTCAGACATAGCCATTGATGAGGAGCCTTCACAGGCTGCCCATCTTCTTGCTCTGACACCCTCAGTGTGTCCCTTGGCTGCATCCAGCACTGGAATCTTAACATTTTATTTCTTGCCTCGCCTACTGTTCTCAGTCAGTACCTACCATTACCACCTTTCCCTCTTAAAAACATGCACATACCTTAATGGACTGTGAAAAATATTCTCTACCAGGAAGTGTGCTTTGAGGGCATCTCAAGTTGTAAACAGAGCCCCCTGGCAGGGTCATACTCTGGATTCTGCTACAGTCATTGGGAGGCAGGTGAGTTGATTGCTCATTGAAAAGTCTGGTTTGGGTACCTTTCCAAGAATGGTGGGATGAATGACTGAATATTGCTAAACAGCACTGGCTGTTGGTTGTGAGGGTTCCAACAAGTTTAAGCTAAATACATAGCTCTTAGAGGTTTGAAATTACAGCTCATCTTTAACCTGTGGCCTTGCTGATGCACTCTACAGACCTATAAAATGTATTTTAGAGACCCTCCCTGGAGTGAGCACCACCGCTCACCTTTCTTTTCCTGCCTGCTGTGATCAGGGGTGTCAGCAGGAGGAGAGACACAGGCTGCTTCCCTCTGTCTGTGTGTCTATGAATGCTTAGTGAAGTCCTGCACCAGACCCCATCTGTGAGCTTAGTGAGAGCAGGACCCTTGGCACCTGCCAAGCAGCACTGGATAAATGAGCAGGGTCACATTACCCTTGGCTCCAAAACCCCTGCCCTAAACCACACACCAGTGAGGGGAAATGAGCTGCTGTAAGACAGCAGAGCAAGTAGTGCTCCCCTCTCCCACAGGCACAAGGATGAAGAAGTAGAACTGCAGAAATAAAGAGAGTGGAGGTGGAACTGTGACTCTCAGATATGCAGCTGTTCCTCTGGGTCATTCCACCTGACCCAGAACAGCTAAATGGATCACAGTGCACAACTGCAGTGTAACCTACAGGGTACATACATTTGACTCCACATCACTGCATCTTGTCAATGGTGAATTTAAACTAAGTGCAATTTACTGGTTTTCCCTTGAGATTGAAAGGTGATGACCTTTGGTCAAGGAAGGGAAGCAAAATTAGTTCATGCCATAGTTCCAGATGAAGGGATAAAAATAACTTGAGAGGGGCGTTTCATTAAGTCCACTACAATGTTTTATACAGATTATGCTTTCTTTTTTTTCCACTAACCAAGGATAATTTTCTAATCAGAGACAGAAAAGACTTGACAAAAAAAAAAAGAAAGATCACTCATGAAAAAGAGTTTTTAGGCTTTGGAAGAAAATAACTTCACATCCTGTCCTTTAATGTGCAATAGGGAGACCACAAAGTAAGATCCTTTTTTGCTAGAGAGGATTACTTCTGTCATGCATTTCATCACTCAGAGCACATGTAGTATCACTTGTGATCAAAGATTTCTGGAAAAAACCAAAATTTTGGGTTTTACTAGAATTTTTTATGGATGACAAATAATAGGGTTTTATAAAAAAATAAATATACTTATGCAGAGACATAAACAAACCAAGTCTATAACAATGTATGCACATTTATCTCTGAAATCCACACTAAGTCTCATCTGAAGGTTTGTAATTTATTTTACAGGGAATATGAATCACAAAAAGTAAGCTCATGCATATAATAAGATATTTACAAAGAACACAAAAATTTCAGTCCTTATCTAGCTAAACAGTTAAAGATGAGCTTAAATGCCACATGGAATGAGGACCCCTGCAAGGATCAGCATAGACATGAAAGATTTTTTTGCCCACTTTTAAAATTTCAGATAAAGCTTTCTCATGAGAAAATGTTTAGCTTTAAAATAAGCCCTTTTTCATCATTCAGCACCAGGTGCAGATGCAGCACAGGTTTGCTGTGCAGCCTGTGAGAGATAGTCTCACTGCAGTAACTTTTACAGCAGAACAGGGCATTTTTCCTCCAGACCATTTGACCAGTGTTATTATGTTTTCTTTTAATCATTGAAATAGAAAAGAAAGCCTTTACTTAAAAAAATAAGATAGTGAAAATTGGAGGTATTTCAGAGTATACTGAACTAACAGCTTCTCTCTACTAAGAGATCTCAATTTCTAAGTTTCTTCACCCACTCAGAGTCCTTCCAGCTATTCTGCACATATACACCTTTACCCTTGGACTGTCACCCACTGAAAAATTGTATACTGTCTTCCTTAAAAGAGGCAAGTGTATATAAGCAAAGTAACAATGAACGGATGCCTTTCAAATCCGGGTCCAATTTTCCATCTATTCTGACATAAATCATCTGCCAGTCTTAAGCATTTCCTATTTCCATAAATAATTTTAATGCTGAACTCAGAATAATTAAGCTTCCACTGGATTTCAGAGAGCCCTGTTCTCATCCACAGATGTGACTGAGTCCTTGTTGACTGGATTCATCACTGATCAATCTGTAGATTTGTGGGATCCTGTTTCAGCAACTTTGGAATAGCTTGGTTTGCCAGGCCCTACGTACCCACCTCCACTTGTCTATTTCTTTCATGGGTGTCACAGTCACCACTTTTGTCACTGTCCAAAGCACCTGTGTGTGTGCCTTTGTGTACATGGTTTTCTGAGTAGTTTTGAAGTTAAAGTATATTTTCTTGGCTGGACAATGCTTTTCAATGATGTGTACCATTTCCAGTGGTGCAAAACATGTTTGAGAAACCAGGAGAGTTTGCTAAGGATTTGTCCTTGTTAGGCTTTGATGTTTAGGACAAATGTTTGCTTTTAGGCTGTTTCTCACTTCCTACAATTGTGCCACACCAAGGTGGGCACCATGAACATTTTCACTTCACGCTCACAGTCCTGAAGAACTGTCATCACACATACTGTAAACATCAGTATGATCTGACAAACCATAATTGTGACTGATAAGCTGATCTTGCCTGCCCATTTTTTTTTATTCTTATTTTATCAAACTCTCTTCTACAGCAGAAGAGCTGTTTCAATAATAAATCAGAACAAATTAAGTTCTTCAGCTGTGAAAACCAGACTGGACCCTTGTGCTAAATTTACTAGGAATGATTTAGGTATAACAAAATTCAGTCTTGTACGGATGCAGGAGGCATGAATAAGACAATCCAGTATAGATCCCTTCAAACAAACTGGGATAAAGATTTATACAACAAGTTTTGAGGGCTGCTGTCTTGAGATTTTAAAGGATGATCCCTGTCACAGGTTAGCAATTCCTTCTTTACATGACAGCAAGAGCTGTCTCTGAAATTTCTATCTTCATTCCAAAAATTGCCCTTTTCAAATGTATACAGGACACTTGAGAAAGTTATTAATTTATTTGACATCCAACTAGCAGATGAAAAAACAAGATCCTGTCTGCTCACAGGTATTATAGACCATAATACACTTTTCCAGAGGTAGATAGTTATCCTCAGTGTCCTAGTAATTACATTCTGTCCACCTGTCTTCCCTGTGGGGATCTGAATTAAAACAATACTTAATCTCCTCCAAGGCGTGAGTCAGTGTGCCTGAGTTCCAGCCAGGAGACTTTACATTTCTGCAGTAGATGAACTAATTACTATTATCCCCAGCACCTGCATAATTAGAAGAAAAATATCACTTCTTTTCCTGTATCTGCACCTTCTGGGGTCCCAGAAAGAAACAATATTTCTTAACTCAAAAAAAAAAAAAAGCCTTTCAACTTCTATCACACTGATATTCTTCTCTTTCACTCTTCCCTCACTCTGAGTTTTCAGGCAGAACTTTCCAACTGTTTTATAATTTATTTGGAGAAGAAAGGCATTTTAAAAGCCTGAGTGCTGGCAGAATGACTTTCCTTATTTTCCCATTATCACCTCCATCCTACAGCTGTTCCACTGGACTACAGCCTCCCTTCTTCTCCCTTCAGAGCTCTCTGTGGGGAGCAGTGGGGAGAAGGTGCCCGGGGCTATTGATTTCACAGCAAGTCCATGACCTTCTCCAGCAACACAAGTGAGGTGAAGGTTAATGTTAGCTCAGTGCAGCTGTGGACCAAATGTTCTTGTTTTAAAAGGGCTGATGGCTTACAACTCCTCAAAAGAGGTGTTTGTTTTGTTCCAGGATGACATGCAGAGGGTCAGGTGAATGACTTGGTCATCAGAAGTGTGTCTTCTCCCTTACAGGAATTTATGTCCCCCCATATAACAGTTGTAGGGTTAATTACCTTTTTTTTTTTGTGGTTTCTTCATGTAGACTGCCCACAACGGCCTTACGTTTATGCTTTCTGTGCCTAATTGCATAATTCCCCTCCTCTTAAATGAGAATCCAATTTAAACTTTCCATGTATTCCCACTGCTCTTACCCCTTGGCACGTTTGGTGTTTCCCCTTTGAGAATCAGCAGCCAGCAGAATGCAGTGGCCAGCCAAATTTATTGAAATAACAGTATTCACTGTTCATACAGCAGCAAGAAAACAATCTTAAAGAAAAAAAATAGATCAAAGTAGCAACAGCTAACATGCAAGTCTAACTCAGCCTAAGCCCAGACATCAGTGACAGCCACTGAGAAAATTGCACTTTAACCAGCCAGCTCAGGGTGCCTCTGACTCTGTCTCTGGTGTTCAGAAGCATGAAAGTGTCCAAGCATCCAAGAAGCTCTTGAAAACAGGTCAGACATATCCAAGTCACCAAGAAATATTCTACCCAACTAAAAACAGATTAATGAGTCTTGCTTTTAACAAAGGCACAGTGTGTGCACACGTGTGCCCTCCCTCCACTTGTTGTGTTCAAGGTTAACATAAGGTTTAAATAACTTTGTCCTCTTTTAATTACTGATTTCACGCATTATTGGCTGGTTCCAGACTGAAGTTTTCTCTTTCAAAACAGAGCTCTGATTTAGTTGTTCTTGCTTCTTCCATATTATTAGAAGAGAGATTCTTCTGTCCCCATAAATAAAGCACTTTTGTCTCAGAAGACACTGCTTTGACACTGTGTTGACAAAATCTTCCCTATGACTATTAGCAACTACTAACTGTGGCCCTGCACTGCCAGGAAAAGGTTTTCTTTCTGTCAGTCATTTTTCTTCTACCCTAGTGCCTCAGTGTTAACATGGTTTTCTCTCTGGTACTACAGATTGTCAAACCTTAAAAAAATTAATTGCATATACACTGGTGATCACTTGCATAGATGGGGCCTAAGGCAAAACATACAGATGAAATACTGTGCATCTCCTCCTGACATTTTCTGGCAAATGCTATCCATGACATTGCAAATAAAATCACCAGGACCAGGTGCTCATTTTACCTGTGCCCTTCCAATCAGATCAGCAAACATTGTCCTTACTCTGAAGTTTTTGCAGGTCAGGCAGGATCTCTGCAGAACAGAGTTATCCAAATAGTAATAACAATTTATTCCATGATTGTAATATATAATGCATAGTATAGAGTATAGTATATACACCATTTAATATAAAACAAATCTATATTATTATATAAAGGTACATGTTTTGTATGCACTTATATAACACATAGAGCATGCATATTATATACCTTTATATCATTTATATATGGGTAACTTGGTTTTTCTTCCTTTTTTGCTATTCAGCCACTACTACAGTTGTACTCAAATGTGAACTGGGATTCATTTTTCAGGCACCACCCACTAAAGATGATGTAGAAATGCCTAAAAATGTGTTAGAGGCTCTGTGGCTACAGAGATCCTCTCAGCTCTCAAACTCAGATGTAAGATGGGTGCAGCTCAGAGGAAAAACCTCTGTTGCCATTGGAAAGGAGAGAACCATGAGCATGAGGGTTTAGGGAATACAAACAAAATAAGTTTCTACTCCAGAGGACTTTGATGTCTGAAACTTCTTGTTCTTAATGCTACAGTAGTTCTGAAGAATAATCCAAACTACTGGTGGGAAAATCTAGAACTGATATCTAAGCTGCTAGCACTGAACAAAAATTGATGCTTAGCAAAGCAGGTAAAGTTTCTCAGGCAGACAAATACAGAGCAGGGCAAAATCTTACCTTATACATCCTACCCTGCCCAAAGCCATCATGATACCTCAAAATGCAATATTTAATTCATCACCTTGCATAATACGGGACCCATAATGCATAATAAGGCATCTAAATATTTCAGATATTTTTTTTTCCTAAACTAATATATTATTCATCATCACTTGTAGTATGAATGTTCATTGGAAAAGATGGGAGAAATGTGAAGGAAAAATGTCATATCCTTTCTGTAGCAGTGAGCTGTATTAATATCTTGCTATTCCCCAACTGAAATAATATTCACTGAAAACCTGAGTGTAAGTGTTGAAAGTTTATTGAGAAAGAACACATTCTACCTGCAATTTCTAAAGAAAAATGAGTAGGCTAGTTTAAAACATTATGAAATTAAATAAGAGAAGTTAACCTCGTATGCCACATCTGAGCCGTTCCTGTGTTATTCCAGTTGAGATAATTGACAAAACAAGTATTTGCAATGGGAGACTGCAGCATGACAGGAACTCATGTGAATGCATTATAATAGTCAAGTGTTTAATCACTTTACAATTCTTGTGAAACAAAGACCATTTTCCAGTATTGTCTGAACTGAGCTTGCTGTAGTCAATGGGTGTTCAACTCCTTTGCAAGAGACAATTGAGTTCACCACCCTGGATAATGAAGACCTACTGTTTTTTAGACTATAACTCAGCAGGTGATTGAATATTATCAGCTTCACAGAAAAATACAAGTAAAATGAGCTCTTCAGCTGTAAATAATTTGGTCAAAAAAGAGAAAGCAAATGTTTTTCTTAGGTAACAATCTCAGCTCTGCTGCATGGTGCAGTGATTTTCCCTAGCCAGTTCTGGATTTCTTATCATCAGCCACCCCAAAAAGGGGAATGTTAGTGAGAATTTTTGTGGAAAGCCTTATTACTTAACTGAGCATGGAAATTCATGTGAAGAGTTCGTTGCAGAATATGGCTGGACTGGATTTTCTTCTCCCCAGAACAATGGGAAGAAAGGGAATACTGGAATAATCATCTTTGTCATGTAGAAATAGGTCTTCCTTTTTTCTATCCGCCACGTCCCAGAGTTGATCCGTATGGTTTGACAGCCCTGCAA